>OV788327.1:6485545-7085545 GCA_928718305.1 Tetramorium bicarinatum | reverse complement strand
CATGACTAACTCCATTGATTCATGTAAATGCCCCATTTAAGAAAAAGATGAGGATCGCGCCGTTTGCACGAGCAAATCCTCTATTAAGCTTCGGCTCCGTCAACGAATTTAAGTGAACCGTATCTCCGAAGAGTCCTCGAATTCTCTCGCAGCGCTTGTTACTCCTGACACAGATTGCAACAGGCGACAGACCGACTCTAAGGGAAATTTGCTCTCCCTCGACGCGGCGGGTAATCACGCCGATCGAAATACAACGAAATTTTCTCGAATCGACCTGACGCGTCTTCGAAAGAGAAAGAGAGAGAGAGAAAAGCAGAGCGACCAGTCATCGGTGGTTATTTAGGTGATTACGCTTCGCTTCGCGGGCGACGTGCGCGCCGTGCACGTTTGATCGCATCGTCGTCGCGACAAATCGACATTGTGTCACTGCGCCTCGTTGCAGCAATAACGCATATAATATACGCTCGCTCGCGCGCGCGAGCGAGCGAGCGAGCGAGCGAGCGCGAGCGCAGCATTACAGACCGCTGATGTAATACTTTTATGATCGGCCGCCGCAATTTCTCGGTGACAACACTCGCTATTTCTGTCGCCGAGTTTGTGCACATGACTGCCGCGACGAGCAATATATCGCGCAAATACGCGCGACGCTCACGCCGATATTTATACAGGGTGTTCGCCGTTCCTTCCGAACCGCGGATAAAACTACGGCGGTGGATCTCCGGTAGCTCTCCCGAGCCACCTTACGTGTCTACGCGGGTATAAATATGTAATGAGAATTTTATCTGAGAGATAAGGGAATGATAACGGTAAAGGATGACTCGCGCTTGATATTTCATCCATAAAAATGAGAACATTCGTAAATTATATTTGTCTTGAATCATATAGAGCGAAATTATCCAGAAACTTGTTCAATAATGAAAGTACTTGATAAATAAATAAATTCTTAATATTCATAGAAAATTGTACAAGAATTGATATCTTTATTTCTCTATTGATTTCAAGCTAATTTTATTTCGATAAAAATATAACAGTGCAATCGCTAAGCTGTGTAATAATTGAAATTTATAAAAGTGGTTAAACAAGAGATTGATATCATAACTTTTGAAAGTTAAAACTGACCACATACAGTCGGAAATTTGTAACGCAATCACTCGGACAGGAAAAAGTACATATTCGGGACACCCTGTACAACATATCGAGCGTGCTCCTTTTTTTACTCCCTCCGTCGGCATTGTTCGTCCATGTAACGCGAGTCGTTTCTCGCTTTCAAAACGGAGCTTCCTTAAGCGGAGGAGAAAATCGAAGCCGGCGATGAGGGGGTACGCCGCGGTCGCTCGTTACGTAGGTGGAATCAAGGCGAAACTTTCCGCATGAAATTGCAACGTGCGCCCGGCCGTGTAATACCCGAGTGGTACAACTCACCTGTACGTTACATGTCTTCGTACGCTGTCGATACCGCTTGCAGTAGAGGCTGCGCTTTTTCCATGCGGGGTACATTGCTCTCGTCCAAGTCCATCCGCGTGTCGACGCTTCCCTGTGGTCCTCCAGCCTGTCACGAAACAGAGAAAAAAAAAGGAGGCGTGATTGAGAAAAGTGAACGGCGAGAGACGATTTCGCGGATCACATTAAGCCTGAAGCAAAATGAAGCGACGAATAATCTCGAAAATTTTAATTAAATCGCACGTTTCCGAAAAAACTATATAAATCAATAATTATCTAACGAGATTGTGTAACGCCGCGATATGTGCGGCGTACCGTTCTATTAATATCGGGTACCTTTATTTCAACTGCTCTTTCGCAAAGTTTTCCCACGCTGGACATGTGTACGTATATGGCATTTATAGCTGAAAAAGGTTAAAGATCGAAAGTGGCTTCTATCTGTGTATACAAGCCACCCTTCGCGTTTCCTCCGAGACACGTTAATCCGCAGAAATACGCGGCTGCGGTGGCGAAGATTGCACACAGCGGCAAAGTAAAAGAATGATTTATCGGTCGACTGACTTTTCCTACCCGACTTTTCCCACTCGTGCGGAGAGCCGGGCGATCTTACTCGTCGTGGCTCGTATCTTTTACTCGTGAGAAACAACGCCGACGATGGTGTTATCGCTTGATCGCAACTTTTTAAAAATATCTCTTTTACATTAACATTTCTCTCTTTTCTTTTTCGTACATAGGTACATGTATACATGTACATGTATACATATGTATACATATACATATCTATTTATTGATAATTTACACGTGAATGGGGGAACGGCTGAAATAAAAGTTTGAAGAATGGAAACGCCTTGTTGACAGACTGATTCGCGAGCAATGCGTTTGACGTACACGGCCAAAAACGACGGAAGAAACGGACGGAGAAGAAGGAAGAAGGGAGACAAGCGAGTGGCGAGAGCAACGGTTACAGCAGAATAAACCCCTCAATAATGAGTTCCGCGAGTGAATTCCCTCGGTGCGGAGAGAGGCTCGAGATAATAAAACAGAGCGGGACGGCGTCGGTGGTCGAAGGGGGACGAAAGGGGGCCGAGGAGGGTGGCGAGTGGGTGGCATAGGGTACGGGGGCGAGCGGGGATCGAGGGAGGTTTCCGCACTGGCAAGAGTAATAGTAAGAGGCAATAAAATATAATGAAATAACATCCAATCCAGGAGAGATATTGTGAAAATATTATTACTAACTTATTACTCGTTGGGCACGGCGTACCACGCTCTCGACCTTTTTCTCCATTTTTCCCTGCCTTGCTCCCTCCCTCCCTCCCCCTCCTCTCTAACCTCCAGTCTTCGTTCCCCGCTCTCGACAAATATATACAGGGTGCGCTTGAAAAGGTGGAACTCGATAGTACGACGGATTTTTACTTAACAAAGATTCGAACAGCTTCTCTTGGTTTCTAATGTTACATACGCCGAAAATTGATGAGACATCGAATCCTTCTTTCAAACGAGAGTTTAGTAGAGATTAACCGTAAAATACAGTTTCTCTTGTATTTAAATTCTCTCGTACAAGCGTAATTCGATAAAAAATTATAAGTCCCAACGTTAAATGATTCATTGTGCAAACAGCGTAACTGTATCATATATTAGCAGTTATAGTTTAAATATTAGGTCGAGTAATATATAAATTCAAAAATTTATAGAAAGATAAGAGGAAATGCTAATAACAGTTAACAGTAGATAATAAAAAGAGAACGTGCTAATAATAAAAAATGACAGTCTCATATAAAGAGACAGTTATTTTCATTATTCCTCTGCGAAAGTATGACGAAGTATAATAAATATTTCTCGGTGATATTTAATATTTTGTTTCAAAACCGACTTTCCGGCTAAAACCGGGTTATGCAGCTCTACATGCGATCGATTCATTTTTAGTCAAAAAATTTCTACACCTTTCAAGCGCACCCTGTATAACCCCTTCGTTTCATCTTTCTTCTTTCTCCCCATCCGTTTCGTGACCGTCGGAAACGCGATAAAATTTTTCTCCCTTATCGAGCCCCAATAAAAATCGGTGGCAAAAGACCGTTGGCCGTCGGTCGAGCGCTTTCGAGGGACGACGAGATCGTCCTCGTGAAAAAAACGCGAATGCCGGGTCGCCGAGTCGCCGACGACGGACGCGGCGCAGATTTCCGCGGCTCGTTATTTTAAATTAACGCGAGCGCGCTCCGTACTTTAAATTATATCAGGGCTGGATCCCAGAAGATTCTCGAGAGGTCGGCCGTCGACGTTAAAAATTAAGTATCTAAGGAAAGCGAGTTTTCGTTATAATAATTTTGTTGTAATAATCATTTATATTCATGAGAGGATACTTTCCATTTTCAGAAAGAAAAAGCTAACCGAAACGCGTTCTCGCTCTTCTCGGAAATTAATTAACTGTAAGACCGCCGCGATCTCTCCTCGTCTTCGGATTTCGCGGCGTGCGTTGCGGCACAAAGTGCAATCTGCCACGTTCCGCGCCGCAACCGCGCTGCTAGCCTACCGCCGCTAGCCTAATCGCCCGGTATCGCCGTCGAAATTATTCCCTTTTAGCGTTGTTAGCTCGGTACGCTCGCGATTCGCGATCGATCCCCGAGTTCGTCCGGCTCTCTCGTATTTGAAATGCAAAGTGCGCGGCCGAGCATTATCTTCCAGGAAAGACTGGCGGACGAATATAGAGAGAGAGAGAGAGACAGAGAAAAAGAGAAAGAAAGAGACAGAGAGAGAGAGAAAGGGAGAAAAGAAAAGAAACACAGAGAAAAAGGCAGAAAAGATTATCGCGGAGCGAGATATCTAGGGGAGGGAGATCGCGCGCGCGGTGACGAAAGATGGTTATATAAAACGCGGTTAGGAGAAGAGGGGAGAGGGGCGCGGGGTAGGTGGCGGCATGCAACAATCCTATCTGACCGTGTAAATCTCCTGGCGTCGTAACGAAGCGGCAAATCGAAACTAAACGGTAGCCCATGAATGGGAAATTAGAAAATAACGTTACGCTGGCGCGAGGTCGCGCGCGCTTCCGGCCGGGACACCCTGTGGCCACGTACACACACACACACACACACACACGTATGCGTGCGTGCGTGCGTGCGTGCGTGCGAGTCGTCTCACGCATCGGAGCTGCCGTAATGCGCATTATTATCTCGTAAGCGAAATCTGGTTACGAAGTCCTTTTATTAAAGATTTAATTGATCGACGACGCTTAAAACGCGCTCGACCGCCGTCTCCGTTCGTGCGTTTCGCGCTGCTTCCCATCCTCCCACTCGCTCCTACTTTTTTCCCTTCCCTTCCCCTCTCTCCCCTTTCTCTCTTCCGTTAAATAAACTTCTCTTCCTGCACTTCTTCTCCCTCCCGCTCCCCGCTCCCCGCTCACCTGTAATAAAATTCGCCCTTCCTCTCCCCGCCCCCACCCCTCGTCCCCTTTTTTATGCGCGACCGTTACTTGCGTTCATTTGTTTTCCGCATCTTAATTGCATCGTCGCCAAATTGGATTCGGTGTCTTTCTATATTTGCATTTCTGTTGTTTTCGAATTTTCCGGCCCGTCATTTTACACCACTTACGTGTATATTCCGAGTATATTGTTCTCGTGGGTTCCCATCCGGAACATAATAAACCGCCATCCGCCCTATCCGTCCATCTATCTACCTATCCGTTTCTCTTTCGCATCGCTGAGTCTTTTTTTTTTATTTTTTGTTTTCACTCGGTCTAAAGAGTTTAGCAATATAATCGGAATATTTTTACGCCCTCCCTTCGTGCCGCTATTATAACGCGGACGAATTTCGAACTAATTTTATTTCCAGCTCGCAAGATACTTTTCCAAAGCGGCAGATCTGGCGATCTGCGAACGATATTGGGCGGATCGGATACCGTGAGTGGCAGAATACTCGGAAAAATAAAATATAAATACGATTGTATGCACGTGCGTATTTTAAGATCTCTCGTGAAGATTTCAAGTGGCATCGATTTGATTTTCCCACGAATTTCCAAGCAGGAAACAAAAAGACTCGCCGTCTTGTAATCATTTCTCATTTATTTCATTCGCGCGAAATCGTTTTTGCCGTGTTTCGTTGCTTTCCAAGCCTCTATAATCCAGCGGATACTAAGTTGTGTCGAAACTCGTATGAATTTACTGAAAATACCACGCGAAATTTTGCCGCGAGTCCCATTCCTGCACGCGCTGAATAGCTATTACTTGCGTCCGTCTATATACCGGGTAATTTGCGAGAGTAGAACGATTTGTCGGGACAACGTCGCTTATATAAATAATATGTCGTTATGCGCGAAACGTAGCGCGCGCGGAGGGGCTCTCCCGTCCGTGTTCACGTGTCTTTGCCGCACGCGTTATATAAAGGCATCTTGCTTGCCACGGCTGTGCGCGTGATGCGTGCGTGTATGCACGTGCACACACGTCCGCGTCTACGCTCGACGCATACGCGCCAGGAATAAGCAGTTCGCGACGATTACACCGTCGCCGTCAGTCGTCGGTAATGCAAGTAAGAATAATGTGTTTATTCGTCAGCTTAAAGATCGTTTCGTGCGCGCATCTCGCCAGACTGGAGCGTATTTTAACGGTGAGCTTCCAGACTCGCCACGCGTTTCCGCGACGCTATTATTTTCGCTATCTCCGGAATGTCTCTGACAAAAAAAAATCGAAATTCTCGAGCACGCCCGACGCCGGGCGTGTTTAATCATACGGCATCCTCGGCGAAGTCGACGTCTTTTCTTTTACGATGACACGCGCACTCAATAATGCATACCGGTATAATGCATACGCACGCGCGTATATACGAATATCCATAAACGCGGACAGTGAGGCAGCCGCCGCGCGTTCCGCGCTCGCAGGTGCGCGCACGGCGTATGAATAAAATACGGCTCCGGGCCGAAGATTTCGCCGAGTCGACTCGGTATAACTCGTCTCTGTCGCATTTGCATCCGCATTACGCGAGCGTATACCGCCGGCTTGCGTAATATTATAATCAGCCGCGGGAAAATAAATAACTATGGCGTCTACCTGGCCACCTCTCTGCGCGTTCTCTCTCCCCCCATCCCTCTCTCTCTCTCTCTCTCTCAATCTCTCTTTTTCTTTTTATCTCTCTCCCCGTCTCTCTCGCCGTCAGATAACTATCTTTCCGTTTCCTGCTGGCGGGCCGCAGTAAATACACATAAGTCGTAGCAACCTACTTGCTATAGTTGAAGAAAGGGAATGAGTCGCGGTCGCGGGAGGACAAAGACAGCGATAACACGTAACTACAACGATTTCCACTTGAATTAAGAGCGCCTCGTAAAACGGAATTTATTATTCGCGCTCGGGGGAAAATTTTTGCGGAGCGACCGCTCAGGAAGAAGCTCTTCCCTCGAAAAGGGAAGAGGGGGGAAAAAAAAGGAAAGAGAATAAAAGGAAACAAGAAGAGACGGAGAAAGGGAGCGGGGCACAAGGCAGAGATCGCGCTGCGGCGTCCGCCTGATTAAATATCATGAGGAACTTGGAGCGAAGATTGCAACGCGCACGGCGGGAAATGATACCCCGTTGTTAAAACCGGGAAACGTATAGCAGCGCGAAACTGCTGCCGATTCACGGTGAATTCTAGGAATTCAGGTGGAGTTCAGGCCGGGAAAAAGTGCGAGAGTTTTTTAATTGTAACAGACCGCGAAACGCACCCGCCCTTCTTTCTTTCTAGGGATCTCTCCTCAACATAATTTTTCCATAATGAGGCTATCACTTTTATGCAATGAGACCTGTTTGTCCGATGTGCTTATAAGAGAGAGACGCGTACGTTTCTAGATGCGCTTGTGAGTGCGGCAATCTAGGGGTTAACGCACGAGAAGGGGACGCCTTCTCAGGAGCATCAAATGACAAGGAGTATAGCCTGAAGGACGATAAAGGAAGCTTTGTCCGTATCGCATGCACACGTATAAAATGATACATGATGCATAAAAAATCACACTATAGTATGACAGAGAAGAATGTGCTTGATTAGCCAATTAAGCTTGGATAAATGTTGCTGGTAACTATGATGCAACGATTTAAAGAACTAGTTGTAACTTTGTTCCTTTTGAGAATAGATTTTATCTTTTACCAATAGTCGAATGAATCTTGTAAAATTTGCATAGTCATTCGTGAAAATGATTAAAAATGCGCTCAATTTAATATTTATATAATATTTATATAAAATTTATATAATAATCAAGTAACACATTATTTATTTTTTATGCCTTTACAAAGTTTGCAGAAATATCCATCTTTGAGACTCGCGGGTTTCAATGCAAATTTTTTTGCAAATAATCCATTTAGTTCGAGATGTCCGTATTGCCTTATGATGTCCAATTCGAATTACTGACTTGAGATGCGCTTTAAAAAATTCTGCTGGCTTTTTCTGGATAAATGATGCTAATCATTAAATCGATGAAACCATCTGCGCTTCGTTTCGTGGCTTGTTAGGCTCATCCTTTATAGACTTTTCATTAATGTAGCGATCTGCTTCGATGATTAGTATAAGCTCTCTTTTTACATGGCGATTATCGGCTTACGCAGATCTATTATCAAAGTTACACTGCGGTTATCAAACAACAAATTGTCATTGCGAATATTCTTTGAAGTCTTTGATGTAAAGTCGGGACCCCGCTCAGTTCGGGACCATTCGCAGTTAGTGGCATTGGAACTGCCTAACAGTAATGAGACCTGATTTGTGTTCTAATAACTCGTTATCTCAACACCCTGCGGAGCTTCTGTGTGAAACCCTCCCACATTCGACTCAGGAATATCATCGAAACACAGCTCTCGCATCCAGATACCTGTTTCTCTCTCTCTCTCTCTCTCGCTTTCTGTCTCTCATATTTTCACCCTCTTTCTCGCTCTCCCTATTTCTCTTTTGCCGTTCCCGCATCCTCTCCCTCGTCGCCATATCTATTCCGTGCACTTGCACGCGCTCGCATGCATACGCTCGGCCGCCACGTACGAACGCACAAACGACAAAACACGTATTACGTGTAACTGGAGTCCGCGCTAGAGATCAATACACATAATAGAGGGTATCTATAGCGGGCGCAACCCGTGCTCATTTACTTAATTGTGTTCTATACGGCATAACCGAGGCGTGGTGGTGCGGCTCGTGTAGGTACGCGGCCGCCTCTCTGCTACCCTCCTGCCGTTACCCCTCGCCGTGCCCCTCTTCCTGCCGCCGCTTCCCCCCTGCCAACCGAGGGAAGAGAAGGAGAAGAGGGGGGGAGGAAAGGGGGGCCGAGTGTGCGTAATATTCAGACGTATAACGCGCCGGGGCCGCGTAGGTACATTGGCATCAATTTATGGGGGTTGGGAGGGCCGCCCCGCCAGGCTATATATACGCTCCGATAGGGTTGAATATCTCGCGCTTTTGTGCCCCGTCCACATCTCCGCGCTTCCGCCCCTCTGTCTTTTCCATCCTCCCTTTCGCCGCCCTTCGCTCGCCACCGCCGCGCGTTGCTCCTTTCTACGATTGCATTTCGCGTGTTTTTGTCTCGGCTCGCCAAGTTGCGCCTTATACGATACGAGTGCCATCGAGTATCTCGCCGAACTAGAGTCATTATTTTCCCGAGGCTGACGAGGATGCCTCCCTCGAAATGCGTCCTTCCAGCTCATTACGTACAATGTGTGACTTCGGAAAAGAGAATCGAGTTAGTAAATGCATTTTACGGTCGGTTAAGAAACTTTACAAGTGAATGAACGTAAAATTAGGTATATGGAAAACTTTCAACAGTCATTAAATAATATTTTTAAATAATATTAAAATTATATATATATATATAAACTAGAAATTAATTTCAACAAGACATTCTTTAAGAAATTTGAAGAAAAAGTTAGAAAGAGATATTCCATGTTGCAATTTTTAAAAATATTGAATACTCTAGTAAGCAAACTCAACTCTGTGCAACTGGCTGTGCAATCACAAGTTGCCGTGCAAATGATCCGCGGCAGATAGCGAGTCGCGAATTCGCAAAAATAACGGTGTCGCGACCGCGAGAGCGACAGCGGAATCGGGAGTCGGCGAGTAAAAGCTCGCGCGACATCGCAAGAATTCGCGGCGCGAAAAGGGTCGAGTGCGATCCGCTTTCGGCGGCGGGCCGGCGGTCGACGACTGCGACGAACAACAAAATGTCGACCGCAATTATGCTGTAATTAACTTGGAAACGTGTGCACACGTACGCGCGCGGGTCCATGCACATCGACGGCGTCGGCCGGCTTCACAGGTGGTTGGGGATTTTTGTATTTAGCGGTTGGCACCGTCCGACGTTTACACGTTTACACGCACCGTCCGGCTGCGTTATATGCATGTTTGCGGTGACGGAAGAGAATTTAAACCAACCACCCCCCTGCCGCCTCTCTATAACGCCCGCCGCGCCGCTTCGCGGCCCCCTCGGCCCCGCCGCCGCGCGGCTGCAAATTCTGATAAACCGTGCCGAAAATTAGTTGGTCGTTCGCTATCTTATTCCTCCCCGTTCGCCGACAGGTGTTAACAACGTGTCACGGATCGGACGCGGATTATTTTAATCCTTTCGCTTATGCCGACGTATATCGAGAGTTACGCGCTTATTTCGTTTTCCGACTACCTTGACAGATCCGCGGCCGATTTCCGAACCGAGAGAGAGATTCAAACGTTCGTCGCTACAATCTAATTACGTAATTTTCTAATTTTAATTTTTCTTATTTTATATTAACAGCCTGACTAATAGTTCATTTCTATTCTTTCATTTATCCTGAATGACACCGGGAAGGACAGAATATAGAGAAAATGCAAGACAGATGTGAATATGTCATAATCAATTTATTGTAACTAAAATCGGAGACGGAGACACGATTATGGATATCTAATTATAAGTATTACAGTTGAGCCGGTTAATATTATATAATCGAACGTTGAATAACGAAGTGTCCTGCCTCGCTGTCATTCTTATCCTTCCTTGTTCTTATACTGATGGGACAGGAAGACGAGACTGACATGTTCGCTCTTGGAAAGTAAACAAAGTGCAGTGGTTTACATGTTAAACCGCAGAAAATGGAACGAAGAGAATTTCTCCGACAAATAGCATGAATTTGCTGAGCCATTGGCGTGTACTCCGCGGCAAATAAAGACGCCGGGAGAAATTCGTAATAAGAGGCTCATTTGGAAAGCACGATTTCACGGTCGTACGTCATTGCTTCATGTACAACGTTTCTTTTATCGTCATGATGTGTTAAATATCTAAACACAAGCATCTAAATATTGTTTCGATACTCGCTTTACCGTGTATAACGGACGCAACAGCGTAGAAAGATTATGAGATAAAAAAACGAAAGTATGAAGAATATAATAAAAATTGAAATTATATTTTGCACGACGTAATATTGGAAGATGTTGACAGATGAAAGTCAATTTAATACTGTTTCCAATCATTTCCTTTAAACAATGCTTTTGTGACGTAAAAAATATCGTAAAAAATGAGTTTTTTTCCATAAGAAAGGTAATCATTCTTTTACGCCTCAATCGAGAGTCGAGAGCGAGGACGACTAGCGGGTTCAACGCTTCCGAGAGCGGCGGCGGCGGCGGCGGCGGCGGCGGCAGCGGCGGCGAGAGAGCGTCGCTTCCGGTCGGAATTACGGTTTAAATTATGGTTACGACTTGGGCGTTACAATATAATCATATCGCGATTGTACGTGGTGTTTATTACGTTATTAAATATACATCGTGCTATCATTAGCTATTAAATATATCATTAATACGCGGCGTAATGCCAGAGAGTGGTTCGCAATGCATGCGTCCGCTCTGTTTGTCTCTAATATAACTAATATAACTAATCTAACTAATATAACTAATTAGGAACATGAGAATTGGAAACATCGATAACTTTGCTTATTCAAGACTTAATAAATAAATATAGCCTCGAAACATTTTAACAATACATGTAGCTTAGTGCAAATTTCAGTTCTAAACCAAACCATAGGATAGATTATTATTAAAAAATTATTCACATTTGATAGCAAAATTTTTATTAAAAATTTAATAAATTCATGTTTTTTAAGATATTACTTGAAAAGTATCTCTTAAAATATTAACAATATGTAACTAAAATTTTTATCAATCTAGAATTATGTAATTTATATTGACACTTTTTTTCTTAATAAATAAGAGAATGATCATTACAAATATTACACTCATACGCGCAAAGTAATTCAGCAAATACAAACTGATAAGATTGAATCTTTGGTCTATCAAAAATGTGAAACAAAAAATATATAGCAACTTTCAGTAATTCTTGAGACAACAATTTGTAAGACCTTACATAGCTCATCTCGAATAATAATTTAGCTACTATTTTTTTCATTTATAAATTACTGTAATTTTTTCAGAATATATATTTATTTTTTGAAAATTGAGTGCTCGTCAATATCTCTTAATTTATAACAATGAGAAGATTGTAAGCAGCATAAAGTACATTTTGGTACCCAAAAGTCGTAATGAAAAAGTTAGACGAGTTATTCTTCTCATCAGGACGAAAGTGTCGACGTGCACGAACGATCATATCGGACGATTGGACACGCCGAGATCGCCACCCCTATACGCACCCCTCTTCCCCCCTTGCTGTGTGTCATGTATACAGGCCTGTACGTATACGCGGTCGCGCGCGCACGAGCAGCTCTAGGTTACGCGGATGAACGTCAAATCAAAATGCACAATCCCGGCAAATCATTTCGAATATTTCATAATGGGCGCGAAATATCATTACTCGCCGCCCGTGCAATCCACCCCTTCGTCCAACCGCCACCGCGCGGTCCACCCCTCGCGCAAAGCCCGCGCGAATTCGTCGGTGACCGTGCGTTACGAGCGCGCACACGAATGGAAGGAGATAGAGGCAGCAGAGACACACATATACACGCGCGCGTACACACGCGGCGAGATGGAGAAAGAGGGAGAGGCATCTATCATCGCGTGGAAAGAGGACGGAAGAGAAGCGGGGGTTTGGGGGGACGGAAGGGGGCTCGATAGGATGAGAGCGCGAGAGGAAGAGAAGCGTACGTGGAAACACGCGCGGCGGACGCGAGCTGACGTGAGTATCCGCGGGACGGGGTGGCACGCGGGGCACGCGTGCACGTATACACCCGTATTTCTGTATACGTGCGACACACATACATACGTGTATACACACACATACACACACACGGGGGAGATACGCGCGGGGGCGCGGAGCAGGTACGAGCGAGAGCGCGCGCGATACGGGGTATGCGACCGGGACTAAATTACGTTCCCCGTAACGCGTTTAGCCGCGAATCGCATTGCGAGCGATCCGTATAACCCGAATATCGGCCGCACGCCAGAGATAGGACCGAGGGACTACTCGTCCCCCCGGAACGAACGAGTATTACATCGCCCGATGCTGATCCAGTCCTCCATTTTGCCGCGGATTCTTCCGAAAACTTCCTACCCCCGAAATTGCTACTTAGGCACAATTACGTGGATCGTCGGGATTAGTTGAGGATCTGAATTAGCGGAATTCAGTATCTCCAAAAATTACTTATAACATAAATAAAGAATTAAGAATTCAATTAAACGTCAAACATTGTTGTGCCAATCAGATTTAAAAAAGTCGTCGTTTTTCTTCCTAATTTACAATGTTTGAATAAAATAATTGAATTTTTTAAATTTAAATACATAATCGCAATATGCATTAATGAATGTTAGGAGAAATAATTCTGTAACGTGGACTAGAATTAAGCGTTGATTTGCTAACCAATTGGATTTCAAATGTCATAAGACATAAAGAGAGACTACAGGCCGAGGCTACCTATAGTTATAAGATACGAGAAAGGGAGGTATAGACGGGGTTGGGGACTCTGAAAGCGAGGCGCGCAACAACCCGAGGATACGCGGTCCGGATTCCAATTCCCCGACACTTGGCCGGGGGTCACTTCTTGCGCATTAAATCAACCCGGCCGCGATTTCGTGAATCGACAATTGCCGAAGTCGCTGAATTCGAATTGCCGGCCGGTCAGACCTCGGCCACGCTGCGGATACAACAACGATAAGGGTCGGTCCCCTCGAATCAATGCGCGCAGAGGGAACGACCAAGGGGCCGAGGCTACCTACATACCTACCTACCTATCCAGTACCTACGTGCCTACAACCATCTCGTTTCTCCGGCTGGCGAAACAGCCAGCGGTGGCTGCTGCTGGCAGCAGCAGCAGCAGCAGCAGCAGCAGCAGCAGCAGCAGTAGGCAGGCAAGCAGCAGCTAGCAACACCGGCTACCTTCTCCACCTCCACCTACTCCATCTCCTGCTGGTTCTCTCCATTTGCCTTCTCCCCCGTGCTACACGGCGTGACCTGTGTCCCCTTCCCCCCTTTCGCCGTTCATCACCTCTCTCGTTCCCTCTAAGCGAGCGCGCGCGCGTCAACCTCCTCTACATCATCGTCGTTGAAATCACCACCACCATCCAGGGCTACCTACCATACTGCTACCATCACGGCACGGTACACACGGTATACTCCGGGTACTACTCCGGAATCGCATCGCGGCCACTCCAGTTGCATTGCGGGCAACGCCGATCCGTGCGTGCGCGCGCGTACGTGTACGCACACATACACGTGTGTATGCACATAGACGATTTCATACACTCGCACACATGAAATCCAGACTCGCGGACGCGCATATACACTTACGTACTCATACGCCGGTACGCTCGTACCGAGCGATGCATACGTGCATACGCGTGCGTACACAAGAGCACAACGGCCTAGCGTTGCCCTCTGCCTCCGGCCAGAGATATCGTTAGCATGCCTTGCTAATCACGGACTCGATAATAATACCGTGATTGATAGGACGAACCCCGTCCTTCTCCACCTCCTTCTCTTCCGCAACCACCACCGCCTCGTCCAACCTACCGCCTCCTCGAAACGAGTAACGTTCCACCCCTCGAGAGATCGAGAGGGAGAGAGATGAAGGGGAAGAGAGAGAGAGAAAGAGAGAGGAAGAGAGAGAGGCCAGCCATTCTCTGCGCCCTTCTGACTTTCTCTCCGTCCGTTCTCCTCGCCGATGCCCTCTCTTCAGGTTCCCCCAACCACCCGCGCCACGGTGCCCTCTCTCCCTGCACATATGCGATTTTTTATTTCCTCCTTTATTTTCTTCTCGTCGGCGAGAATGCGCGGCCGCGCGCGACTACGCGTGTCGTGTTCTTACTCGGACGACCCTGTTCGCCTCGCGCTCAATCGGGTTCGCTGGTCAAAGAATTAAGAGAGAAAGAGAGAGAGAGGTATATTGTATTTTTATGTAATTAGAACCGATATGAGAGAAGCGCGTGAGGTAAGAGCGAGGGTGGGATGATGCATGGCGAATCGTTGATCCGCACTCGAAGACCTCGTGGCCGGCGCGTTTCGTTACATTCCGATCGTTTAATAATCGCGTATCTGCTGCTCGGCAAGAGCTGCCTTCCCTCTCGCGCGAGCCGATGGGTTGGCATTGGTCGTAATTATATTTCCCCTATTTTTCAACCCCTCGCACAGGCCCTTAACCCTCTCTCGTGTGCTGATTCCATTTTTATCTTTACCCAAATGCGGCAAGTAATATAATTTAGCACGATAATCGAATCTCCGTATTATTCGTACACGGCGTATAATTCAATTGCAATAGTATAAGATGAAAAGGTCGGACGGATCTTGAAATATCTGCGTTGTAGAAATTAATCTTTCGATACGGCCTATCAATATTAAATACGCGAATTTTTCTCAAAAGTTGCCCGGTTCGCCGCGATGGCATATGCATGAGAAAGTCCAGTCAGACTAGATTATAAACGCGACAATCTTAAAAGAGTATCGGAGAGTTAAACTTAAATCATTCCACTTCTAAAATTTTAAATGAAATGCATTTATGGGTACGTCAAGTTTCAACTTAGGATCTCATTAAAATAATGTCCATTTAAAATTAATTAATGAATAAGATTTCCCGTCTATTTGCATCGCCGAAGCTTCATTCATGAAAACCACGAATAATTCCCGACGTTAAATGGTTTCATAATTAAAATTTTCCCTCGCTTTAAATTTTACGCCCAGCCCGCCGCGAATTCGCCGGCCGCGGGGGAAACAAGGCGTACCGCGCCCTGCGAATCTTACGAAACACCCCGTATTGTTGGAGACCGAGTTTTTCCGCGGCGTGCCCTCGATGTCGGGCTATTCGTTTCTTGCTCGCGATAGCGAGACTTACACACGGCGCGGAATAAGTGGAATACATTTCCTCGCGTATTACTGCATTCTAACTGTTCATCCATTGGATCCCCGAGCTGCGCTACGTGACTGCGTGTGCGCGAGCGAATCAAGGATCAAGATAGGCGTCCGATGAACATGTGTGCGGACAAGAGTGTTACGCGCGTACATATATGCGTGTGTACACACACGTGTCTGTGCATGTACGTTTTATACACGGTGGTAGCTGTCTCGCACAACGAGCGCGCGCGCGCGCAGAGAGAGAGAGAGAGAGAGAAAGAGACAGAGAGAGAACGAGCGAGAGTACGAGCCAGCTATGCTGGCTATGATACCATTAGCATCAGTGATTAATGTATGCTGCGGCCTGTTCCACGGCGATGTGCGCGAGTTTCGTGTATACCCAGTGATTGACTCGTAGACGAGAGAGGGAGAGAGAAAGGGAGAGATAACGTGAGAGTGGCGGAAGACAAGAGAGACGGAAAGCACGCGGGAGAACGGGGGGGGACGGAGATACACGATGAGAAGAGACGCAGCCCCAGGATCGCGGGGCGAAGCTTGCTTCGGACTGTCTCGATAGATCGGCAGGTAATTAATCGCGAAATACCGCGCGCGCGTCATCCGGAAAAAAATCCGCACCGGAAAAAAATTCGCCTCCCGCGAGCTCTCCGAGCGAACTCTCCGGGTTCGCATGAAATTAATTTAAAAGTTCAAATATACTTTCGTGAGAATAAAAGTACGTCTGCGGTCAACTATCATTCTTCAGATCGTACGAAATTTTCGGCGAACATGTAAAGCTCCGTTATTTATGAATTATTAAATTCACTTCGAAAAGAAGGAAAGTTAATTATTATTTAAAATAAGAAAAGTCATAAATTAGTATTCTCTAAATTAAGTATGTATATATTAAGCATTTGGTTAAAAAAAAAAGTCAATCGAATTGTATAGATGAATTTTATCAGAGAGTAAAGGTCACATTTGAAACACTGAACGGCACAATGCAAGTAAATAGTTCAAACTAATCCTGACAGCATATAGCAAATCAACTAACTTTATGTTAATTTAAGTTACGTTACTTTACTTTAATTGAGCAAATTAACTAACTAATGGCACCAGCGTGCCGTTGCGTTACCATTACGTCGAGGTAATCTCTTAACATAATATAGCCGAGTATACTAACTCACGTTAACTCTGTATTGTGACATGTTGTTACAAGTGTGGCTTAGATTATCATTCTCAACGTTTCTCGTGCAGCTGGAGAATCGGACGCGAAATCGCCGGACGGTGCATCCAGTAGACGAGCCGAGTATCCACGCAATGGATTACACGGGCATGTCCGGCGGAGCATACACAGGAGCGTTCTGTATTTTAGGCTAACAGAGGCCGAAGAGCCCGAAGGCGACGCGCGCACGGCCGTGGATCGATGCCAGAGAGTTTTGATCTACGATGATCCGGGAGAGAGAGAGATCTTGCCCACGCGCGGGCGCGCGGCGAGGAACGTGTCCTCGAATAGGTTCCGGCGGCCGCCCGAGGAGGAGCGGGAATTAATTACCGAGAAACATGCGTTTCCATTAACATGCGCCGCGCGAGCACGAAGAAATTAATAACGCTCCTTTCACGCCGGGAAAAAGTCAGGCCGCACTAGATGGATAGGCTTTATGGTTGTCGGCGCTATATTAACGGGCGAGCGTGAACGCACCACGAACGCGTAGAGGTGCGTACACGGTGCGTATTCGCCTGTTCGACCGATCGCGATTACGTCCCACGAGGAAAAAAAGAGATACGCCTAACAATAGGCAGACCTACATAGGATTCGAGAACATCACAGGCTACTTCCGCAATGAGTTCGCAAACGTAATTTATAGCGAGACGCCGCGCCGTCGTTCTAGCGATGCGCAGAACGCTCGACTTGCTCGTCTGACGCATCATCTTCTTTATATTACGGATTTTTCTTTTAAATTCCATCGAAAGAGCCAGGAACTGTTACTTGATAAAAGTTTTATTGGCCCTAAACTTTTTCACAAATTTTTAACGTTAAACTACGAGATATATCTTCGCGAGTAAAGTTCGAATTAAAATCGTGTTAAAGCAAATTCCACTTTTAAAAAAAGCTAAGGAAAGAATAAGATATATATCCAATTTAATTTCATTAAATTTAATTGGTAATAAAAATTTAAGAATCCAATAAAATTTTTTGTAGCAAGAATTTACGGGGATTATTAGGATTCGCGGCGCACCGTTGATCACCTCGCGCGATCGTAATATTTCTATAACTCTGTAGCGGTTACGATAATCAGCTGGCGCGTTTTTTCCCTTCAATAAAAAGAGACGCGGCTTCGTTTACGCTCAGGTAAAACCGCGGCCGCGTTAACGCAACGCGCGATTAATACCGAGCCCAATTACGAGACCGGTATGAAGACGCCAAATGACGTCATAAATAATAGGCGCCCAGCCTCGCCTTAATACCGAATAAAATATTCGACATGCCCTCGCGTACCTTCGACGACGGCGGTGACGTCAGCGATTAGGTGTCGTTTCAAAGTTCTCGTTTATTAATTTGATATCGCCGCGATATCGATTCCGCCTTTCCCCGGAACGAAAGGCCCCTTTACATCAATGTGGCCCGTCTATAAATCATCCCTTCGACGTGCTTAAAACTGTCTAAACTGTATATATTTTTAGCCGACGTGGTCCGATCGATCGTACGACGTGCTTATAATTCTTCAAACCTCTACGTCACGGATTTTTTTTCACGGATCTTTATTACACGCTGCGTTTCGTCTGTGATTTTAGTCGCGTCTTTGCGAGATTGGCGATCCACCAACTCTGGACGATGCATTTGCTTTAACGCGCGATCGATGCGGATATTATATTGTCAATTGTGTAACGAAACATATTGCAGGATAACGGAATATATACGGCAAACGTATTATGCACAATACGCGGATTGTGCGGTCGCATATGTCTACAATAATCTGCACGTTAAAATTGATAAAATTGCCGAGATTGCTACGAGTTATTTTTCGTCCGCGTTCTCTGTATCGCGTGGGATCGCGAATCCCGAAGGAACGTAGTCGCGTGGTTCCGACGGGAGAGAACGTACGTAAATAATACATAGGACCTGGAATTCACGCATTAATATTCAGGAGGTTCAAAGAAGGAGAGACCCCGAGTGCGGCCCCCGCGATCCATAAAAATGTCGGGGCTTCCGAGTGACGGCCGGAAACTGGGAGACGGACAGGGCCAATTGTTTATATTACTCGGTGCAACAACAATGGGGTTCGCCAGTAGCATCGCAACGCCGGCGTGCCGGTAGCGCTCGTATACGCCACGGTGCTTGCATTCCTTTTCCGGCAGTTCGACCGTGCGTCGCTTGACGCGATAATGCCCTACTAATGTCCCTTTTCCCCGTCGCCATTCACGCTCGCCTGATTCTTATCGGGGCCCACCTACGCCACACAGAGGCCGGAGACCGTGTACCGAGATTTCACGTTTTGCCGCGCGCGCGCGCAGCTTGACTCGCGATCGGGCCAAGCTCTAGTGACTTCCACGGCGATCGACTTGCTTTGTTGTAAATTCCATTTCTTTGAATTCCTACGGACTTTAAATTGCTGTAGGCATTACGCGTTGGTTTATGGAGAATCAGGGTAATTTCAGAGAATTAATAAACAACATCCGCATCTATTTTTCTTTCTCGGTCGACATCGCGCTCTTGATACCTTTCTCACGCGAGTACTCCGAGTTCATGCGAAGAACAAGTGAAAGATCAAAAGTTAATAAAAGAAGTAAATAATAAACTTGTTTCGTGTAGTTTCTTTGAGTTTCTTAACGGCGAATTGATTACGTTGATTAATATGTTATTTAGATTCGAACGATATTATGCGAACAGCAAAATTCTGAGGTCAATCTGAACATTAGTATAATGTCGGTCACGTTGGTATATAATAATTGTAAAATGTCCATGCCGCGTTATTACTACCGCCATAACCTTCCTACGGATCGTTTACTCAAGTAAAGACGGTGCATTCTTCAGGGGATGGACGGAGGACAGACACGGCCAAAATTTCATTCGTGAAATTTTCACGAGATCGAAAGATCCGACTCGGGGTGAGAAACGAAGGAGACGGAGAGAGAGAGAGAGAGAGAGAGAGAGAGAGAGAGAGAAAGAGAGAGAGAGAGGACAGACGGAGAAGGGGAGGGGGGTAGGTAGCCGGAGGGAGAGACAGAGCGAGACGGCGCTACCTTTACGGTAAAGTAAAATCTACAGAGCGCCGGGCGGCTACAAAGCATGGCTGGCCATTACGTATTTATTAACTTTAGAAATTTATAGATGCCTCCTGGGCGCGGGCCCCGTCGGCCCCCCGCGAGTAGCTACGTTCCTGTCCCCCCTTCGTCCCCCGCGCCATCCAACACCCCCCGCGCGCCCACCCCCGGCTCCCTTGCCGCCGTCTCCACGGCGGCGGTCTCCACCCCCGGGGGCGGCCGCCAGCCAGTATTAAAATGAATTATTTAATATTAAACTTGGTAATTTTTAACCGTATTATATCAGAAATTATTTACGCGCCGGCTTCAGCGCGCGGCTATTTCCCGTTCCCCTTACTTCTGGCCCCTTCGACCCCTCGTCCCATCTCTTCTTGTATCCGTTATCCCCGCGTACCCCTCGGCGGCAGCGGGACGCGCCGCCGGTTTTTCAGTAAATCATCCCCCACGGTTTCTTCGTGGATTATTGCTGCGAGTGCTACCGACGACGGTCGGTCTTCTTCGCGTCGAGATTTTCACCAAGACTCGAAATTCGCAGGGAAACTTTCGATTTTCACTGTCGCGCAAACTGTTACTCGCTCATCTTTCAATTTCCTAGTAAGATACGACACAATTTGTTATATGTATACGTAAATTTAATAAGAACGAATCTCTCAGAGTCATCGATCCACTTTTTTTGCAGTAATTGATATGGCGCCGATGATACAATTCAATTTTCAACCGTGTTTGTAAATTTTTATTCGCGATGTGAGACGTGGGAATGGTTGGAAATTAATACTTGCTCTCTTGCAGTTTATTCTGCCGAGAGCATCGAATATGCCATGAAAATTGCGCGTGAGGAAAAATAAATTCTGAATTTGTCAATGAATCGGAGGTTTCCGTTACAGCTCTTGCAAATGGTAAATGGTCTATCCGCCAAATGATTTAACGATTGTGATTGAGATCGCTTCCAGTTCTCAATACTTCAATTGATTACTCTTTACCGCGTGCGGAAATGCAAATTCCTTGATAATACAACAGACAATGTTATTACGCGCTCAGCGACGGAATTATTCTGGCAAATAATAAACAAATAAACGAACGGCCTGCCTATGATCAACCATTGTAGCGTCCGCTACGATTTGACGCGTCCCTCTTCAAAGCGCCCGACAGACGCACAAATAGGTTTAAAGATCAAAATGGATATACTTTCGGATTTAAAAAATATTCCCGGACAATTGACCATTTAATGTAACAATTGCGATTAACGACGTTGCCATAAAGATAATCTTTAATCGTCAAAATTAAAATAAAGAGTAAATAAATTAAATTTTGACACATATATTCACTAAAAAGAAGATTTTTTTCCATTTTAAAACATCTTCTGAATTATACTAAAATAAAAAGAAATACGGAACGATGGATAATCGTATGGGCGTCACGATGATTATGATAATTACCGTTATCCTTGCTAATATTAATTAAAATCGCCGACAATGTCGAAACTGCCTCTAAACAAATGGGCGAGCACTCGCGGGTCTTGCAGGTCGCGTGATTAGCGCTCGGTAAATATTGGTGCGCACGTACAGACGTGCGCTTACGTACGCGTACGTACACGCCGATCGGAAAATTAGCATTTACGAAGCGTGCACACGCACCAAGGTATAAGCGTGCACGTAGTGCGTGGTGCGTGCGTGCATGCGTACGCGCGCGGGGCCACACGCTCGGTCGCCCACGTGTGCGCGCGCGAGAGCCCGCGATATTAATTGTTACGACGGGAAAGGTAAATAATTATTATAATTGTCCGGTATAATAATAGGATTCCGCGTTGGAGTGCCGCTTACATATCGTTCGTCGTAATAAAGCGCCCATGGATTTCGAGCTCTCGTCCATCGATATCAATATACGCGGGGCGGCGAGGGACGTCGAGGGTTGGTTAACGCAACGAGAGGGAGAGAGAGAGAGAGAGAGAGAGAAGAAGCGAGAGAGCGCGGCCACTCTTGGTGTGCACGATCATATATACACATATATATATATATATATATATATATATACATATACGAGTGTATTCGTATAATTATATATGTATATGTATACACGGGCGGCTCACTACTCGCGCGCGAGTGTATAATGCATATCGAGCGGTTATATTATATGCGCGCGCGCGCCTAAACGAAAAGCCTAAATATACCGGGCGGCGTGTGGGGATCACGCCTATAGGCGGCTATTTGAGCGATAAACAAGCGGGTGCACGCGGGCGCGCGCTCGCGCTCGAGCGCGGGGGGGGGGGGAAGGGCGCAGGTAGGGTACACTCGATGTGTCACACGCGGCAAATGGTAAAATGTACACACATATACCGGGTGGTACGCCTCCATTGTGCAGCCCGCCCCGTCGGTGTATCAATTGTGATTAGGGACAAAGATCCGACGAATTATTCCCGTTCCCGGTCTCTAATCTGATAGCCGTGGCGCTCGTGCGCGCACACGTCATTGCATCGATTGTTTCTGCATGTGGGAAATCATAAAGGGCAATGCGTTCCAAGTGTCTTCATTGTGCGATAATAATGAAACGCTAATCAAGTGTATCTGGGCGCCAGCGAGGGCCGTTTCCCCTCCCCCCTCGCGCCCGCTCTCACCCCTGCCCGCCCCTTTCCCGCGACCCCCGCCGACCCGTGGATTAATTACTGGCTTCGCGATGCTTAAATTATTTTCCTCTCGATCGAAACAAACTCACCTACGTAAAGCGAGTAACTCTATCTACGCGCTAGGGGAATCCCCTCCCGGATCGTCCATAAATCGAGGACCAATTCATTATTCGAAACGATACGAAACGTACGTACATGCGTACGTACTTTCAACCTCTTCCGCTGTAAGCGAGAGATTGAACGTTCGCGATCAGCATTTCGTATTGAAAAATGCGGCTGTTCCTCTTTTTTCTTATCGTGCCGCGCCATCGTCAATCTTGGATGGATCGCCGAAGGTAATTGGACGAGGTATCACGGGGAGGTTTTTTTAGTTCAATCCTTAGATCGTCTGTGTCAAAAATTGAACATACGGTATTCCGACAAACGTGACATGAGTAGATAAACCTGATAAATTTCAGTCATGTTAAACTGAATTAAATTAAATTACAGAGTTGAATTCTTCATTATCATTTTTGTATCATGCTTTGGCATTATCACTCTCATAATGTTACAAAATAATAAGAAAGAATTTAATAAAATAAATTATTAAGTTTTTCAAAGTTGTATATTTTAGAATTTAATTAATTTCATAACTTTTTGAGAACAAAGAAACATTTTTTATTATCGTTAAAGTTTTCTAAGATATACATAATAATTTTTAGAAAGAACCATAAGTTATTAAAAGAAAAATAGTTTTTCAAAGTAAGGCCTACGTTTTATTACCGATTAGCAGGCCTTACCCATCTCGTCGGGAAGAGTTATTACTCGCGAATGAGAGAGACGAGACCCGCTTGCAAGTGTCTCATAAAAATTCTTAGCCGCTTCACAGAGGCTTTTTACGGCTTCATCGAGCCGTTTCCACGACCGACACCGTAATAGCATTCGGGAAAGAAAGAGAGAGAGAGAGGGAGAGAAAGAGGGATAGAGGCAGCGAAAGGCGCGCCCCAAAGGCCGAGAATGAAAAACCGAGGGGTAGACAGACGAATCAATCGCAAACACGGGAGGGTTTCGGCGTTTCCAGTGGTGGGTCACGATACTGGGTTACCGGGTGTGTGCACCCCTCACTCGAAGCTAGTGCGCTAGTCCGCTTTTCACCCATCGAAATTCGGCTCGCGAGGATTCGATGTGCTGCTCATGAGGACACGCACACGTTGCATCGTGCAATGGTTCGCGCTTGCGGTTCCGTAAATCGAACCAACGGCTTCCGCGCTAGTTGTCCCACTTTTTTTTGGTCGCATTATTTTTATTATGCCAGATTCTCGTGCCAATCTGGATTGATAACTTTTCCCCGACGAAAAAACCTCGCGACACCTGTTTCGATGGAGAATAAAAGGGACGTTCGATAAACGAAGTTTCGGAAAAAAAAACAAAATAGACGATACATCAAATATTTTCGTTGATTTTAGATTAACTGAATTTCAATTTACAGCTTTGTGATGAAATATATAATAAAAGAAAGTTATGGAGCTTTAAGAAATATTGATCCTAAATATGTCAAAGAGTTTACTATTAAATGCTAGCTACGGCAGAAAGACAGCCTTTATAAAAAGAATGCGAGTAGAATACTTTATGAAAGCCCGACTATTGTCAGATGAACATTCTCTTTGGAGAAAAGAATGTTATTTTATTTGTAAGCAACAATGTGCTATTAAAAGAAACTACTTCACGCCTACAGAAGTAACTGCATCGCAGTAAAACATTTCTGAGATGTGTGTATTGTGTAGGAATGATAAAAAGAAAAAATTGTGTAGGAATAATAAAAGAAAAGCGCGTGTATAATTTAAGAAAATAATGTATAAACTCTAGTATCAATATTCGTCGAATATTTGCGAATGGATTCACAAAACGGTACTATTCCACTCAAGAGCGTGCTCTCGTCGATTCTCACGCGACTTTTGTGTAAGATTCATTTTCATTCCCGCCACGCAGTATCAATCGAACCGGTTCGACTCAGCGAGACGTGTCGATGCGCGGCGTTGCGCGGCCTCGGGTCCGCGCGGACCGTAATTTTCCTATCGCGGATTATAAAACCCCGACGATTCTATCCCGCGGGATATTGTTTGTCGTGTAAATATTACCAAAACACTTCGCGCACGGCGGGCGGCATACAACCGCGTGCGCGTGTAACCGCCGCCGTTGCATGTGCATCGTACATGCGCTGCGCGTGGTGGACAAGCTTCCGATATACGAGTTGCAAAACTTTTGGGTTTCCATTTGGCGGCGCGTCCCGATTGGATGAATCGACATTGTCAGAGGGTCACCCTCGGCGGCTCCTCGTCCACCCCCCCCTCCCCCCATCCCCGGACACGTCACGCACATTCGCGCGGACTTATGGGCATAATTCGTCGGTATTATTTGCGAGAGGGGTTGCACGCGCGGATCGCAAGCAGTAGTGTTTCCCGACCGTGTGCCGTATTTTAATTCACAACTACATTGTATTTACCGGCCTTCCACCCTTTGTCACATCCCTCGGTTCACGAGAAGCACCCCCTCGAGGCTCGGTCAAAACCTCGTGAGAGGAGGTCACCTGGTTCTCAATTCCGAATTATCGGAGGAACAACTTTTTGGGATATTGTCTCACATTTCTTAAAATTTCGGGATTATGATTTTTCGGGACATTGTCTTAATTTTCAAGGTTCGGATTACGACTTTTCAGGACTTTGCATGTCCATTTTTTGACCCTCTGATAATTCGGAATTCAGCAAGGGACGTGACAAAGGGTGGAAATAAAGCCAGTAAACAATGCCATTTTTCAAATTTTGGCTTTTTTGGAGATTTTACACGTTCATCGATTAAAAATATAGAAATGACAAACTTATCAAAAGTGATTATCAAAATGTGGATGCAAATCGATGTAATATAAATTAAATTCTGCAGAAGTCGTATAATCATAAATATTTATAGATTTCGGCGTAATTATAATATTCTGAGACTACTTAAATAATTTTTATTGACGCAATCAAAGAGAACGGCATCTCTATTATTAAAGCAATTAAAAATTTTATTCTACCTGCATTGTCCCTAAAGTTTCTTGCTGCATATAACTCTGTGTGGTCGAAACGCTCTCGTTGCACCTCATTCGGCGCATTTAGCAGTCGTTGGGAAGCGACAGTAAGACGTTAGCGTTTCTATTCGTTTTCCAGACCGTTCGCGAACAGACACGGAAACACTGGGCAATTACAAGCATGCGATGCCAGACAGGAAAGCGACGAGAAAGAGAGGGAGACGGAGAAAGAGAAAGAGAAAGGGGATGGTACTCGCAGAAGAAGTGCACAGCCGCCAATCACGAGGTGTCAGCGGCGGCAGGCTGTCATTAGGCGATTAAATTCCCGTAGCAGCCGATCTGTCTTCGTTCGCGTAAATCTTCATCAAGTTTCGATTTTCCGCGCGTTTCGATGCGAGGCGAGACGAGACGAGGTGAGGTGAGGTGTGGTGAGGTGAGGTGAGGCGAGGCGAGGCGAGGTGATGCGAACGGCGCGAACGCTGGCGGCGTCTCCGCTCCGAAGCGCCGAAGGGCAAAAAGCACCGTCACCGCGGCGGTGATCAATAATACATCAAAGAATAACGGTGAGAATATCGGGAACGGCTGGCCGAACGTCGCGACGGCTAAAGATAACTCTACGAGAGAGATGTCTCACCTGTGCACTGAAAAATACTTTTGTGATAAATTCTCTTATGAACCTGGAGCCTACAGAGAAAATAAATGCCAATTATCTCGCAATCGTTTTATTTTTCATTGTTACATGCTTTAATAATTAATTCTGCAATTGACATTCAATGAGAACAGAATCTGCTCAAGATCGTCTATTAAACGGAGTTGTACATTTACATACATAACTTTTTAATTTATCATGTATAAAATTTACATGAAAAAAAGAAAGGCAGAAACTGTATGCGCAATAGCAAGGCGTCAGCAAAGCATAAAGTTTAATGTAAGTGATAGTTAAAAATAAAAAAAGTCTTTCGTAATTCGGCAATAATAAAAACGCGATGTATGTTATTGATATCAAAGGATATCAAATATTAAGTATTGTAAGACGGCAGACTTCGCGCAGAGCTTTTGCCGAGGGGAAAGAACGATCCAAAATTGATGAGAGTGAATATTATTAAAATATATTGCGATTGAACGGGACAAATTATATATTGAGTTAATGACGGAAATTACTCGGCGTTATTTACTCAGATAATCGCATAAGCGTTGTTTTACGTTTTACGCACGATGGCGGGTTACGACCTGCATTAATCATAAATGCGATATACGCGCATTTAATGATTTATATTGAATCGGCGGAATAGAATTTATACATTGACAATCTGTTTGCGCAATGGCACTTATGAATATTCGAATTGTAGACAACCGCTCTCAAGGTTGGGCAAGACATTTGCTTTATTATTGTTCAGCAATTATAATATTGCATTCTTAATTTATGATAATACACCTATTTTTATTGCATTCAATTTTACTGCGTCCACCTTTGACATACTTGTCTGCCATGACGTTAAGGATACAAATGCCATTTCTGATTGACGTATAGAGTTCATATTACATATACATAGAGGGTGAGCTAACGAGTATTTTCCAACCTGTTTTTTTGTTACCGACTGATTATACATTTCCTTTTTAAAAACAAAGTTGATGTGTTTCGGTATATATCGCCTAAATCAGTTGGACTAGAAAATTTTCATTGAATTGTCTTGATTATATGTGCATCTTAAAAAATTGTACTTCTCGACTATAGTAAATTTGAAATCAACACTGTCTCAAAAATTTAATCCACAATTTAAACTATCGTTATCTTTTTCAATATTAAATATCTCGACTAAATCTTGAAAATAATTAATTGGCGCGATTATATACGCAGCTGTTTAAAATTTATTAATAAATAAAAACATTTCTTGTTAGCTCTCTTGAATTCTGGTAGTAACAGAATGATGGGATGTTATTCATCCATTTAATCGCCAGCAACTATCGGGGATGTCTCTCCCGTTTCTAGTAAGCAATAGCGATTTTAGTTCGAGCGCACGCGTATCTCAGCGGTAATTTACGAGATCCTCCTTCACCGGTCGATCGATCGTGCCGCGGCGTTGCATTGCGATTCCGCCGTATAAGCATAAGCGTGCACACACGAGCGTGTTTACGCAGTGGCTGCTTAAAAAGGCGTGTCCTCGGTCGCCGCACGGCAATCACCGCGAAAATTGCGCGGTTTCCAATTGCGCGTATTGAAAACGGCCAACAAACCGTGGACGCTCTCTCGCTCGCTCGGTCCCTCCGCCGAGGAGGGAGGGAGAGAGAAAGAGAGAAAGAGGAGGCCGGGATTCTATAATATTAAAGGTAAATATCCTTGAACGCTCGGTCATTAGAGCGAGCGATGCGTCCCGGCCGGCCCCGGACTCCCGCAATGATACGGTACGGCGTGCGTCTTATGTAAATTTCAAGGCACGCACTTCACCGGGGAAAAGAAAAATTTATGCCTGTCCCGCCGGCCAAGGTCTCGTTTCCTCTTCCTGCGTGTAAAGACGCCCGCGACAGGCTGGAAAACCCGGAGAAACCTCGTACGTTCGTATCCCTCGTGGATTCACGAACAGGGAGGGGAAAAGACATCAGTGAGTCCGTCGCCGTTCATTAGGACGTCACGTCGTTTTTTTCTCCCCCCTGATAACGGGCTGTTCCGCTTCACGACGATTGTTTTTCTAATGTCTTCATAATTTCACGCGCGGCTATTTTAGCCACGGCTACTAAGGTGAATGCCGCATAAAGAAAAATAGCATTACGCTGCTTCTCGAGCGTTTTGCATTTATAACATGCGTTCATTGTGGATTAATTGAGTAATTGCGTTCAATCACATAAAACTAGACGTGATAGTCGATGATGAAAATTAAAGGACAATATCAACTCTTTAAATTCTCGTAGAACAAAGAGCACTGTCTGCCACTCTACGTGGGCGATTCTGTCGATGATTTTTCTTTAAATGTGCCTCCAGTATCCATCGAAACCTTTCGTCCATGATTTCATCGCTCGCAAATGTCCATAATAGATAATAAGTTTCCATCATTTTACGTGCAGCAGAATTAAACGGAAGAATGAGAAGAGGAGAAAGAGAGAACACGGTCCGGGGCTCGCGCGGCTAAGAGGGAAAGTAGTAAAAAAAGAAAAAGAGCGACAGTGGCGGGAAGGAATCGGAGGTGGACCACACGCACACGCGACTTGTACAACACACGCACACACACATATACACGCGCGTATACAATCGTCAAGCGAACGTGACCGAGGCGGACCGAGTTCATATTGTAATGCCGAGGTATCCATCCCGCTGCATTATCGTACAGTCCGCGAAAGCAGCCGTGCTGCGCTTCCGCAAGCGTGCTCCCCGGCACGGAACGGTCGTATACGGCTATGACACGAGCATATCCTCCCTGGCCCCTTCACGATGTAATATATATATATTTTCTTTTTGTTTCATTGTTTAGAATCTGTGAGAGCAACAACGGAGCTCTCGCTGTCGCGGAATGCAAGAAACGGGCTTCTCGAGGCGATCCCTCTCGATCGAGAGTGCCGAGGGCACATGTGGAGGAGGGGAGACAAAAAGGATACCTTTGGGATACGCGAAATATTAAGTCGTAACCCGTTCGTAGCCAGATGGGTGGTCGCGAGCGAGTTACATGCACCGTCGCGGGGAAATGCAAAATCGTCCGTACGTGCTCGAATCCGTCCGTCCGTCCGTCCATCCGTTGGATCTGTCCGTTCGTACGGACGCAAAAGTGCATTCGTGTGTGCATGCAGCCGTGCGGCGGATACGGACGACGATTAGAAAACCGGAAATGACGAGCGCGGATCGAGCGAGAGCCGACGTTGGGCTCGATCGTCTCTCCTTTTCTCTCTCTCTCTCTCTCTCTCTCTCTCTCTCTCTCTCTCTCTCTCTTTCTTTCTTTCTTTCTTTCCTGACGTGGGATCTCCCATGGAGATCCAAGGGGGAGAATGGTAATCAGTCCGGCCGCGACTGTACCGAGATAAACGAATCACGTATTATTATAATGGCCAGTTGCTAAATGGTTTTTTTCAATCCGTCCGTCCATCTCCGTCCGCCTGCGTCGGTCGTTCGTCTCCCATTCTTCTCTTCCCCCCTACTCCCCTCTCGCCACCCGCCCGTTCCTACATAGTCCACCGACTCGTCCGACCGCCTCGCCATTAATACTTCATTATAACCGTAATGAAAATAATAAGAAAGGCCATTTATCCGAGTCCGTGTAGTTTGCTGTTTCTTCCTTTCCTTCTTTCGTTCTTCGTTCGGCTCCGGCTTCTCTTTCCTCCTCCCTCCTTCTCTCTTTTCGCCAGTCGTCCCTTATTACTTTATACATACATTGAATGGGAATGTTCTCGTCCTTGATGAACGACTTGTCCTGTCCCTGATGGAAATCGCGGAACGTTCATTAGACGCAGCGATCGTCTGGATAGTAATAACTTACTAATACTGATAATATTAATAACTTCGTATTTCCGAACGTGATGTTTGCACGTCCCGTTATTTTCGATTACTGCCGCTTCAAGTCCGTGTTGCCGTGCTTCTTTTCGCTATTTATGAATTTCAGAGTATTCTCAACAAACTTATGCAATACAACGCGCGACGTATTCTATTTCGCAGAATAATTTTTCCCTCCCTATTTATCTTTAATGAAGGACATTATGTATTCCGTTTTATAAGTTAGTTTCATACACTTTTCATCCTTTATTTTTTTAGAATATGGGAAAATGTATTCATTTTTACTTTGCATTCTGTAACACGCTCATCTCTGCGGCGCGTTGTTTAGATCTCCGTATTTAAGCGTTTGTGTGCACGACGCATTCGATTTTAAAATATCATCATGCACCGTGTAATGCACTCGGCTTTGCATCCTTACATTTTGCCTCTGCGGCATGTTACGTTGTATTCAATTTTACATACTGCACGTCTGCGGTATGCGCGGCCCGAAGCGTGTCGTTTCCAGTAATGATCAATGACGACGACGATAATGAAAAAAATCATCGACCGATCCTCAACGACGACGACTACGATGTCCTGACATTCAACGACCGGCGGAGAAGGCTCGAGAAAGAAAGAGAGAAAGAGAAGGAAAGGGCGGAACGGGGCATTTTCATTAGCATAAGATTCTTTTTAGTAATCTCGCATAATGCCTCTCTCTTCTCTCTGCTGCCCTCCCCACCAGACGGGAAGCGGGAGCGGGCATATGCCAGAGCCTATCATTATAGAGAAGGAATCATTGGATGATCTTAATCATGCGAACCGCTCTCCGTGCCTTCGTGCCGGCCAATCGCGTCAGCCGATTTCGAATAATGGTTTCCAGCGGAGTTGTGCTAAACTCGGAAATGTACTGCCCCGCGTTCGAGAAAACTGTAACTGGCAACGAACCGTTTCACATCTACAATCGTACGACTGACCATCCCAAGTAGAAACTAAAAAGACGTCTTCTGTTGCCTGAGAACAGAAGACGATAAAAAAAAATGTTCTCGATGGTTAAAAAGAGATATTTCCATGTCCAGGCAAGTAATAAATTGTAACGATAGTTACAATTTCTATCAAGTCTACATTTACATGTTGCAATTAATGTTGACACATGTAATTAAAGAAATACGAGAAATGCTTAACATACATATATATATATATATATATAAAAGAATTTTTTTATATACAGATAAAATTTAATTAAATGATATTATAATAAGATATTTTTTTCCAATACAAAGTCAAGCGTTATGTCGACTTTAATTCAATACGGAATAAGAAGAAAGCACATTATCACGTCCACGTCGATATCGCAAAACTTAGATTGTAAGAGAAGAAAACCGATAAGGGATACAAGTGTCGCGCGATGCGCGGGCAGATACGGTACGACCCCTTTAAAATCAGTCGCGGTCCTCTCTCTTTTCTTACCCTCTTTCTCTCTGTCCTTTCCGCAGCCCCTAATCGCGAGAGGTCGAGAGCCTTGACCGTGGCAGCTCGACCTATCTCAATCCGTGGCGCAGGCGAAGGGACGGAGGGCCGCCGCCGACGGCGCCGTCGCTGCCGCCGCGCCGTAAGGGCTTCCACCCTTAAATTCCGGTCAGGAGCTTTGTGGCCGTTAAGGGGTGGCGTGGATACGGCGCGGCGTGGACGGGAAGAAGGAAGGGGGGGCGGGGAGGGTAGGCGGCGGTGATGCCGGCGGTTTCGCTGCCGTGGAAGTGGAAGTGGCGTGGGACTCCACCACACCGGCCCGACCGCGCGCGTTTCATCCCCGGGAAAACCCGTGAAAACCGCCACTTGTTGCGTTACCTGCTCTCTCTCGGTGTGCCCACGATTGAACGAATATATACGGGGCGAAGTATATACACCGCGTGTATTTGTACACTCGACCATCCCCCTCGTCCCCCCTCTCCGTCCCGTCCTCCCTCATCACCTGACTTCGCCGAATCGCGCGTTCATATTATATACACGCCGGCTGGCACGATGAAATCGGGACACCGCGAAAAAGTTGAATTATGTTAATGATGTCATGCGGGTAGATCGTTTTAATGACTGCCGCGTGATCGGCGGCTTGCATTTTCAAACTTGTTGATCAAACAGTGCATTAATTGAGGGAGATTTAGTTTCTCCCAGATCTGTCCTCGCAAAAAACATGATAAAAAATTTTAATAATAAACAATATCTTTAATAAAAAAGAGAAACAGTCTAATTGTATGATATGGAAATGAATCAACATCGTTGAACCTTATTTATTATCGTGAATTTACATTTTTTAGATATATTGCGCGATCAGGAATTCGCGGATGTTTATTTTCGACTGCGGCTCGACCTTGAAGATCGGAAGAGATCCCGAGACTCTAAAAATCGAATCTCAATGAAAGGGGGATCCGATGCCTCAGCAAAAGGGGGATATGATAGGAAATGTAAAAGAGGGGAACGGTAAGCGCGGATTTGCATTCGAAGTGTGCAATTTCTAACATTTTTCGCCCCTTTTTGCGAGATTCCGAATTTCTCGGCTCGCGTATTCGATAGGTAGCTCGCGATTCTATCCCCCCTCGTGTTCACCGCCTACCTTCTCCCGCTCGACGTAAAGGGGTCCACACCCTACACTTACAATCGGCTAGACGCAAAAAATGTCGACTTCGACGTCGCCGTTTCGGGAGTAAAATACGCTCTCTCTCTCTCTCTCTTTCTCTCTCCGTCTCCTCGTTCTCGCTCTCTCACTCGTCCGCCGTGATTTTCAATGTAGGCGCTGATCACGGGGGTAGGTAATATCAGTGCCCTGAGGCCGCCACCGTCCAAACAGCTCGCATAAGGGCTACGCCGATCATGCTACCGGGTACCGAAGCGCCGAATATCGAAATTACCTCCTTCCCCACCCTTACTGCCCGCCCACAGAACTAAGATTCGATCGATATAATCATCGGTCTCTCACCTGCGGCCACGAATCGATACGAGCGCGCGCTCACCGTGCGCTCGTGGAAAAGGTGGCCCATACTCCGCCGAGGGAGCCAAAGCAAGGTTGAGAGACCGAAGGAGGCCACGGTGAGGAGAGGGAAGAGATATCTCGAGAGGAAACCTTGCCGCGAATCCGAAATCCCATTCAGAACCAAGTTCCGAAAGCCATAATCGAAGCTTACCCTTGGAACATTTCTCAATATTACAAAATGTGAATTTAAACCAATCTTGGAGCAATATAAATCTATATCATATAGAAATTTTATCATATATACCCACTTATAGTTTTTATGGATCATATATCTTTATAAAATATAAAACATAATAGTAGAGCGATTATAATAGTTTTATAGTTTTTTTATTTTCATAAATAGTTAAATATCGGCAGCCGATTTATAAACCGAAATCGCATAGCGACGTAAGTAAAGATTCTCTTTTCCTTTTAAATATTGACAATCGATTAAAAATTAAAATTACGTAACGTTGCTTTTAGAAGAATTTACCTTTATGACGATTAAATATTAATGAATTTAATGAAAAATGAAAATCTCGATGTCAGAATTGACAATATCAAGAGGGTGGAACTGGACGTCCTACAAAATCTTCATCTCTTATTAACTCCCAGTGACGAGGCGTTGCAATTTTTATCGCTTCTTGTTATAGTATTATCTCATCTATTAGGGATGGCAGACGATAAATAATGTAGCTCCGTACTATTGTAAGCGCGACGGTTCAGTAAATGACGTAAGGAGGTTAATCGAGTCCTCGCATCGCGATAAAGAGACTCCGCTTCTCTAGTGCCTACCAAACTCGATTTCCGAATCGAGACACTTCTGTTATCGATCGGACGTAATGCCGATTATTATACACGACACGGTACACACGCCGAGCGAGCGCAAGGAGCGCGTATAACTCGACTTTACGGCCAACGCGTACAGAAAAAAAAATCAAGTCGAATCAATTTACGATTCATCAATGCAATAAAAAAAAGACAATTTTGCTCGGTGCAGATTAGACTTTAAAACGCAAGACTCGATGCAAGTAACTAGAGTTAAATAGCTATAGTTAGATAACTCAAACTAGACTTGTACAACTACGGCGGTTTACCGTAATTGAATAACTGCATGCGGTTAACAACCCACGCTGTACGCGTGCCTCCGTCTAAACTATACAATAAACTATAACATCGTGCAATAATCGCGAGCGATACACATTTTATGAACGCGCCGTTCTTAATTATCAATGCCGGAGTCTCCGCGGCTGGGGACATTTGGTTTCCGCGATCGCGTTTTGATTCGCCGGTCATTGAATGGAGTCCGACACACGAATTCTGGGTCAGCCGCGGTTGCATTGTCGACCATAACGAGACAATTGCGACGATACTTGTATACGGTGTAACGCCACACCGAGAGCGGCCGCGAGCAATGTAACCTTCGTTTCATTAAATCCCCGTACGGCCACCAACCGACTTTGTCGGAATAAAAAGTGGGATATTAAAATTGCAAATTAACTTTTGTGGCGATTTCAATCCCTCCTTGCTCGCCCACCCCTTTAGCCTCCCTGGCGATTCGCGGTAGAATGCGGTAACGTCGACCTGAGTCGAGCTGAGCTTGCGGCCGTACACACGCGTGCACCTATGCACACGCTCGCGCGGGGCGCAGCACAAAGAGATGTTTTAAAAAGGGCGGCCGTAAAAATTTCATCGTAATAACCTTAGAAATTTTATAGAAATCGTAAATTTGCCGGGGCGGCGCGCTTGCCGTCCGCCCGCGAAACCAGCTGCAATATTTAAACGCCCTTCAGAAATAATTGGCCGACTGGCTGTTCCGCGGCAAATGGTCCGAATGCGGGAGAGAAGGAGCAAAGGGTTAATTATCGCGTTAAAAAAGAAAGGAGAAGAGAGAGGGAGAGAAAAGAGCTACCTTTGCTACGTTTGCGTCTATGCGGCAACCGACGCGAAATAGGGAGGCAAAATTGAAGAGAAAATAGATAAATGCTGGGATACATATTTCGCGTTCTGGACCGACCATCTCGGGGCCCACATTGAGAGCGGCAGATTGCAAGATAATGCAAGGAACAGGATCGATCCTCCGATATCGCAGGATCGAGGGATAATCCGTCATTCGATCGAGAGTCCACACGCTCGAGCCACGATATCTTCTGGTTGTAAATTCTGCGCGTACGCGCGCGCGAACGAAGCGAGAGCGCGAACGCGCAGGATAATGATACGGTATTTCTGGCATTCCGATAATCCACCGCGATAAATCACGCCTAAACGGACGCGCGCGATGCGCCGTAAACACACGTTGTGGTGCGCGTCCGTCGGTTCCGAAAGTCGAGAAGATTGATGATATTTTATAAGTTCGTCGGCGGTGTCGAGGACGGAGGAAATGTTCGCTTCGAAAGGGAATCGGGAGAGTCCTGGCTCGCGCTCGATGACTTACTTCGAGGACGAGGATCCCCCCGCGGGGATCCTCTTTGGTATCGTTCCGCGAAAGATTATGCATATCTTTTGTTCCCCCTCGCGGCAAAAATCCCCTGTAATCCCGATTGTCATATTGCTTTCTGCAAACGGAAGACACATGAAGACATCAAATCGCGTGATGCTGTAAGTCCAGCTTATTTAAGTATAATTAAAATATTCTAAACTAAAAATGTTTAAATATTTAAACATATAATTTATCAGAGCTATATGTACAGAAAATGGAATGTAATATCTGTTTATATCTATTAATATCTATTGTATTCGCGCTCTAAATTTATTCCGAATAGATATCACGATGTTGACGGCTATAATATATCGTTTGGCGTTCGCACAAAAATGACGATGCGTTTAACTACGAAGGAAGAAAAATCAACTCTCTCTTGTTCCGTTTGTTCATATCGTAATACATCAATTTCGACCATTGCAATTTCTAGGAAAATATTTAAGACACAATTTAACGAATTCTTTGACCTCGATTCATACTTCTGGAGCGATCTTTACAAAAGCCTCTTACGTTCGTACTTCATGCGCTGCTTTTTCGATACGGTCGAACGTAATTTCGACTGTCCTTACCCTTTGTAAATCGCTCGTAAGGCGCGGAACGAGGAGCGGTCCCGGGACGAAACCTCTTTATCGTTTATGTCGCGGGGATGGAATATGTGTATATACATATAATGTTGCGGCCGCAAAGACATCGAGAACCGACGTCAAACGTCCCGCATTAAATTACATTGCATTTCCATGGCGGATAGACGAGGGACGCGGTGCATATGCATACCTGTCCTTTGTCCGGCGCGATGCACCGAAACGGTGTACCGGGTGGCCCGTCGTGGAATTGTCCGTAGTAGGACTATCACGACCTCAGAAACTACGATTGTCACGTTAGACGGATTGAAATGGCTGATAATCATGAATTGAATCAAAATTTTTTTACAACGCAGCCGACTGCATCTGCGATTCGCGTCGAGCTGACATCTCTGTATCTCGAATACGATTTAAAACGATTTTGAGATCGCCCTGAATCCTGCGTTCCTCCCTGTAGATCAGGAGAGTACACCGAGAAACATGCACACGTATACGGGGCGTCTCTGGACACGTGGTAGTTAAATCGAATTCCCCTGCTGTCCTGTCCGCCGGAGACACAAAGCAAAGGTTGCCGGAGTGGATGGGTCGCCCTGGGCGACCATCTAGCAAATTGCGGTATCTAAGTGCCCGCTGGAAACGGTCCGCTTTATCGCTCGGTTCTCGTCGAGAATTTCGAATTTCGGAAAGTCGCTCTCGCTCACTCCGAGGAGCTCCGTTGCGCGCGTGCGGACGAAGAGAAGATTCGCTCTAAATCGCTAGAGTGGCGGAAACCTCGACGGATTTTCATTGCTTGAACGACGTTCCGTCGTAATAATTAATATAAAGTCCTGCAATGTGAGTAATGGCTAATGATGCCGTAGTGCTGCATGGACTAAATAATTAGATTATTTAATGTTTAACTTTTTAAAATAACATTTTAAAAAGGAAAATCAAATAAAGTATAAAAAATATATATAATTCTTCCATTTCTCATGTCCAGAATATTTTTACACATAATGACGCTTAATATTCTAGTTATCTAAAATATTCTTTTGAATTAAGTCACATCATCTTGTGATTGTTTTTTCGTATGCTTAATAAACAAATAATAGTTCCACGATGAGAGCATGAATTAATCGCGAGGTATGCCGTCCATTGCGTTCCGATACGCTACCCATCCTGATCCGACAGTGTGTTTAGCATTTAGATGCGAATCGTGCGAGACCCGAGAGTGCGCGGCAAAGGTTTAAAACAACAACTCTTAGGACAGATCAGGGTGGACGGACCACCGGGCTGGGGTGGGCGAGGGATCATTAGGACGGATTTTCCGCCGCGCGATTCTCTGATTGCCTCACGTACGACGGTTACGCGCGATCATTCGGTTCGATGATAATTCCTTGGGCAGTGCGGCACGTCTGGCTCGAAGACGGGAGAAGGAGGGAAAAGAGAAGGTGGTGGTGGTGGTGGTGGTGGACGGGACGGACGAGGACCAAGAGGGTGATCTCCTACGATCGCACGCAATTACATGCTGAATCTTTAATGGAACGTTTCGAGCCTGGAATTAGTCGAATGCCATGGAAAGCCATCGCCACGTAATGCAACCGCGGTCTCTCTCTTTCTCTCTCGCGCGCGAAAGCGGGCCCTTCGTCTGGGTCCTGTGCCTCGGGTACGTGAGCCGTGGAGACGGACTACCGTCCATCTCTTACTTCTTAGATAGATGGGAAACCGAACAATGTGGGCGCGAATCCATTAAAACGTTTGAGCGCTCATATATTTTTTAAATCGAGGATTTGAGACGGGAAGCTATTGTAATCCACTTCTCATATAACTTTACTCGTAATTTTATAGTTTTTGTATTTTATATACATTTTATATTTTATATACTTTTATGTTTTTTTCTAAAAATTCTTTTATTCTTTTATATTTTTAATAATCTTTTATATTCTAAATAATTTTTTATATTCTTCTTTTCTGTACCATTTAAATAATTTCAGATTTAGGAATTCTTTATTTTTCTTTAAAAAAAATAATTTTATTTTTCTCTTGCACTGATATCACTCATAAATTTCTTCCAAGAGTCTAAAGACAAACATGCGTGAACGAGCAAACGCGTGAAAACGTCGACCGACGTCGTTCCTCGTGGCCTCCCAATGTACGCCCGTACCTCCTTTTTCTTTCCACGGAGTATTATTCCGGCATTATTCAGAAGATCGGAATGCAGGTGTACAGTTACGGTTACCAGTAAACGCGCCGTACAGGCCTCGCAGTTGACAATGCCGCGACTTCTTGTCACGACCTCCCCCTTCTCCCCCCCACGTCTTCCTCGATCCTCGTCGTGCGGTCGTCGTCGTCATCGTCATCCTTTCTCGTCCATTCTTTTTCACGCGTTACTCTCTTTATCCTCGCCAACGTTTCCCCCCTCCCACACGACCGCTACACGACGCGTGTCTTTAACCTCGTCCACCTCATTGTCGTGGGTTCGTGGATGCGTTTGTAACGTGCTCTCGTACCTAGGACCCACGACGACAATCGATAACGCCGTCACGATCGCGGAGGACACGCACGCTCCTGTCCCCTTATGTTAATGAGCTCTTAATATTCCGCGCGTCCGACTTCTTCTTCATCTCCCTCATCCGCCGCGCTTCATCGTCTACTCTTCTTCGTCTTCCGTCCTCCTCGCACGACACGTCTGAGCAATGTTTGCCATTACAAAGCGGGAATTAATTCATCTCTTCTTCGATCGCGTGGCTAAACCCGTTACCAAGTCGTTACCAACTTTTGGCGAGTTGTCGTTAACACTTACAGTCGCGTATAATCGCTTGCGAGAGCTTTCGAGTGAACGCATCTCGAAAGCTTTCAGCCGAGGCGTCTTCTTGTCGAGAGTTTGAGTTTTTATATTTTTATCTCTATATTATTAATCGTTCGTGCAGGATGCGGAGATAAAAACGAGCTATTCTTTTCTCGGGTGAACTAATGCAAAACGAAAGGATAACAATCGCCAAGGATTACGCAAGTTGTTTCATAGCGGCGTATTCCGTCTCGTGGATTTGGTCGATACTTTCTATTCCGAAAACAGAGGCTATTCTTCTTGGAAACGACAAACTTATGTAACAGCCGATCCGTTGCGGCAGATGAAGAATAAGTTCGCGAAGACACGGAGGAATCACGCGTTCCTGCGTTTAGCAGTCTCGATTCCCCGCCTCGCATTAGCCGTTTCTCTCTCAGCCCGAACTTGCAACGGGCCATTTATCATCGTCCGATAGATCGACCGCCTGCCTCGATCGAAAAATTACCATCGACGCAATAAATAACGCCGCGAATTACTGGACGTCTTCGCGGCTCGTAAAGTTCAGCGCTTCAATGGTTGTCAGCTCGAAATATCTCGACAGGACAGCTTGCCCCACGAATTCTCATTTGTCTGATCGAAATGTTCGTTAAAACTTGATTACTTCCGTCGTTTAAAAAAAAAAAATTTCTCTTTCCCTGCCAACGCGCGCAACGGGTTGTACAATCGCGCTTATGGAAGTAAAAATTTAAGCTCTTGTTTTATATCATATCTCTCCTGTAGCAAATATAGTTTTATCATTCTCTATTTCCTCTCCACTGTTTTTCCAAATTCGATCGTAATCCTATTTTTACCAACAGCAATCGTCAAAATGCGTACGTAAATCACTCCTACAATGTCGAAATTTTCGCGGCAATATTTAACAGAGAGCTGTTTATTTAGAAATGCTCCTCAATCCGGAACGAAATGATAATTGACACACTAGTCGGCTTTCGTTCTTCGGGAATCGAAGAGGTTGACAACCGCCATTTGGAGCACGCATACGTGAGAAAGAGAGAGGGGGGAAGGGGGAGAGAAATAGAGAGAGGGCAGGCGCGAGGAAATACGCGGGTATAAGTTAGCCGTAAGTAAGTATAAGCGTTGTTCGATCGGATATCTCTCCGGCGCGTTTAAGCCGGTAAGAGACCCGATATCATTAATAATAATTATACAATTACATATAGGTATACGGTGTATTCAGGCCTCGGTATAGTTTAGTGCCGTGTTATTATCCCGTTCTCGTCTCGAAGGCGGCGCGAGAGGCACGGCGGAGCGAGAGAGCACCGGCTCTCTGCCCTGGTATAGATATATGTTATTACTTATAATATTTCATCTTCGGAATTGGCGGTTGCGCTTTGTTTATGCCATGGGAACGTCATAGGCGGTTATAACTAAGGGTGGAAAACGAGCCCAGGCGCTCACCTCGACTCCGTACCGTGGCTCAACCACGAAAGGACGAGGCGTTGAATCGGGTGCGCGGGTTGCAAAGCGGGTTGCAACGCGCACCGGCCGACCGTTTTCTTTTTTGTTTTTATGCGTTGCCCCTTACACCGAGACCGACATTCAAAGAAACGTACTTTTGCGGCGAGGCCGATATTATACGAGCGCTAACGACACGGCGTCTTTTTGACCGTTCGCCGTCCGCACATAGAATTTAATTAAACTTACATATCCTCGCGCACGCGTGGCCGGACCCATGCTCTTTACGTGCGAATTTTTCGCCCAAGAATCGCGGCGCACAACGCGACCGTTTTACAGTTATGCAATCATAATGCACGTAACTAAGCTTTGACTGTCGCTGAATAATGCAGCCAGTTCCACGTACTCCGCTCGCGGCGCAGAAATATTATGTACACAGTACGACGTCGTGTGTGCAAATAGTAACGCTACGCGCGTCTTACAATTCGATCGTATCGCCCCACCTTTCCCGGTGAGGATGAAACAGCCGTAACTCCCTTCAATTGTCATTCAGTAATTACTCGGAAAATGTGGAATGAAATGAAGGGCCCCAGGCAGTAACACGATGAGCCGCACACGAGGGAAAAACCGTGTGAGGCTCGGAACAATATGTTTATGCTTAGCATAAAGACTATAATTGCAGACATTCTACGCTGTAACAAAGGTAAAAGAATAATTAGGTTTGTTCTACAGTTTTAATATTTTTTTTTAATGCCAGGAACAAAGTTTCTTTTTGTTTCCCACCTTACGCGAATGATTACTGTTTCGATCTGATGATTTTTGTAGATTTACACTTGCGGTCACAGTGTGAGTGACAGCGTATTAACGAAGAAATTTGCAGTAATGCGAATAAGGCATTTGAATATCCGACTAATAGTCGTCCGCTGAATGTCCGCACCGCGCGTGCAACGCGTACGGTATACTTATACAGTGTGTGCCACTTGTACGGTTCACGATACGCCACAGTTTTGCGAATGACTTTGAAAGAAGTCGCGGCGCGATGCGGGAATGGGATCGCTTCGACGACGGCGGCAAATTATAGGAATCTTCGTGTATTTCCCGCAGTACGCACTTCTGCGTCGTCGCCGGGTGTATCATTACTCGCGCGCCGATTACCGCGGACTGTCCCGTATCTTTTTGCGGCAATCGGGCGCGACAAGAGCGAGGAGACGCGTATATCAGGATACGCGGAACAAAAATCTGCGGACGTGTGTGCAAGCACGGCCGCAAATGAGACCTCTGGTTCGACGAACCGGACGGACAATATATTCGACGGTTTCCACTGGGAAAATTTATAACCCGACTGATTGAATATAGGCGGATGCGTTCCGAGAAGTACTATGCCTGATTAGAAAGCCCGGCATGCACGCGGCAATGCATCTGCAGCCCCGCCCATTCCCGCTCGTCCGTTCGCACCCTTTTCTATATGTATATATGAATATATGTATATGCGTTATACAAGGTGCCTCGGGCGACACGGCACCGCGGTACCGTCGTATAAAGGTATTTTACGAGATGTAATAAGCTAGCCTCATAAAATTCTTTGCTCCGAAATTTCGCGTTTTATTTCAGCTTGCACGTGTCCCCGCGCTATTTCGGTGATTACATTCTATATTGATCGTTTTTCGCCATTTTTAGAAAACGAGATATCATTTGTCGAACCGTTTCTTCCTTAATGGGTGAAACATCGAAACGAATTTTTTCGGATTTTTATATTTGCGATAGGTACTAAATTTATTGCCGTCCGCGAGCGCCAATCAGATTTTTAATATTAATCTCAAAATTACGAAAACAGATTCGTAAAAATAGATTATTGTACAATTCAATCGAAAAATATATCAGATTCATTGAAAAATCTGACAGACAGGAAACGACTTGCAGTGTCTGGGACACCCTGTATATGCGCGTGCACTGGCGCCCTGGCTTTCGCGAGGGATGGAAAATGATGGACCTTTCGCGCCGTCCGGAGACTCTTTGAAGTCAATTTCACGGTGGATGTAGAGAAAGAGAAGTCATGGTGTTCGCGCGCGCAAAAGTCGCGTTCTTCCCGGAGAGTGAGAAAATGACACGCAAAGCCGGTCGTACATGCGTGAAAATAAAACATCCTATTTTCCTCCGGCGGGCTCTCTGATATATTACGACTCACGAAAACTTTGGAGATGGCTCTCATTTTTAGGAGAGAAAGAAAGAGAGAGCATTTCCTACTTTGACTGCTTTCTACGACTTTCGATTATCACTTTTAATGTTGACGTTTTAGTTGTCATTAATCTTTTCTTTTAGATTCGAATAATAATTTTTCTTTCAAGAAATAGTATTATCAGAGATCTGAAAAGTTGGCACCTCGAAATGTGAATTTTTACAAAATTGATACGATATATGATTGTCCATAATTTGTCTACATTTGTCCATAACTAATCATTTTTATTTATCTTACAAAAAAAAATTAAAAATAAGTAAAAAATTTATCAGCACCCCTAAGTGCGTTTTTTTAAAATTATATATGGATTCCAATTGTCCATCATTATCCATAAATAATTTTTATAGACAAATATGGGCAAATAGTAGATAATTTATTAAATATTATTTCTTTGCTATGCATCGCTAATTTAGATTCGCAATTCACCTATTGCAATTTCTTCGAGTCGATCATGTGACAGAGGCATCATTCGGAGACATTGGCGCGGTTTCAACAAACCGGACTGTTGCTTTTGTCGACGTTTAACCTGCCAATTTCTATCGGTACGGCAAAGGCTAGGAAACGCGGCTAGGTCGATCGAGCTGCATCTAATCGCGCACGTGCGCGCGACAACGACGGCTACCGGCGGCGGCATTTAATCGACAAGCAGCGCCGGGGGTTTGCGCGAGTCGCACGATGTAAACTAATTACCCGGCACTTTGCGCACCCTCTCCCCCTCCGCGTTCTCCGGGCATTCTAACTACCCTCGAAATCTTTGGCCAGCGGCTAGTTGACGTTGTCGAGTTACTTTTACGAGTGACTGACTGGCGTGTTTCGACAAAAGGCGCGACTGTGCGATGCAATCATGCGCACGTTTAGGTCCGATTGCACGACGAGAAATGCAGGATAACAACATTCTGACACAAACGATCTTTTTCTCTAAATTGTATCCTATCAATTACAAATTGATTGAAAAATCCATGGCTAAAATTGTGCGAAACACATTGCATCTTATAGAAATTAAGGTCATTAAAGTGTAATTAAAATTGTCTAAAAATAATGTTCTATTTTATATGCATTGCAATTTCTAAATTGAGCCATACAAAAATAATTTTACTATAAATACAATAGCAGTTTCTGAAGATTTCCTATGGATTTTTTTATGCAAATATATGCGAGAATAATCTCATTAATTGATAGCATAAAAAGATAAGAATAAATAAACAAATATAAATAAAAAATCATTTTGCATAATTAAATGGTTCACAAATTATCACAGATGTCTTAGATTAAAAGAGTTTGTCTGCGTATGCTCGTGGAATGGAGATTTTCTCTTTCGGGCGTATTCTTTTACAATCGTACGAATGTCGACACGCATGTCTGTCGTTTGAAAAGCGCTCGTAAATAAAGCCGATCGATGCAATATTTCACAGCGTGATTATGTAACAATCGCAGTCGTATTCGCGACTATTACGCGCGGCACGATACCCGCGGGTTATCTGAAATCGCTTTACAAGTATACAGCGTCGTTCGGCTTATCGGCGCGCAGCCGTGATAAAATTTGCAGCTCTAAAATCTGAAGCACGCGTTCTCTAGTCAACGAGTCCGCACGCGGGGCGCGCGCGACATCGCAATTCAAAAATCATAAAGATAGCGCGACGTCTTCAATCGACGTCCTGTGCCTTTTCGAGCGGAAAACGCAAAATGCGGATTAGATTGAAGAGCGGCGACGTGAAAACGTTTACGGCGGGCGAGATTTTTTCGCTAAAATTTAATCTCCGTCTAGCTGCACGCTCGGGTCCACGCTTATTGTTAATTGAATCACACGAAAAATAGTTTTACTGGACCAACTTAATGTATCTAACAAGTTTGGGAAACAAATGGCTGTATTGTGCAAAATTTCCGCCGTTTCTCACCCAGAACATTTATATCTACTGTCACAGCTTACATCCTGCTGTTAATAATTTTTGGAGGACAGACTCCTATATATATCTCCTTCCTTCCTTCCTTTGCCGTCGTTCTTTTTCTTGCCTTTTTGTTTTTGCCGAGTGAGTACACACGTAGACACACGTACGTACGCTCGCTCGCGCACGATGTACGGCGAGGTCTGCGCGAATTAGGTCAGTTTATCCCGCTAATGGGAAATATAAAGTCGTATGCACAAATACGCGCGTAAATTAAATTTAACAGCCGTCCCGGCGATACGTGTGATTTACCGTTGTGTTTGTGCTTCGCATACAGCCACGAAGTATGTAATAAAATAAACGGCCTCGCGGCGGAGTGGCCGGGGCGTACTTTACAGTTTATCCGGTGAAACCGCGCGGTTACAATAATTTACACGTTTGGCCTCTTTACATTGTGTACGTACATGCGGAAAGAAAGAAGGCGAAACGTCGACGGCGACGAAGCAGCAATATCAACGAGGCTGCCGAATTCACTCCCGAGTCCACTCTCGACGAGACACGATAATTGAAGGTGTCGGTGAAGAAGTGAGAGACTCCATACACGGTAAGTACAGGCGTAATTTTTCAGCAATCTAATTTAAATAGTATATAAATTGTTAATGGCAAATTATTATTATTTTCCGCTGCTACTTATTTTTATTATCTCTAATGCTCGTAATATTTTAAGAGATGATAAATATTGCATGCTAAAATTCTTTTTGCTCACTAGCTCCTTTCATCAGGCTTTTTTTACTGATGATCGACTGACCGACCGGAAAGAAACACTACCCCGACGCAGCGCCCTCGTCTCCGAGTGCTCCCATCGCGATTGTTATTGCTCCGCGGGCAGCTGTTGTAATTTCAGGTAATTCGAGCGATCCGGCGGCGGATCGGCCGCGTTGAAGCCGCTCCAGCAGCGAGTTATTTGTTGCCGGCGAAGTGCGCGCATAGAGCCGATCGAGCGAGCCGCGCCGCGCGTTGAGGGCGAGCGATAATATTCGCACGGCGAGTGTTATGAGAGAACGCTCATCCGCGTCTGTTATTCTACGAGGAAGTACGCGGACTTGTTCCTGCCGACATCGGCCCGCGTCGATTATCACTACGTGATACGCGTACCGCGCGTATCGATTCTCGCGCTACGCGCCTCGCGAAAATATTCAAATTTCTCGCTGAGGGCAGAGTTCTTCGCCGGGGACTCCGCCGGGCGAAGATCCCGACGAGGTGAGAGAATACACGTGATCTGCATATTTTATCGCGGCCGAATTTCGCGATGTTATTTAAACGTCGGCGAAAGAAAGAAAGAATGGAAATGTTTATTATTTTCCAGGATAAAATACTTTTTATCAACTAAATCGCTAAATTATAATGTATTAATATTACAAATAATTAGAAAGAATTAAATGTAGGAAGAAACTTAGGAAGACGAGAGTATACAGTTTTTGCAGTTTTCGGAAGCAATTTTTTAAATTTTGAACAATTATTCAAGTTTCGGCTCATTTAGATTAAAATGTCACGTCGATCGGATTTAGAAAGACCAAGTTTTAAAGCACCCGATCTGTTGAAATTTTGAATAATTTTCATCAATTGCTCGAAGCTGTCTCCAATCTATTTCCATTTCTCTGCTTCTCTCTGCTGCTGCCACATCGTCGTTACGCATCGCCGTAATCCACGATGGAGAATGATCGATAATTTTACATGTGCATACGTCTATGTGCATACATATAAGTTTTATATATATATATATATATATATATATTACGCACGTAATCATTTCCAGCAAGCGTTATCTATTTCAGAAACTGCGACCGGCGAGAATCATCCTATATAATTATATCGCAACAGTGATCATTATATTATTATAACACAGTGGATATAGCGTTACGTTAATAATAACGATCATTATTATTACAGGGCCATTTCGAAATACGGCACGATCGTCCTCGCTCGTTCGCGAATGCGCTGCAATGTCTGTTATGTCATTGTCGAGGGACCGGCGCGGATAACGCTGTTCATCTTGCTCGCGTATAAACCCAAGTAAGTGCGCGCGGGCTGCGGATGGCGGCGCGTTTCGCCCCGTCGTAAATCGCGAATGATTCCGCTAAATTTCCATCTCGTCGAACGCGAGGGTAGGGGACCGCCGGGCGCGCGCGCGCGCGCGCGCAAACCAGCGTAGGGGTTGGCTCGTCGATGGTGCCGGTGGATGGATAATGGGCAGGGTGAATGATAATGCCGCGTGCACACCGTGCCTTCCCGCGGCGCATTCCTCTATGGTTCGGTGTTCGGTTCCGAACGATGCGAGGCTCGGTCAATCGACTACTGCAGAGTGATTGAACCGTTCGAAATTAGAACAGCTTGAATCTCTTTGGAAAAGGAAATGGAGAGTGCCATTCGAGACTCGGCACGGGATTCAGAAGGTTAGAGAAACGCTACAGGAAGATATATCTGAAAGCTACGTAGAAATGTGTGATTAAAAAGTATTGCGGGTACTTGTGATTTCCGTTAAAAACAATAGTTTTGGAATGCTTATGTAACCCTCAAGGATCCATAAATGGCACGGATAATAGACGGAATCGCGGAATTAAAGAGATTATCAGGAGCGCTAAGTAAAAATTATGGCCGGCAGTCGTGTATAATTAAATAATAATAGCAGCGTTTATATAAAACCAGCGCACATACGCTCCTCCGCTACGTATATACTTATCTCTCTACTCTAAAGAAATCACGCGAAGCGTATCGAACCCCGCGCATTTTGATTCTAGGAAGGAAGACGATTTCGCGCAGAAACACGCCCGATCATAATGCGCCGTTTGCGCGCCTCCTTGCCCTTACGCCGCGTCGGTAATTTTGATAATTCTGGGTTTCGGATAAGGGCCCGCCTGGAATCCGGCTACCAGTCTTTACTCGACCGATTTTATTATTCGTACCTTCAGGTCGTCCCGGGCGCATCGATGCATTATCGGCAGCGCGGTAGCCGATCTTCGCCGATCTGATCGCTCTCTAATTCCCCAACATCGATCTCTCGATAACCCCCCCCTCCCCAACGCTCGTTTCAAATCAGATATCTTATATTTATGTTTAGTAGAAATAATGAGATGCTATAATTATTTGAATATTTAAAGCAATATTAGAGTCAGAAAGATTGTAAAATTACAATCGATTGATCGTAAAATTACAGTAACATTTAAAGATTATGCGGGATGATACGAAGGTTATCTGAGAAATAATTTCCATTGCTATTTTTACGCTCTACGAGACTCACGTTACTCAAATAAAAATTAAATAATTATTCATTTATTCCGTTATCCATCGCGATCTACGATCAACTTGGAAGCTCCGAGTAAGTGATTTCTCGGAGCTTCCTCATCATCCTCGCGAAAGACGCGCGACATAAACGGAATATAGGGAAGTTAGCAGTCGCTCGTACTGTGGAAGAAGTCTGCCGAGTCGTAGAGCACGTAGGAAAATAAACTTTTTGTAGCCATCGGCAGGCGGTGGCGGCGGGACGTAAAAGTAGGGATCTTTCAGTAGCCAGTCAGCCAGCCACTGCCGCCTTTAAGTTTCCTTTCTTCAATAACTTTCGCCGCGCGAGCATCCTTGCGCACGATAAGACGGCGCGGAAGAGCGTTACCCAGAATGGAGATTTCGTTCGTTTACGGCGAGGGTGACCGATAAATCCCCGAGACATCTTCATCGCGGATCGTGTACGGACACGACACGTGAAGACCAGACGCGAGTGTGGACGCGCAAGAAGGGAGAATAAACGAGCGAAGACACGGCAAGAGGGATGGGAAGATAGAGGGAAGAAGGGAGAGCGAACGAAAAGCGACACGGTAGATGGAGATCGAGCTGGGTGCACTTAGCCCGCCTTATGCACCGTACCGGTTCTAGCAATGGTCGAGTTGGTCACGAATACCTAATCAATAATTATTACCGCGAGACTCTCTATTTTTGCGAAGAGAAAGAGAGTCGGAGCTCCCTCTCCCTTTTCGCCTGCGCCCTCACCCGTCCCCTATCACGAAGAGGCCCAAGGACCCTTCCGTCCCTCTCCTTTAATCTCGCGTTCTCTCTCTGTCTCTCTCTCTTTCTTTCTCTTCCCTCTGCTATCGTCCCGGACTTCTTACCTCCCCAACGCCATGCACCGTGCCGCCATATTTGCATATTTATAAGGGAATGTAATCGCAGAGCTCGGTTTTCGCCGCTCGTCGCTCGCTACCATGGAAAGAATTCCCGCAAGATGGCGGAAAGATTCGTGGTAGACATGCGATCCGATTTCCTACTCCACCCCCCTTCCTCCCTCCCTGCCAAGTCTGCAACCCTCTCCTCTGCGTAACGTATCATCAACCGCGGCCGATCTAGAAGAAACAATCGTCGGTTTGTTGCGAGATCCCGAATTGTGGAGATCCACGGAGGCGGATGAATAAGAATTAGGGATTTTAATGCGTATACCGGGCGACTCATTAAACCGGAACTGGGGAATAGCGATCCCCCGGAGCGGCAAGAGACGAGGAGGGAGAAAGAGAGAGAGAGAGAGAGAGAGAGGATCGCACGGTGCATTAATTTGTTATCGGATCGCCGATAAAGCATAACGCGATGCTACGTTATTCTCTCGTCATCTAGCAACGGTTTATAGACAACAAATTGATTAATATACGACTATTACAACGCTAGAAACGCACGCGTTATTGACGAGATCATTAAGTGCATGCTGAAGTCCAACAAACTGATTAAATTATTTTCACAGCATTGCCAAATTTGAAATTATAGCTAAAATAACAACGAGTAATATAATATCAAAATTAATGAGAAAAAATTAAGTATCAATTATACTTTTTTTAAATCTTGTTAACTTTGATCAAATAAAATCATGTTGATTTTATTCACATTTATAAAGTAATGAGAACTTACTAAAAAAATATAACATAATAGCGAATTCTTGAAATATTATTTATCTTAATAAATAACACGCAAAGACTTTTTATTAAATATCAATGAGGCTGCATTTAATTTTTAGAGGAAATTAGCAAAGATAATTGTGACGAGACCCACGACAGATTTGATCTTGCTGTATCGTTAGATTATATCAATATTTTATCGGAATAAGTCCAGTTAACACAATGCACGTATAAATTTATTAAGTTTCGAGCGAATCTTAAAATATAATACAATTAAAGTTATTCGATGATCTATCACCTGTGCAACGTCACAATATCGTGACACTTTACCTTGCATTACCATTTGTATTTGTGAATTACTTTGATGAAAAAAACAAAGCAGAAAGTGCAAAGTGGAACTTATAAATGGGACTGTCGCATGTCCGGTTCAGACTTCGTCGAGTCTTTCTTTAACACATTCTACATATTTATTTCAGAAAATATATTTATACGATCCATTAAAAGAGTTCTGCGATATCGTGATACTTCGCGCGGGCATAAAAAACACAGAGATTATGCCTTCCTTTACATTACAATTTACGATACTTTTATAATTAAAATTAATGGTGATGGCTAGACTAAGAGCTAATGCTATTGGGGGGAGAGACCGGGGAGCTTCAATTTATCGGACAAGATTACAATTTCGATCGCACAGCGAGAGGAATGCGTAACGAGGGCGAGCGCGAACGCGCCCTGTGCCTTCGATATTAATTTATTAATACCCGCGCGACCGAGGATCACGCTAATACGTTATATTATTCGATAATTCGGCGTTAGGGCGTAGATTGAAGTTTGGTTAATACGAATGCCCTCCGTGCTATATATCGGACGACATGATTAAAACGTCGGTCGCGCTCGGAGATTAGAACGAGTGCCCGTGTGCTTTGATCGTGGACCTATCTTCGTTATCGAATTACCAACACTAATTACTAATATCGGCGCTCGTTATTATCGATTAATTTATCTAAATCGTACCTTCCGCCCAATCATTAAGTAAAATTGCATCTGCTAATGAAATGCCCACTTTAGGCCATCAATTATAATATATTCTAAGCCATGTATATAATAAATGTATTAATTTATATTGGATTGCTCGAAGTGAAGAATGTAAAAGAGAGTTCTAAAACTCGATCATGAAAGTACGTTTCCCTTAAGCTAGGGTTCAAGCGATAATCGTATTTTCGTCTGAAAAATGCATGAAGAGTTTTATCCAACGATACTTCTTAGCCAGACAATGTATCGGTCCTAAGCAGCATTACGGTAGCAGAAATTATTCCACAACTGGGAAGATACAAGCACCGACCAAGAGCAATCTAGCTTGCATCAAGAGACGTGAGCGATTAGCGGCCCCCTCGGTATCGGAGGCTCGATGAAGAGACTCGACGGGCTACGAGTCTCCTCGTCTCGAGGCTTAACGAGAATCACTCCGTTGACAGCATCGAATCCTCCAACGAGGATCCTTATTTACGCCGGCATCGTTGTTAGCGCATTCTTTTTCACTCGATATCGACTCGATAAACTTCTCCGTCAGCTAGTCAGTCAGTCGGTCGCTCGGTTGGTTGGTTGCTTGATTGGTCGGACTCGTTCCTTCGTTCCGTGGCACCTTCTATCCCCTTATGCGTGTGTCACAATCGATCGCCGGCATCGATCGATCCTACTTCGCGCGTTCGCATCGTGCGACGTGTAAACAGAGAGAAAAGAAAACGAAGGGGCGCGTCGCATTTGTACATGTACGAGTAGACGCGATAATGGTGTCCGCCGCAAGTTATAGTGGCATTCAGAAGAAATCGGGAGGAAATCGAGCGAAAATGTTTATTTGGAGAGCGAAGAATGATCTCGTTAAAATAATCGTAACCAGTAACATATCTTTGAAAGAAAATTGCCTCATTTTAGAATTCTATAACTCTAACACATAAATCTTAGTCTATTCCATGGAATTTTCTTCTACACTGAGAGAAAAGTATAGTTACTTTTGGCCTCAACCACAATTTTATAATATTTCTATAATTGTGGTCAACATAATGATGATATAGTTAAGTTAATCATATTTATTGTTAGAAATATTATAAAATTGTGGTTAAGGCCAGAAGTAACTATATTTTTCTATCAGTGTAATTTTGTTTTAATCTACTACTAATTTTTATACTTTAATTTTGCTCTTAAGTGTCTTTACCTAATTAGCTGTAATTAGGATAGCCGATATTTTATTTTCTGGCGAGAATAAGAAAAATAAAAAGAGAATCTAATGAAAACTGATACATAATGTAGAGTAAAACATAATATCGATTAAAAATTAATATCGACAAATTCAGAAGTGCCAAGAAATATCCCCAACGAACAGCATTATTATTTTAACATTATTTTCGTGCCGTGGTTTTCGCTCTCTCCGCCTTCTCTTCCTTCTCGCCGTCTTCATTCGCGCGTGTACGTCTCTAAATCGAGTAAATCGCCGGGCCGATTTGGAGGTGAACCGACCCGATAAGTGGCCGCGATAAAGTGGCAGTTCTCCACTCTCTCTAGTCTCTCTCTCTCTCTCTCTCTCTCTCTCTCTCTTTCTTTCACTATCTCTCTATCTCGCCACTGTTTGAGGGAAGGCTATCCGCCAATGGGACAGCGGATCCCGCTCGCGCCGGCTGCCGCAACAACTCTCGTGAATAAGCTACCGTACGAAAGCGGCGAGTCACGATCGGCTCGTTACCGGTTCCCCTCCTTCCTTCTCCGATTCTCCCTCGATATATCGCGGATCATGAAATCACGAGAATCATCTACCACCGAGAGCCTCCGCCTATCGTTCTCCCTCCCCTTAGCTCTTCGTCGCTCCCTCGGCTGCCCGCCGCCGCGCCATTCGAGCCGATCATACTGCTTAGCGAGTGCATTCGGCATAATGCATAATTCTATGGCCCGCGGTCTGCGCTTCGACGCCGTTACATTGCTATCGGTTGCCGATCGTCCGCGGCGATGATGCCAGTGATTCGCGATTCGCAGGCGAGAGGGGGGAGGGAGGGACGAAAAGGACTGTCTTCTACTTCGTGAGAGCACCTAGAAGAGTGGCCGCTCTTCCTTCTCGTATTTATCGTATACGACCACGTATGAATTACCACGTACCGGTCGACGAGCGCGCGATCCTCCTCCACAGGGGGAAATCGTGAGAGAGAGATTGTTCCGAACGTTCCGCGAGAAAAGTTCGGCCACGATCGACCGCTCGCGGTTTTACGCGACCCCTTTCCCTCTCGCCCCTCGTGGGAATTTTTTTTCTCTTTTTATCGGTGTAGACGGCGAGTTAGATACGCGGGTTAGGGGGACTCGGGATCGAGGAACGTCTCGCTGGAGTGCTTTCGGATGATCGTGCGAGGAAAGCTCCTCCTTCGCTCTTTGCATCTTCGCCAAGATGCAAGAATAATTTCTCTTACGGCGCAGTTGCAGCATTATTGCAAATCAAGTGCATATAGAAAACGTTTTTCTTTTGATTCGTCAATATCTCTACGAAACAAAAGCACTTTTTTAACGCATTTCTTACGCATTTATAACGATCGAAAAAGAGGCTACTGCCTAGATTTTAGTGCAATAATTTCGCAATTTTAATTCCGTGGAAAACGAATAAATGATCATTTCAACAATTCAATGTAAAAAACAAAAAATCTGGAATTTCTATAATCTTTAAAAGATTGTATTCTTTTACATGAAATAATTATTACACATATAAAGCTTATTATATACGTGATTGTATAAATTATTATGTAAGAGTGCAAAAATATTTGAAAAGTATTCCTTGACGAAATTGTTAGAACAGGTCGAATTTATCACAAATACACGATTGTGTTACTCTGAATACCGTAATTAACGTCGCAAATAAACAATAGCGTTACAATGGGCAAATACTACGGGAAATTCGGGCAATATTAGGGGCAACTGCTCCGCTTTCTAGATTCTATTGCATCGAGCCCTACGAGTCGTCCGGAGCGCGTATGTCGTGCGCGTGCCACGAAATTCATGGTTATCCTTCTAACAACGTGCCCAATCGAATTTCGGCAGGTCCGAGAGCACCGAGCGCGCGGGCACCCCGGGTAGCCAATTCGTACCTCCGGAAATGCGATTTCGATCGACGGCTGCCCTGTTGCCGCCCGTCGTAATCTAACCTACAATTCGCAGTAGGCACTGATTTTTGCTCAGCTGGGGGTCGGCGCTCAGGAGAGGGCTTGAAATCAGCATTGAAAACGTCAACGAGCCCCGGACAAATTGAGGAACAAGTGTCTCGAAAATTATACTTTTGTCGGTCAAGTTATGCTTCGTTCAAATCACAAATCGACAAATCGCACTTCATACGATAATATTGTTCTAACAGGACAATATATTTATATAATATTAAGCAAAATGAGATTGACGTGTTATTAAAAAAGTTTGATAAAATATAATATATTTTTTTGTCAGTATTATCGTCAATAATTAATATAAATTTAAAGACGAGATTAATATCGTAAGAGTCGTAAATTGAAGTTAAAATCATAATTGACTACGTCGTTTAAAAAATACTTAAATAACTTAAAACGCGAATAAAAAAAAATATGTACACGTATAGTGTTGATATGTAGAGAATATAAAGAGAGAGATAGAAAAATTGCTTTACATGCACAAATATAACAAAGTTATTCATCAAAAATCTTTTTTATTTTATTCTTTATTTTGCTTGAAAGAGGATAAAAAACGAGGCGACAGCGCGAATCTGCAATCGCTAAAACAAACCGTATCCGTAACGCGGCAATAAATATTAGTCGGCAAAGTGCCGAAGGGTGTTTCTGGCTTACATCGAGCGGCGCAGAGCGTCACTAGCACTAACGTCGAGGGTGAAGCACAATGGGTGGCGGCGCCGGGGGTGGTCGGCAAGCCCCAGAGATAAAGGGCGATTACTCAGTTAAGAGAGGCGATTACAATATCTATCCCCGATCTAGTTGACCAATAGGAAATTTAGAAAAACCCGCCCGCGGGGCACTCGAGTAGTGCATCTGTCGGGCGAATCGCAAATTTTCTACACGGGGGGAGAGACTTCGGCATTACGCGAGCCCTTCATCACCCGTGGGGCGCGGATGCAGAGATCGCGCTTCTGAGTATCTCGGATGAATTTGATTCCGCGGCTGAGAAAGTTGTCGCGGTTTCGCGGCTGGTCGCCTCAACCGAGGCTCGATAGGCCCGAGAAATGCGTAATCGCTCGTAAACCGACGTCGTGAACCTTGTCAACGGATCAATCGAACTGTGAGAATTGGATACGATATTGCCTTAATAATAATGCGAGAGCTCTTTGTTCTCGAGTTGCATGCGTTTATATCTCATTTTCGATAAGGCGGATTATGTATCTAATATTTTTACGAAAGCACCGTTTATCCGTAGTAAACTACTTTTATCTCCTTTAAAGCAAAATACCGAATAAAATACAAAACATTTTGAAGAATAATTTTGTAAAAGTACTGCGTGTCTTCTGTTTTTCTTTAATATACATACATATTAACTATACAAATTATTCTTTTTATTCTCGCTTATTTTATTAACAACAAAGCATGATATTTTTCCAACTGATTTAAAAATTATATTTTAGTAAATCTAAACCAATTAATTTCTGTATTAATATTTCTGTATTAATAACAGAAATTGAATATAATAATAAAAATATTTTGTATTTTGTAACAGATATAATGCAGATATAATGTAGGTCGCGTTACTGAAATTATTATTCTAATCTTAGAGTCAACGATCACAAAATTCTATGAATATCATGTAGATGCTTCCGGTCGTTTCTGTAGTCATAGTGTTGTAGCATTACAGCGTTACACAGCCTGAAAGACGCCTCTCTCATCGTTTCTCGGCAATCTCTCTACGCCAATGAAAAACGCGTCCTCGCTTTTTATGTAAATCAAATAATCGTCTTCGCGCATGGAAAGCTAGAAGTGTGTTAACGCCCAGTGTTATGCAAAGGACCGGAGTTCCTATTACTATTATATTTACATACAATCGAATCTATCACGCATATATTTACATACGGCGTAAATGGGTCGTCTCCGAGCAAGGCTAATGAATATATTATATAAAATATTGTCAGATGATAAATATATACTGGAGTTATTAAAGCGAAAATCATCTTCTTCGAACGGCAATCCGTTCGATCTTTGATCGCACACTCAAACCGTTGTTTTAATTTTCCCGTTCTGATTACTTGTTCACGAAACGTCATAATGAAATTCTTACAATTTAATTGCCGATCTAATCGCCGACAAATTACTCTGTTATTTCGTTTGCAGCATTAAACATTGCTATCGCATTTAGATTGGACGTAGTAGCTCATGCGTGTATAATATATTCCAAATTTGTCACCTCTTTTTTTTGTATCTGAAATCGCGCATGAATTAATATTAACACAAATGAACAAATCGTATCTATCATTAACTCCAAATATCTAATATATCTCTTAATCAAATTCAAGTTTCAATCTAAATAGTTTTTAAAATAACGTATTTACTGTTTGTTTCTATTTTATTACTTGTAAGAAAATTGAATTATCAATATAACATATTTAAATATGAAATTGATTGTCCTATTAAGTTTTAAATTCACAACAAGAGCATTGACTGCAAGTTCGACGAATCTATTATTAAAGGGGCAGACGGCGAACCTGGGACAACCCGTATAATTGCTGCTATCTATCAAGAGCACAACCTGGTAATTTTAAGTAATGTCGCAAGCTAATACGAGTGCTTTGTGCCGCATGAGCGTTTCTTATGTCGCACGGCAACATGGTAATTTCAATAAATTTCAATAATTTTAATTAGTATTCTCGGATAATTGTTATTGCCTGCATGCCACTATGATATTATATGATCTTATGCCGTGACGTACATTCATATGGCAACATTACACCGGCGTTGCAGGATTATAATTGCAATAATATTGCATATCTATAGACTGATATAACGTCACAATACCGCACTCTCATTCCTCCACTCGTATATGTCTGAAAATATCAGGCACTACAAAACTAAATATTAGTAGAAACATGTAAATCGCAATGTTAGACAGTTTCTTCATCAAGAATAAAAGTCTTCGTGTATACCGAGTTAAAAAACTCATCGGTACTATGTAGCTTTTAACATTCTAAAAGTTTTAACATTCCAAAAGTACTAAATTGCAGATTAAGATTCTCGCGAAAATCGAATGGATCGGCAGATAATAATCGACCATAAAGAAAATACTCCGTCGTCGCCCTCGATTTATTCCTCAGAATCCGTCAATATATCTTTCGATCTATGAGGATCAACAAGCGGAAATGTCGAGCAGTTTAGGGGAATGGGTGTTCAGTGGATTTGTTTTCGATTGGCTTTTCCGCCGCGAGGCACCGCTGATGGCCAAGAGCGAGAGAAAACGCGAGAGAATGTGACGAGGCGACAGAACGCGGGGAGGGGTTGGCATAAATATTAATATAATAGCACTGATTGCGCTAGATCGCGGGGATGCGCGAGCGTACGACACGTTGCAAATAACGCTGCGGGGAAGTGCGGCGAGGAGGGTGGCTCCAACGAGTGAGTGCGCGAGAAGAGAAGCAAAGAGAGAAGAGCGCGGGTTGGTTATGTCGGTAGCATAGTGACATATCCGAGAGCAACAACGTGATGACGCGGGAGCGAGAACGTAGGGGTGGCAGAAGGGGGTGGAGGGTTGACGAGAGAGAGAGAGAGAGAGACATGAGGCGCGATAAGCAGAGAGAACAAGAGGGAAAGACGGAGAGGGAGAGAGAGTGAGGGGAGAAATCGAGAGGGAGACAAACAGATAGACAGATAGATAGAAGAGAGGCATGCCGATGTAGAAGGATAGCGAGCGGGAGGGAAAGAGAGAGAAAACTGTTCCACGTCGGGCGTCGGGGGCTTTTCCGGGGGCGGGGATGGCACCACGGGCATTAAATATACACGCTGATTTGTCGTCCGCGGATTGTCACCTCTGATAGCTTTCATTTTGTTGTATATCGGTGCTCGCGCGAGCGCGCGAGCGCCCACGCTCTCGCGCCCCGCCGCGCTTTTCGACGTAATTCGGCCCGCTTGATTGACTTTTGAGCTGGCCTTTATGGCGATATCCGCCTGCACCCCTAATCCTCCCCTCGCGGCCCCCTTCCCTCCCTCCCTCCCTCCCCCCTAGGACGAGGACGGCGATTTATCGGGCACCGCGCTCACTCTCGTTCTGCCCCGCTTTTCGGACCGGATCCAGGTTTGCTGGCCGGGTGCCCCTTCGTCAACCAGCGAATTCGGCGCCCAGGGCGCGACGTTTTCGGCGACGACACCACGGGGCAAACTGTATATACGGGAGAGCGTGTCAAATGATCGCGCGAGTACGCGACCGGCAATGATATTCCCTGGCTTTTTCGGTAAATTTATACTCCAACTCTAACGTCAATCAGTGCAAATCCGGATTATCCGGAAAATACAATTAGCGGCGAATAATGACGGTGTAAACTATTGGTATTCGAGAGAAATTTGCGAGATTGGCCCGTCAATTTTATAGTTATAGTTGCTACCCAGGGCATACCAGATTCATGTCAATTTTATTGCGCTTTGTTCAACGGACATGCAGTCGATTTTTTCTTACAATTATATATATATATATATATATATATATATATATATATATATACTTTTTTTCGATTTCACTGTTCTAATTAGATCCTAAAACAAAAGGTTCGACATGCGCGCACGACGTCTCACGAATAATTTCGAAAATCGCAGATGGGCTTTGCAAATACGACGTTGTTCGATGCACATAATTACAGCGTCTGCAAACGAGCATTCGCTGCCATTTGCAATTCATTTACGTGCGGCCGCGTTTCTTTTCTTTTCCCCTTTTACCTTTTTTCATTTCATTTCATGAACGGTAAACTCGTTCCGGATTAAATCACGCGGTTCTTATCGGCCTCCGCGCGAGCCTCCATTCGTTTCCTTAGTTATCCTTATCGCGGCCTGTTTCCACGAGCCGTGCCGCGGTATATTTTATCAACAGCGGCGGTACTCACAATGATTTTGAATAATACGCGGCGGCCCCCGCCGCATTTGTTGAACGTCCGAAGAATTCCGCTCGTATTGTCCGTCGCCGGAAACATCGCGCGCTGTTTTTCCCGCGTTTGTCTTCACGCGAATGACGAGCTGCGCGGGGAAATAAATATCCTTAATTGCGCGGAAATCTTAAAGCTTTCTAAAATTCTCCGCGGATCTGATAAATTTAATCGTGCTTTTCACCGGCAGAAGTAATGATTCATCGCCGTTATAATTAAGTCATCAGTCAACCGACGACGGTTTTGTAAATTTTATATGATTAGAATTCTCTGATATCTCTCTCGAGGATGTCTCGAGTTCTCCGCATTAGTTCATTTTTCTGAGGAGAGATTGATTCCTAATTGACCACGGTATCCGTAGACACCCTGTATATAACTATTATATATATATTTTAGCGTTGCATGTCGATTACCTCATGTTCGCGCGAATGAGAAAATCATCACTCCTGATTAAATCGTTCGTCAGTCGACTATAATTTTGGAATCACACTTTTGTTAAGCTTTTCTGTATGTGATAGATATGATTATTGTATGTATAATATTTCAGCGTGACATATGAATTCCCCCGCGCTTCTACAGAAATGAGAAAATCATCGGTCCTAATTAAATTAGCCCTTAAAGCTATCGATCGGCTATAATTTTGGGAGTTTTGCTTTCATCAATATTACTTGATGAGTTATAACTATTATATTATATATTTCAGCATGACACGTCGCGAATCCTCCATGCTTTTACGCGAATAAGAAAATCATCGTGTCTAATTAAATCGTCTGTGAATCGTAATTTTGGGATCTATCTCTCATTGACACTTCCTTTAATAAACATGACTTAACATTTTTCATATATGAGATGGTTTCTCAGATTAGAATATAAAGACACCGTTTTCTAGCTATCGCATATATAAAATGACAGTTATAAAGGCAAAAGTATGATTACGATTGGCAAAAACTGAACGCCAGATAAGATGAACGACTTATGAATAATGCGATTACACGCTGATGAATAACGCGAGAGACCGACATGTCGGGCATTATGGCGAAGCCCCTTCTTCTTTCTACACGCACTTTAACCGAGACTGCGGTCTGGGTTAACCCTATCAAGCTCACAATGCTCCCTACAATCGCCACATCGCAGAAATAAAACAAGTTACCTTCGTTCCGATATGAATAAAGAGATTTTTTTTTCAGACGACAATTAAATTTATAAATACTTTGACACCTATGTATCAAATTATTTAACAGTCGTAATGTAATGAAATTACAAATGTCTAATACATGGAATACAAAACTCATGGAAAACTTGATTGACTTTTGTTTTAGAATTCCCACTTTAGAAGTTTCAGTATCGTCGATCGTAGAACGCTGTAGAGGCTGCGTGAAATTTAATTTTCGTGCAGATCGCACGTCCCAGAAGGGATTTACGCTCGTGAGGCTTTGAACGACGGCGAAGCTCTTATCGCGGCGTGTTGCGTCTATGTGAATTACGCGGCGAGTCGCTTTACATCGTGGCGAGGAACGACCGACGGCGAGGTAGAGACGGCACGCGAGCACCACCGGCCACGGCGGCGATAAGCGATTTATTGTTTTGTCATTCTACACTCTAGATAGCCTGGAATGCGAACTTCATTACTTTGCCATTGTCGCGCGCACGTCGCGCCGATACGATGTACAAATCGCCATGACCCCGCCGATGATCCGCGCTAGTAATTCGCGACAACTCGTATGCTGCTAATCGTCGACCTAATCGCCGGTATGCACCTCGCGAGCTCGGTATTAACCGATTATTTCAAACTGCGCATTCGCACCACGAATTCAGACAGGAATCTCGACGAGGTGATTTCGCATCGGGCGCGTTATGTTTCACCTACCAAAAGTGCAATCGCGTTAACCAACCTGAAATGGGCGAAGATACTTTCTCTTTTGTACTTTTTCTAACGTTTCATAATATAGTACTTCATAATAATATGCTTGCCATCCAACGCGAGAAAACAGAAAGAGTCTATTTTCGTAAACAATTAAATTGTTTATAAAATTCATTATGTAAAAGTATCTATGAAGAACTTATAAGACAGAAGCATTGTTATATATTTTTATCCTACAAAAATTGAAAAAAAATTCTAGGTAAACTTACAAGATGTATTTAGTAATGCAATTTTTGAAATATTTAGTTATTATTACTAAATATAATAATAATAACAAAACGTTTGATAATAATTATGACTACTTCATTTTTTATTACATTATTTTGTCACAATGACCTATATGTTTAGTTGAAACGATTTCACCAAGGTTTTTGGTAACTTTTATCAAGACTGAATTATTATAACTAATTACAATCAATCTTTTTTCAGTGTATATTAAAAAAAGAAAGGAGCAGATATAAGTATAATATCGCACAAAAAAGGGATTTTTTAATAGAAATTTAATATTTAAAGAATAGGTTCGCAATTTTTATTTATTTACGATAATTTCATTGAAGACACTGAATTTCAAATTACTTTGGTGCAAAGTTATCCCGATCGCAGTGCAGTGCATTACACGCTACTCTTTCGGAGTACTCTTTTGCCTTTTTGTGATCGACAGAATAAACGGGGGTAAGTTCCGACAATAGTAAAGTAAGTCGGTCGAATTTTTAGCCCGAGACACATTTTGTTCCCCACGACTCTGTTCAACCGGTCTCGCTGATAACTCTATTTCGAGAGCTAACTCGCGTAAAACAGATAGGGCAAAGTGGCGCGAGCAGTGATGAACATTCGACGGCAATCGACGGAAGCGAACACAAAGCTTCGGTGTCGGGGGCTTCGGTGTCCGGGGGCCCGCTGTCTTCTCGCGCTGGTCTTACACTCGCCAACGCGAGCCCGATAGCGCGATAGCGCGTTACCGGTGCCGGTTATTGGAAATAGCCCGGTCGGTCGATCTACCTCGCCATGAAATACACACAAGTCTAGCGCGCGAGCCTACGTCATACCTTGGCGTGTGTACATTATTCATGGCTATCGGTGAAAAGGGCGCCAGCCGTATTACGTATGCCGCGGGTTATTATGCCCTCTAAATGTTTAATGTGTTTGCCTTCCTTCGCCGGCCACGGACGTGGCTTTATGTTTTAGTAAGTAAATTACTGTTTTTTTTTTATTAGTCCTCCACCGCGTTTATGTTGGTTCAATCGATTCACGGCTCTCTCTCTCTCTCTCTCTCTCTCTCTCTCTCTCTCTCTCTCTCTCTCTCTCTCTCTCTCTCTTGTTCTCGCTCTTTTCTCTACCGCCCCCCTTACTGCGTTCTTTCTCCCCTTTCTCTACATGCCGCGTGTATATGTGTGTGCGCGGGGCCGACGTGAATTTTTGTACCGGCGCTCGACGAATATTTAATCGCCCTGTCTTATTCATTTTTAGTGCGTCGTACGCGCCCTCCCCCTGTCTCCCCTCCCGCCCCGAAATAAGGGCAGCCGCGTACAATGGCGCGCAATGAATTTCAAAGTTCGGCCCTCCTTTCACGGGCCCCGGCCGCACAATGGCGGAAGGAAATAGCGACGATTCGTAATTGTTTTGCAAGTGCCGCCTCGCCCGGTCTCGGCCGAGGAAAAATTTCCGTGGCTCGCCTGTGAGATACGCTCTCGTAGTTATAACGATACGGCAAGCCCCCCTCCGCCCTCATCCCTGCAGGAGAAAACTGGTGGCTCGCGAGAGGGACGAAACGACGGGAAGGGGTGCGTAAAGTTTCTCGTCGACGCCGGAAGTTCGTTATTTACAAAATTAATATCCGGCAGCTTTTCCTCGGACCTCCGTTAGTCGAAAGGGGGTGGTGGGTCGCGCGGGTGATATGGGGTAGGGGGGGTCGTTAAAACCGCGATCGCAAAAACGCGCAATGCCGAAACGCGAAGCCAGGCGGAAAGTTTGGAATTTACTGCCCCGACATATTGGCTACGAAAGCACACGAAATTAAGGCTAGTAAAACACTCGCCTGACACGTGCCCAACCCCCGTCTAACCCCCCTCGCGTGCCTCGCTGTCACCCCTCCGTTCCCCTCCGTACCGCGTTGTATCTCGCGAGCGAAATGTTCGACGGTCGGACTGTCTTCCGCGCTGGAAAAATTTTCGTGAAATATTTCCGACGACGGGCGCGGAAAAAGTCGCGGCCGTTTCCGCTAATTCGCCTGAAAGGGCGCCAAAAATGTTTGCCCAGATCTCGATACTCGCCGCGCTCGTCCGCGATGAAATAACGCGACACCGTGTAAACGCGATTTAATTTTTCACACGACCGTGTCGCGGGGTTTTATTTTTCGTCCCGCCGTCCTTCTCCTCCGCCGGCAGAAGGGCCAGCAGAATGCACCCTTTATTCGCGACGTACGAATGAACTCCGTTCCGTACACGGTCGGCGAACGTCGATATTTTTGTTTGGATTTTAATATCGCGATATTTTCTATAGCAACGCCGGAAATGGACGGCGCATTTTTAACAATGAGTCGTGTTTTGCGTATAAATTTGATTTGCCGTACGTTTGAAAGTCATCTTTCTTTCGATACCGCGACCACGGTACGATCGCGACCGTAACGCGCTTTGCAAATTTAATACCATCGCCCGTCATGCAAAAACTTTGGTCGATCTATAACATTAAGTTTCTTAAAATTTATTTCACTAATATCGCAAAATGGGATGACGCGTGGCTTCGCGAGTGATTAGTAACGGAAGGAGTCTTGGATTCAAATCCCAGTGGTCCCTCATCCCTCATATATCCCATTTTCAGCGAAATTTTCACAGAATTTTTTAAATCTAGATAACATTAGGGATTATTATACCTAACCGCGCCCCTCATCTTATATTACTAATATTATAAAATTCCACAATTATTCTTATCGATTCGATCGATAACATTACTCAATTTTACGATACGTGTAAATATTAAATGGTAATCAGTTGGAATTATTGTCTCTAAATTGAATTAAATTGAGCTATAGAGCATTCCGACTTTCCAACAAATGCATTTGATTCCGAACACGGGAACCGCGAGACTGACGCCACGTGTTAGCATCGAACTGATGGCGACATCTTTCAGCTGCAACACGAGCTGCATTTCTGATCTCCAGCGTTGTACGATAACGCAGACGGATCAAACTATTGCAATCAATTCGTTCTTCTTATCGTTATAATATAAATGAGATACAAGAACGTGTTCAAATGTATAAAACAGATGATTACGGGTAAAATTGAAAGATAGGCGTGAAATATAAATAAATTGAAAAAAATTGAAGCAGAAGATAAATAAAATATATCGGCTTACCAAAACGATGAATGAAAAAAGAAGTAGGAGGTGCAAAAATGTGCGAGGAGGCTTCTGTAACAATGGAAAAAAAAACATCATAAATATAAAATAAAAATGCGGGAAAGTTCGAGGGATATTTTGAGCGAGTAATCAACAACGCCTTATCAATCGCCGGGAGACAATTTATTTATAATTTATTTACGTCACATATTACATTACAGCATTATCGTAGAAAGTGAAGGGAAAATTCATTGTAAAAGAAAACTTTTTTAATGATTTTTTCTTTTTTTCTATAAAGAAACATGAATCTTAAAAGTAAGACTCGGAAATAAACGTCGAATAAATTCTGATCTCGATATGTTTGAAAATTCTGATCTCGATATATTTGAAAATAAAAAAAAATTAGCATTGTCACTTCGTATCAATAAAAACTGAAAGAAACTGAAACTTACATCTATTGTGCTCATGTCAATAATCGGAAATTTAAATTAAAGACGCGTAAAAGAAATATAGCGTCTTTCTCTCCTTTTCTCCGCATAAAAAGTGAAATCACATAACTCACGAAGAATCATGATAATATCTCACGTTAGAAAAATAAAATTATTCTTTCAACATGAGATACTATCATATTTCTTCGCGTAACTATGCACATCTACTCCATCTATTCGGTACGTTCAACAAATTAATGATTTTCAAATATAGCTAATTATTTAAGGTCATTAAGGATAAAAAGGATTACGGCCGATCGTTTCTTCGCCGTCTAGATTATTCAGGTAGAAAGCAACAACTCGATTCTTCACACGGGAACGTTCACGAGGCGAAGCAGCGATCGCCGAGGCGCGCTTACGAGATGAAAACAAACAGAACCGGCGGCCAGGTTTCCCTTCGCACAAGGCCTCTTCGCTAGCTGTCTCGACAATTACCGGCCTGCAGAAAGTGCTAGATGCGGCCCTGTGCTCCGGACTGGCGACCGATCCTCTCGGGAACGTCGCGTCGCGGCGCGGCCTGCGTCGCGCCGTGACGTTTTGTCGTCGCCGCCGTCGCCGCAGCGCGCGCGCGCGCGTGCGAGCACATACGCGTTCCTCCGCTCGTTCACGCACGCACCCATACTCTCGCGGTGTTCGCGCGCACGCGCGCGCATCGCGGCGCAACCACTTGTGGATCGCCCGGTCGTCCCGACGTGCCGCGTCGGCGGACCGTCGCGATTTTTTCGCTGTCAGCGTCCGTCCGCGGATCGGCCGTCGCGACGGCGACAACGACGACGGCGATGGGAACGGCGTCGCCGTCGCGTTCGCGTCGTCGACCCGGAGACCAGGTCATCGGCGAGGGTGCGCGCGCGCGAAAGAAACGCTCGCGAAAATCGGACGGGGCGCGCGCGCCCGCGCGCACGCGATCGCTAGCTCGCTCGTGTGTATGTCAAGCGCACGCCATGTCAAGGCGCACGGCGGGTCCGCGGGGCGGAAAGTAGAGTGAAACCGGCGGGCTTACCGAAACTCGGGGAGCCGGCGCGGAACGGCGGGTCGTGTGAAGCGGCGCGGCGCGATTCGCCGCGCGAAAACTCCGCGGGAAATCAAACGGGAAGTACGCCGCCGCGGGAGGCGTGCGGCGAGACGTTTCGCGTACAGACAACTGCATGTACACACGGCGACGGTGGCGCCGCGACGCGGCGCGGCGCCGTCGTCGTCGCGATGCCGCAGGAAGAGATGCCGGAGCGGAGAAGAGAGGAGACTGGGTCGCTCGGCTCCTTCTTTCCCTCTCTCTCTCTCTCTCTACTTCGCCTCTCCTTGCGACGGAATGGAGCATTACGCGTGATTTTCAGCACCGACGGAAACGCGTGTGAAATTTTCGCTTTCTAAAGATTTCGCTCATTTTTCGGGCAAATTATCGCTCGGACGGCTTGACACTTTCATTCATAAAATGGAAAAAAAATAAGATTGGTAGACAACAAAATTTATCGCACGAGACGTCGACGTTCTCTAAAAGAGGGCCGAGAAATGGACGAGTGATTGCATCTCGATGGAATTTCGACCTTTGGCGGCATAATGGAACCGATACGCTCGGACATAATCAGATAGTTTAATTCATTGAGTTAATTAATGTAATTAATATAATGCAATGTTGTTTATTACCGGTCAATGCTTGCGTCACATTCAATTTGGCGAATCGCTAATAGATGGCGCCATATACCCGATACGACGGCTCGTTTATACTGGCAAGAATGCGCTTGATCCCTCAATGCCTCTTAATTTTCTTTCGTAAAAGAGAAAAGCTTGTCTGTTTAATTTTATAAAGCTTAATGCGACAGTCAAAGATTTGTGAATTTTCTGATAAATGGAAATATTAACTCACATGCATTTTACGCTTCACACGATCGTTCTGTGTTTAAAGATTTCGGTTGATTTTATCTTACCGTACGTCAGTATCTCCTGAAATTTCGATATTTTTCGCTGGAACCTTGTGTACACACAAAGTACATTCCGCTCTAATTATTATCTGATCGATCGTGTGGTTTTAATTTTTAAGCGGTTCTAAATGGTTCACATTATTTGTCTAATAAACATTTTCGTATTTGCGCTCATAAATAAAATTCTTGATCTAACAAAAATATATTTTATTTGGACACTGTACGTTATTGGTTCAATTAATATTTTTAAAGCTCTTAAATAAAAGTATTAATATAAACACATCGAACACAGAAGCACAAGCGTTCTGTGTGTAAAAAATTTAGCTAATTCTGTTACCTGCATTCGTATTTTTCGGTTACGCTCCAAAACTTCCTCTCCGAGGAAAATTTGACTAAAAAGCCTACATTATCCGTAACATAAACTATAGCGTTTTTAAAGTAAAATTTTCCTTAAAGAGGAAGTTTCGAAACGTAACCTTAGAAATTTTTTTGCCAGCATCTTATACACGGCATGTTCTATTATATTTATCATACTACGTTATCAGTTACGTAGTTTTTATAAATTATTCGTTCAATGAATCAATTAAATACAATAAAATGATATTTTTGTGTTGGAATTTATTTCTTATAAATAATATAAATCATCGTTATTGCAACAATCATCCCGTCCGCTATTATAAAGACGTTAATTTAACCAGCGCTTTGAACGCTTTTTATATTCGTTTATCATTATAAATTGGGAATTTAGGAGCGTCCGAAAATCAATTCGCCATCCGAAGATGCAGCCTCGAGATGAGACCATGTGGCTCTCAGTCACCTAACTCGCCGTCCCTGCACGAATGCGGAGGGTCGAGTTTCGACGAGAATCGTCCGTCTCTTTCGCGCAGCCCACGCAAGCCGCGCAGGGCGAGCGAGACGGAAGCGGCTGTCGGGCGAGTCAGAATCAGAAACGGAACAGAGGTGCCGACGAAGGGTGCGCGGCGCGGCATTGTTTGCGGCGCCTTTCAACATGGCACCGGTGCCGTCGCGTCGCGAAACACGGGGAATGTGCGAGCCGCGTCGGGGATGCGCTAGTGTCGAATAGATCGTTCCGTCGGAAGGCTCCTCCGCGAGCGCGTGAGAGATCGCCTCGGATTTCGGAGCGGACCTCGTACGTCGAGAACCCGGGGACAGAAAAAGAAGAGGGAGGGAGGGAGAGAGAGAGAGAGAGAGAGAGAGAAGATCGTGCTATGCTGCGAAATCGCACGGGGCAGGGACGGCAGGCCAATCCGGTGGCGGTCATCCTACCCCGTGTCGAGTGACAGGCTGCTTACGTAACGAATTATTCTCGCTATGATAACGACACTCCAGACGGCGCGAACGCGACACGTCGACGCGAGGAAGCAGCAGCAGCAGCAGCAGCGGCGAGGCAGCGTCGTCGACGGAAGGGCCGTCGACGCGGCGGTGACGGCGACGGCGCAGCGCGCGACCCCGACAGAAATACGCCGACCCGGATCCCGCTATCGCCGTCTCTGATACCCGCTCGTCGCTCAAACGGACACCGAGCGTCGCGACGCCCACGTCGTCCTCGCCCCGGGTCCTCGCGCGGGGGACACGCCTGACCGGGGTGCCGAGTGCGAATTATGACAGCGGCGGTCGTCATGGAAAACGTTAACTGGGACCCCGGTAAGTCCGACGGCGAGGGGAAACCGCTGATCGACAGTTCCGAACGATTGGCAGCGATCGAGATCGCCGAGGGTGTCTTCGTGTGTGCGCGCTTCACGCTCGTCGCGGCACGCAGCGAGAATACGGGACGGTGGTGCTCGGAGCGGCGGGGGTGATTTCGACCAAGTTGACTATTGTGGCGGCGTGTCGATAAGGCCTACTCGTTGTTTCCGCGCGAGAGAAGAGAGAGTTATTGGAGCAAGTTGCGGAGCATAATCCGATACGCGACTGAACTTTGAATACTCTTCAAAGACATATTAATAAAACGTGCGTCGGGCGCGAGCGTTGTACGCTATAAATATAGAAAAGAGGGTAAAGCCGAGAGGGAGTAAATAAACTCGCGACTGCGAGTAATAACGGGGTCTGCTGACGTGCGTCGGCGTATATTGCAATCGCGACCGCACATTTCCGCGTGCTCCAATTTGTTGAATGGAATGGAGGCCTCGGACGGAGTAATCCCCGTTTAAAAATGAATCTGATATCGACGATATTGATCAGCGCGTAAATGTCACAGGAAATCCTTACCTTTGAATTAATAATTATAGAGATATTCGAGAGAGATAGAGTTTGTTACATCGCTTCCAATTTTAATATTTCCACATTTAAATACGAAGGACACAATGTAGTGTTTCAGAAGGAAAAAGATGACGTTATTCCTTCTTTTGAAAGATGCTTAATTGGCTATTTTATTTAACAAAAAGGCTATCGAGTGAAAATGTCAATTATTTCGTCCGACGCTCGTGACTTTCTGTCTCCTGTAAATCGAATCATCTCTTACCCTATAATGATTTCGTCTAATAAACAGAAACTATATGCAGTAAGCGGTAATAATAATTCTACTTAAATCCTACTTTATTTCCTAAGCTAAGCTCTCTGAAATAATTCTAATAATAAACGTTACATCTTACGCTAAAACTTACATAAAGAGAAGCAAAAAAAAGATAATGAAAGGTTTAGTTGCTCTATTTTTATTAATTTACTTTATAAATCATTTTACTTGGAGGGCGAACCTAATTCCGCGGATTTATATTTTTGTTACATCGTTACAATCTTGTTCTCTTATTCCAGCGTTGTCCAAGTTGTTGAACTCGCTGCAGGAGAACAAGTCGGAAATTCCCAGTTGTACCGAGGAAGAATTTGGATTCCTCAGTGAGCTGCTGCAGTCCAAGGAACTGAATGCCCTGGTGAACGTTCATAATAAAATCCTCAACAATGTTAAGGACGACAAGTTCTTCCCCGTGCTGTCGAACTCGATGGATATCGATATCGAGGTTCTCGATATGTTGGCAACCAAAACGCACGCCTCACCCGACTACAAAGAACTATTCCAATTGCTGCAGAAACCACACATTCAGGTAAGATAATAATAAGGTAAGATAATAATAACTTTGTACAAACACATGGTTTGCATGATCAGCTGATTTCTTCAGAGATATAATATACACTTATTTCAAAAAGATTTTTTGTATCTTTTGACGCAAATTAAATACTCTTTGCAAATATTGTTTTCAGATGTCAGTTTTCTTCTGTTTGTAATACAATAATCTCTGAAGAAATTAACATTTTTAAAAGTGTGTTTTCTAATAACTTTCTTCACCGAAGGGTCTCCTCTGCGCCCACGATGCGGTGGCGCAAAAGGATTACTATCCGAGGCTGCCAGACATCCCATTGGAGGTGGACGAGGACGAAGAAACGGTGAAGATCGTTCAGCTGGTGAAATCGAACGAGCCCCTGGTACGTCAGATCGACCGTTGAGTCGGCATTTGCAATAACTGTATTTTTCTGACCGTCTTTCACTCGACTAATCCAAGAGTGTGAGCAAAAGCGTAAGAGGGAGAGAAAGCTTAATTGTCAATTCAGTAGTAGCGTGTCCGAGTGTACGCGTTTACGTTTTGAAAAAGCAGCAGGGAAAGCGGGGGGGAGATACAGTCGAGGGTAGATTACTTTTTTTTGCCAGAGCGTTGAAGATTCGTTTTCCGCCCACACATGGTTGTACATTCGCGTCGTTTTGCATGAGACGCGAGAAACGCTCCCCAGTATCGGCGTAGACAGGCGAATCACGTATCTGCCTAGTTTGTAACTTGGATATTATGAGAGACTCCTCCGAGAGTAACGAGTAATCTCACGAGTGCGAAGAAAAGAGTTAATCAAGTAATCACGTGTTTCTTTCATCGTCAAACTTGCTTCGAAGGGCGACGCCGGCGTTGAACCGATCGTGGTAAGTCGCCTGAATGCCGTAGAACATGTGCTGAGCACCTGTGATGAACACCTGACGTCATACGAAACTGCCCTGTACTTTGACCATCATCCTTTTCGTTTCGCCACTCACTTTAGCAACAGGATCGAAACCGGTGGAATTTTGTCGTGTGCAACTTTTGTTGCTGTAGACGAGCGTGGAACGACAACAGAAGTTGAGAGCATCCAGATAGCTTAACTAATTATGATCAGAATTAAACCGGTTTCAATCCCTGCTTTAGATCTCTAGTCAATTCCTTCCACGTTATCGTGCTGCGATCACAGGACATAGATTCAGCTGTAAATAAAGCGTTCTCGTAAATGTTCTTCCCTTCCTTGCACAAGTTTGTTGATTTGGCTATTTGCCTCTGTTGCGTCCATTGCATATGTTTCGTTTGAGTTGTTCTTTTATATTTTTGCTTTGTAAATAAAATCTGTTGTACTACTATATTTGTTGTTATTGTCCCGCATGACTATATTTTAAGTACTGTGAAGTGGAGTTACTCTTTCAAGCTCAAAACATTCGGCACAAAAAAATACACCCGAACTTATTGTTAGATATTCTGCAGTTAAATTTAGACATAGTGTTTTAAAACGTACTTTTGAAATAAAATTATCTTTTATTTCAAAAGTACGTTTTAAAACACTATTTATGTTATATATTATAATTTCATGTTTTTTCTTTAAGCAATTATAATTAAATAATATTACGAGTAACTGCATTTTGCGATATATGTTTCTCGAGATGCGATTCGGTTTTTGTTATATTTATTTTGCAAATCGTTTGAGATGTCTATTTCTGTTTATCTTGGGAAACAGAGATAAGAAATCATTTTAAACAACATGAAATTCCAAAGGAGATTTAAAAGACTTGTCGCAAATATAATTGATAATTGAAAAATCAAATATTTTAAATATCTTTATCTTATCTTTATATATCTTTTGGGCATTCATGTTATCGGCGCGCAACGCTCGTCTATTTCTGTGTTGCACGATTTTAATGATTCCGGTTGATTGATCGTGGCACGGAAATTGTCAAGCTCGCGTTGATTTTAGTATCGCGTTCCGCGTCTGCCTTTCCTTGAGAAGACCTCTTTATTTTTATCCATTTTTTTTTTTAAAGAGAAAAAGAAAAGACGCTCCCTAATACGCGTTCGCGCGCAAGATGCAACGCAATGATAATACTAGATTTTACATTTTGACATTAGGGGGCGACCATAAAAACCTGCGAAGAGACTGGCAAGATCGTGATCGCGCGGATAATGCACGGCGGTGCGGCCGACCGATCCGGTCTCATCCACGTCGGCGACGAGGTCTGCGAAGTCAATGGCATCAGCGTCGTAGGACAGACACCCACTTTCGTTCTACACATTTTGGTAAGCATTTTCCCATCTCGTTACAATTAAATACGACATAAAAAAGTAATAAAAGATTACAATTACATATTTTAATCCAAAATAATTCATTTTTAAGTCCAAGGTAAAGTTAAATGTGTTCATAAATGATTACTCTTTTATGTTTATTATTTTTTAAAATAATACATAAATGTATATTTAACATTATTTTCTTAAAAAAAAATTGTTAAATTTCTTTAGGTTTTTATTTAAATATTTTATCACTAACGTGATGAGATGTACTTAATTCTTTGAAGTCTTAAATAATTAATAGATCGTTACTATTAAAAACGTTACTTTTACGAAAATTTAATTTTTTCCAGCAAAATTCAGAAGGAACAATCACTTTTAAAATAGTCCCCGCGGACAGCAAAAGTGGAGTCAGGGAGAGCAAGGTAGAATCTGATAGTCGTAATATAACAATAGTGATAAATTTTTACAATATAAAACTGCATTAAATATGTATAATCGCTTTTTTTAGGTTCGCGTGAGGGCACACTTTTCATACATAGCGACTGAAGATCCCTATATTCCTTGCAGAGAAGCCGGATTAGATTTTGTCAAGGGTGATGTCCTGCATATTGTTAGTCAAGATGATATCTATTGGTAAGAACAGTTCTTCGTTAGCAATTATATATATAATCTGGATGTAATCGTTTATGGCAAATTATAATGATGCTAATTATAAATTCAGGTGGCAAGCCAGACGGGAAGGTGATCGAAATATGAGAGCAGGCTTGATTCCCAGTAGAGCTCTTCAAGAACGCAGAATTCTCCTCGAAAGAAAGGAAGATGAGAAGCCAGAAGATGAAGACAATATAAGTATGTCAAAAAGTATGTTGTTGATTTGATTAAATAATTCGCTTGTCTTGATTTGTTTTGCAATCATTCATCTCATCGAATCATATCGAGTGTTTCTCGTATTATTAATGTTTATATATTGTTATAGCGGCAGATATATATATATATATATATATATATATATATCAATCAATGTTGCACGAAATCCATAGTTATTGAAGTTAATTCTCGGAATATATTGACAGAATTTTGTACTCAGTCTTTGTAAACAATATTTTTACCAAAATTAATTTAAATTTCTTAAAAACATATTTGATTAAATAAATTGAAAGAATCTTAAATTATCGTGCGAAATGTCAATATGTTCCGAGAACGCTCTCTGTTCCAAGGCTGATGTTGTTAATGGAAAGCTTGACGCTAATAATTATATTACCATAAAAGTAGCGATGTCGCAATCATTCATTAGTGACCACCTCAAGCATATATTTTAGAATCGATTTTGTGTACGCGGTAGATTTGTGTCCGAGGTGGTTCATCGTTAATTCGATAAGCTCATCTGGCTGCGCTTCTTTAACAAATGAATGGCCTGACGACCTAACCGTCGGTTAGGCTTGTGTTCTGTTCCAGTGCCTTTGCCCACATTGTGCCCCCGTCCCAGTACCTCTTTGCACGCCTCGCCTACAAAGTGCAACTTGCAGGGAACTAAAACTAAAAAAATCATGTATGACGCTGCAGAGAACGACGACTTCGATCGGGAAGAAATACCGACTTATGAAGAGGTTGCGAAACTCTATCCCAGACCGGGTCTCTACCGGCCGGTGGTTCTCATCGGGCCACCGGGGGTCGGCAGGAATGAGCTGAAGAGAAGACTTATGGCAACCGACAGCGAAAAGTACAAGACTCCTGTTCCCTGTAAGTTTACCAAACAGCATTATAGCTGTTCGAGTGAAAAAGGAGAGATTAGTTTAAAAAAAAAATTAAAAGCAATTTGCGAAATAAAAGAATTTAATAAAAAGAGTTTAATAAATTTATCGAAAAAATTAAAACAATTTATAAATATTATAAATATAAAAAGAGAGAGATTAAAATCGTAAAAAAATATTTTATTTATAATTAATTTATCAATCAAATCTTTAAACATTTTTTTATTAGATACGTGTAGGCCACCGCGACCAGGCGAAATAAATGGTAAGGAGTACCATTTTGTGACTCGGGAGAAAATGGAAGAGGATCTCGAGGCTGGAAAGTTTATCGAATACGGCGAATATAAAGGAAATTTATATGGCACTAGTTCTGAGAGCGTTAGCTCTCTCGTAAATGCCGGATACGTGTGTCTCCTGAACCCTCACTATCAAGCCCTCAAGATGCTAAGAACACCGCAATTGAGGCCATACATCATATATGTGAAACCGCCGACGTTCGAAGTGCTGAAGGAGACCAGAAATGAAGCCCGAGCAAGATCGACTTTCGATGAGAACAATTCTCGAGGTTTCACGGTAAGTTGGAAATTTTATATTCGCATAAAATGGCTAAAAATCATTGTCATTTCTATTATAAGTTCAGTCTTTTCTTAATTTAACTAAATATCTTATTGATATATATAAACGTCTTTGCTTTTGTGATCTAAGAGAATACAATTGTATTTTATCATTGACTTTATGTTTCATTACAGGACGAGGAGTTCCACGAAATCTTACACAGTGCGGAAAGAATAGAGTTCCTGTACTCTCATCTCTTCGACGAGGTGATTGTGAACGCTGATCTTCCCATGGCATTCGAACAACTAGTTAATGCGATCCATCGAGTGGAATCTGAGCCGCTTTGGGTACCAGCCTCGTGGGTTCAGTAAAACGATGATCTTTAAGGTTCGAGGAACAAAATGTTCGCAAGGAAAAGCGGAAGAGAAGGGGTTTCGTTGAGACGCGGCGATTGCTCGTCACAATTTGACGAGCTTGAAAGTTTCTCGCAACGCTCGACGACACTTTAGTTCTGCTTCTGCGAAAGACGTTCTCCGAAGAACGTGTACTTCTCGTCTATTGTCTCGAATTGCAGTTTTACCATCTAGCGTTATCGCGCCTTTACACTCGTAGAAATTTCGTACCTCGAGCGTTCGCGAGTCTTTACCTGTTTCGAAAACAAATTAAATAAAAATTTTCTATCATCAAATGCCGTGCGTTCGTTGTGATCGTTGCCGATTCATCGATCGCGAAAGGAACGCAACGCGCTTCTCCTCGACTTATAAATTAAATAGCTAAGTATGAAATGTTGAAGTAATTTCGATGATACGCTCCAAGTGGTTCAAAGTCGTCCAAATCCCACTGTTCTTGTTTGTCGGGTAACTATCAGATATTTTCAGCGATACTCCGCGCAATCTTAATCTTAGAACCCTTACTGCCAGACGCTTCACCAGTGGCGGGAGATCTCGTATCAAAAGGAAAGCGGTGTGACTTCTCTGATCTCGTCGCGAATCTCTTCTGCATTATATCAACACGTCGTCAAATTCCAGTTTCGAGTTCACGGAAATTTCGCATACCTTGGGATCAATGCTCACGAAATAGAACTTGTGTCGAGGTTGCATTTGGGAGCTACACCAGAAGAATCAACACCGTGGATGATCTTTGATCTCGATTGTTGTTAATTGTTGCCAAATAAGTATTGTACCTAGAACGCGACCGAAATGATCGCTCCACTGTACTTATTGTATTTTCCACACTCGGTCAGCATTACCACGATATTACTATTTTACATTATTCTTTTCCATGACAATGGGATGCCAATGAAAGAAAGAGGCTGTATGCTCTATCGAGTTGACGTTACTTAACTCACCCTTGATGTAAACTCTGCATGTTATCGAAATATACCATTAAACTTTGAACTTGTGTAATTGAGATGACCCGTTTCCTTTCACGTCCTAAATATAATCTGATATAAACAAGAGAATTTAATTATCTATAATTCAACGTTAATCCACACATTGCCGTACGTAATATATGTAATGTACTGTTGCAGAAGGCGTGCACTTCCGTGCCTTCCGATTATTCAAGCAAATCATAAGTACGAGAAAGCCAATGAAATTTAATGTCGAGGAAAACATCTTCCGAGAAACCTCGCGCCTGCTGAGTAAAATAGAGAAGGCCTTCGTGCGAATTCGTTGATAGACAGCTGACGTGTTTCACGTGCCTTAATTTCGCGTAACAGTTTCTTTCTGCGTTCATTACTTCCAAGGTCAGTGTCAAATGAGCGACAGGCTGACCCAAAAAAATTACATAGATAATCGAAGTTCTGCGCAAAAATAAATGGCCTAGGCACAGTTGGCGTCGTAGATTTCCGAAACGCATTGTGACACAATTTGACGAAGACGCCACTTAGTCAGTATCTTCTCATCTTGTCGAAAAAAATACAACTACTCGACAGAACTGTCGTGTCAATTATTTTGACAGCCAAGTGCTTTTGAACTATTCGTTCGTTCAAATTAATAGAATTAATAATCTATAGCGGGAGAAACTTTTCAAAAGTCTTTTCATCGATCAGAAATGTGCTCTTGTAAATAGCTTCTGACCCTCGGTTGTTAATTAATATACTGTCCTAATTTTCTTTTTTGTCGAGAAGCACCGAGGAGCATAATGAACATCCGTGTCAAAACTGCGACTTACACTTAACCAGCGGGAACTCTTAATAGCCCGTCACGAACAGGCACGGAAACCACTTTGCTCTTCGCGCCAACGACTTCCTCTCGAAATTACGTTCCTTCATTGGAAGCGCCTGCAAATATTGATTCTCGGACGAGGGCGTTCGCGTGCGTGAGGGAGTTCGCGCTCATATACGTGCCGCCGAGATTTTAGAATTTCTCGGCCAACTTTTCGCATGCATAAATCGCTGTGTTACTTCACACGTAATACAATCTCAGATCGCATGCTTCGTTTTGCGATTCGTTACTGTTGTCTATCACCTTGCCCGTGGCTTTCGTGTATCCGTCTGATTAACATACACGGAATTCGCAAAAATAGCCGCGACGACTGCGGTGCCTAGAAATTAAACTCCAAGGGGAAACGCCAAAAATTTCTTTGAACATTATATTTATCGTACAATGTTCTGTAAAAAAAAAGAAAGAACTTCCCTGTATTTAAATTATGTGATTATAATTTTAGATTCCTAGAAATTTCATTTAAAAATGAGTCACTTCAACATTTAAAAATTAAAAAATTATTTAGAATCATTACACTTAAAATTTGGAATTCTTAAATGCATTATGTAGTTGTTTGAATCAGTTATTATTAAAAATATTAAATTTTAATTAAAAAGTTTTAATTAATTTAACTATAATTTTAATTAAATTTATCAGTTGTCATTAAAATATTAAATTTATCAGTTGTCATTAAAATAGTAAATTTATCAGTTGTCATTAAAATATTAAATACATCAGTTGACATATGAAATAAAAATTTGTAACATCAACATGTTATTAAAATATAAGCAAGTCTCTCTTTTTTTCTAAAAATACAAAAGTTTCATTTTCACGATTAATATCCGAAATTTATTTATGAAAGGTTCTAAAACTATTGGTAAAGTAATCATGAGTAAACATTTATTATCTCTCGGCGAGGCATAAAATTATCTTCGCGACGAGCTATTGTCATCACTGTGCCTTGACGACGCGCCATTCGTGGTCGGGCGATCGAAATTTAAAGCTCCGCGGGGACTCATTACGGAACGAATTTACGCCGCATGCGAGCGGCGGCGACATTTAAAATCTCTCTGTCGATGTTTTTCTTAGTTCGACGTGTACTATTGTCCGATCATCGACACGCGCCCACTTTTCACCGGTCGCCTTTATTAATCGCGTCCAAGAGACGATCGGCAGAAATAGCTTACGCGCTCCTCACCAGCCCAATACCTCCTCCCCGCATGAAGCCGCGGCGCTGTCTCCAGATCATTTTAGTGCGGGCAGACACAATGTGCGACAATAATTCGGAAGTGACCACTGTCCACGCGAATTACGTGTGTTATATGTGCGCGTTGTATTTCCACGATGCAATCGTCCGTAACGGCGGATCGAGCGTGATCTGGGACATCGTCTCGACGTTAATAGGCGGATCATCAATCGCGTGGACGTCGAGCAACGTTATGTAAATGCTTCTCGTCCGACAATTCTGGTTAACGATGACACTGATGGCTACTACTGGCGGCTTTTAGCCAGAAATTGATAATTCGGTAAGTTCAATTTTGGGATTGGCAAACGTCGATTGGGAAACAGCATTGCTTTGCACAATCGTTTTGCATCCGAGTGAATATTGGATTTAAAAAAAAATCTTAAGTGATAATATGAAAAGTTTTCGCTGCCGTTTCTATACGTTTACATTAATTTTGAGTATTAGGTCTTGTACCTTTATATTATATATAAATTATACATATATAATATATGTTTATAATATATAAGATATAATTATATATTTTTTATATATAAATATAAAAATAATATATAATATAGAGATATGGTGTATTAAAATAAAGTACAGCTCAGCAAAATTATAAAGTCCCAATCTCTCTGCGCTTTTAACATAATCATATATCTCTCGATATAGAAAAGATAAAATTGATAAGTATATCAAAAGCACTTTTAGTTTGCAAAAAGCTTTTCGCATCGAAGCGTCTCCTTGACTAGTCATTAAATCGATTTGCGCTGGATTTGCTCACCTGTCATACTTGGAGTCAAGTATGATAACATTGTTGATAATCACGAATTAAAAAGAAAAATTGCGATTCCTACATTTCAGAAAAATCCATATGTTTCAGAAAAGTTTCTCATTGTAGACAAGTTTTCTTGTCCAACGTCAAAAGTTCTTTTAACAGCCAGGTAATATAAATCTTGCAGAAGCTCCAGAGTGAAAACGAGGGAGAAGTTACAGTGGACACCGATATTGTATTTTTAGTTAAAGCGGATTCTCTAATTGATCATCGAACGAAGCCGCGAGCACGTGCAATGCGACCGCGTGTCACGACGTAAAAATAGAATGAAAAACGGGAAAATAACTGAGGAGCTCAATTCTGTCTCGCCCTGTACAATTCCGATCGGACACCGTAATTTCTGCGACGTACCACCGATTTTTCTTATTCATCGTTGAAATTCCAATCGATGTATCGCATTGTTAGAAATTGGCTTCACAGAAGCGAAATTCCGATTCTCGTAAAATTACCAATGTAATTAAACAATTTAAAATAGGAGTAGGAGAAAACGTAAACGTAAGAAATAAAATTTCCGTACTTTGAGAAAAAGAAATAAAACTCTATGACGTCATTCTGGGTGAGGTAGGTATAATAATCGCGACGATTTCAGATTTCTGACTTCGACATACGAAAATAATCATTCGTGCTTATTCGTGGAAAAACGCAAATTGACGCGTGAAATTTATTTTTCCACGGATCTAAAATTAAGTTCGTCAAGATTATACCGATCTCAATTCCCGGCCGCTGTTAGAGCAACGCTTTTGTTTCACTGCCAAATGATGTTGGCCATTTTAATCAATCCCGAAACCGCGGCGCTCGTATGTTGTATGTACGGACGTGCGATAAATCGCGATGCAATTAAAATTCCGCTGCGGGCTTTTACATGTATTTGGGGGAGGGAATCGCGCCTCCTCAAATTCGCGCGAGTGCAGATTCTAATTTTCCATCGGAGGGGCATCGTAACACCTGGCTAAAATTCGCGCCTGCGTGATGACGAGGCTTCGCTCCAGCCCTCATGAGACTTTCGATGCGAGGGTGCAATTTAAACTTTGGCCCAGTAGCCAATCAACCCCTTGACGAGCGAACGATTCTGGGAAGTCGGCCGGAAACGAAGCTCGACTCGCGCCGAGTTTCGATACCGCTCGCGCAAATGGTGCGATTCGTGCCGCAAAGTTCGTCGCCGCCGCGTTATTCCCGAAGAGAGCCCTCGCGAGGATCGCGTTTCGATCGTAATTCAAGAATAGAAGACACCGGTTGCGCAAAGGTAACAGATTTAGGATCGCCGTACACCTGTTCGCCTCCCCGACGATCCCAAATATTTTTCGATGACGTTCCTAAAAGCAGAATCTCTTGTTTGTTCTCGAGAGATCAGAGTGACGCGATTACGCGCCAGACGATTAATGCATTTTAAATGTATCACTTTTTATTTGGAGTTTGATATAACATATTTGTAAACGATAAAACACTTTGCATAAACGGGCTGTTGAAAGTGATAAGCCCGAGATAACGTTTTATAACTTTGCACACGGAGTAGTCGCGTGAAAAAATACTAGATTGCCACCGACTCTCTAAGGCGCCTAATTATGTGATACGAATTTAGAACACGCATGGCGTAGTATCTGGCTCGAGTACAGATACTCGCGAGAATCGCGTTTCAGACCGTGACCCAGAGGCGCAACCACCGGATTAGTCTGACAATGAGCCGAAAGGTCGTGTTGAACTTTTCTCACAAAGTCCGCTTCGAGTTTCGATTGCAATTCGAGTCAAAATTTACTTATTGACGAAAGTGAATAGTACACATTTAAGCATGAAAGAAGTCTTTCCAATTTATTCATTAAACTGTTGCCTAACAAATTTTATGTGTCTTATTTACACTATAGTAGAATTTCTATTAAGCACATATAATAATAAAATTGTCTAATATAATTAAATAAAACTGTACATTAAATTTTTTGACTTTATATTTTTATCTATTTATATCATTAAAAATTTTATGTTAGACATTTATTTTTTACAAGCATTAAAAAAATTTTAATAGCGGGTCCAATGATCAAAGCGTTACTATAAAGTCAGGCGGCGGTCGTGAATGATCTTCTCATATACATATAACAGTTCGCGTAGTAAAATATTTAATTACACGTACAGCACTGTGTGTAACGTAATGTAATGTAATGTAATTATTTAGCGTCTATCTTAGATGATAAAATTTTATACGTTTACATTAATTTTACATACGCTTACATTAATTTACATGATAAGCAACAAGATATACAACAAATTGATTTTCTAATAAAAGAAAAATAATTTTCAAAAATTAATATAAAAATAATTCCATTATATATGTCATTACACACATTGAAGTAGATTAAATTTGAAGTAAAAAAAAGTTTTCAGAAAGCTTTATAATGAATCTTTAAAAAGCTTCAGAAAACTATAATAAGATGTAAAAAACTAATAAAAGATGTAAAGAAGACGTTGGACAGAATAAAAATTTAATCGATTTCTTTCAGTGTTCCGGAAAAGCAGATTGCAACGTGAGCGATCACGGTCATGGTCTTGAGCAGAACGCTTACAGACTCCAGCTTCTTGGCTATCACACCGTCTAAAATCAGATTTAAAACGGTCAGTAATATGTCTCTTCCGCGAGACGCGCGTATATTTATTAAAAGGTGCTTTGAGCTTTAAGACCGTGTCGAATCACGGAACTGGCTTCTTGAGATTACGATCACATCTTCAAAGTGTCAACGACACGGCAATGCACGTGACTCTGAAACGAACGGCATCATTATTTCAGTATGATATCGCATGAGACTTATTAGTAACTTTAATGAATAGGCATGTACGGAATCTTAATAAATCATATCGCGTTCTAGGAAATTATCAAGACTTTCCTTCATACTCGCTAAAGCGTGGAATTTAGTCGTTAAATTTGAATTGAATTAGTACTTACTTTTAAATGGAGCCATGGATAAAATACATGTAAAAACATTTCTCTTTGAGCTTATTCTTTTTTTTATCATTATAAGATATATCCCAATTCTCTGAGAAGATATATAAATCTGGAGATCTAATAAAAATGTTTTTCTTTTTTTTCTCTTGTGCTGTAATAATTTTATCCTAAATAAAAAATTATTTTATGTAAAAAGTAAAATAGCAACATAATTTATGTTATTAATATAAAGAATTGGTTTTAGGTCCTTTCTAACATAATTACAAGAATAAAATATAGTAACTACAAATCACCACAAATGTCATACTTTATAGATAAGTAAATGATATAAAAATTAAATTAAAATTAAATTATAAAAGTCCTCTTTCCGTAATATAGAGGTCTTTCCGTTTCCCGGGAGTGTCACAAGACTTACGAGAGCAACGTACTCATTTACCTAGTAATTAGCAAATTACATTTTTAAGTGTCCCAGAGGGAGGTAGTTCACAGAAGTTGCATGCGTGAAAGTTTAAAAAAGGAGCGCCTCGTTTCTGTATAACATTACGGCCGAATAATTTTCATCGAGTTTTTTTTCGCGGAACCTATAGCTCTCTACGAGCTCGCTCCGCCGCCGAATTCATTGAGGGTGCCGACCTTGGCACGAAAAGCATCGCGTCTCTTTGAGACGAAGCGATTAGAAGCTCGCGTGCTCGGTTCTGCGCGCCTCACCCTCCCGACGCTCTTATCGGAGACCCGGCTCTATCATTTGGCGCACGTTTCTCATTCATTTCTCGATCAAATACAGTCTTATCTATTCATAAATGTCACTCTCAATTCAAATGACATTTTACACGGTGCAGCATTCTGTAATTGTTTCTCTATATCCTTCTCTTGAAATATAGCTGTCTTCTCGATAATTTCTCTTGTGATTGATATCACATTTCGCTCCTGAATTTATTGAAAAAGCTTACGTTTCCTTTGAAACTAAATGCTTTGATGTAATATCTTCTACATGTAATTTCAATATAATTTTTTACAAACTGAAATATTTTATTTAAATTTTAGTTCTTTTAACTTTTAAAGATTTCCTCCCTTCATAAAGCCGGAAATTCTACATGCATGTACCATGAATATAATAGCGCCGTGTTAAAAATGAAATGTGTTAACTATTTCACATCTTTCGTGAAACGCCAATAGGAGCGACGCTTCTAATGATAGATAAGACTTGAACGGCGTTCGAGCTTTCGAGTAGATGTTACGTATGTCGTAATGTAGTGGCTGCCAGAACGACGGGTTCTCATGCGGTACGGTCAATCAATGTCAGAAGGCACGCACGGCTGAAAGTCAATCAGACGGAGCTTCCGCCTGGCGCTGATCACTGACGTTCTCTCGATGGAGTTACGGCGGCCGAAACGACGCCCGGCGTTTATAAATCAGCGTTACGCGCATTGGATGAGATATCAATCTCGATGTCGAATTGGGGATCGAGAGCCGGTCTCGCGGTGCATTAAATCCCGGATACTTCTTACGCGAGCCTTTTAATTCGCAGGTGCACTCGCGGCGCGTTTGAGAGTGCATCGCTCGCCATTTTCTGATAATTTTAAATATTTATCTCGTCGGGAAGAGAAAGAGTTACACTGTTACTCAAATAGGGTATCACGTATCGTATGTCAAATTTAATACATGATGAAAAAATATGTACCAATGAAGCTGTTAACTTTCCAAACGATTCCACTTATAATTATAAGAGAACAAACAATTGTGCGCTAAGTAAAGAACAATTTTAAAAATGTGCGGTATTAATTTGGCTAATGCAGAATTAAACAATATTTTACGTGAACACGTGTTTATTCACTCGGGACACGTGCTTTAAGCGTCGACGGAACGTGGTAATTCCAACTGACATCATTATTGAAATTCATAATTGCAAGCTTGCAAGATATGACACTTACCGCAACTAATCTTCCGTCGCGATAGTGTTTCGTCGCTTTGATTAATCAGCTGCTCTTATCGTGTCTGCGGTGACAGCGCGGTATATCCAGAGACAAGGTTCTCGCAAACGAAAACCGTCAACCTCGAGGAAATGCGCCACGTAAAATTCGTCGCGCGTCGACGAGAACTCCTTTCTCTCTCTCTCTCTCTCTCTCTCTCTCTCTCTCTCTCTCTCTCTCTCTCTCTCTTCTCTCTGTGACAAACGTCGCTCTTCCGGCCATTGATCATCCCCGGCAGTGGACCGGCACCCGGCCCGGCGGGGTGGATGCACGAGCGTCGTATTTTACAGCATCCGATATTGTTCCATACGTGCTTGCGCCGACACCGACGGAAGCTTTCACGGAGCGACGCAATTGTTTGGATGTGAAACGGTCTATTCAAAGGGGGGAAAGAGAGAGCAAACACGGCGGAATCGAGCGACGAAAACTCGATAACTGGGGCGATAACTCCGACGCCCATTTACCATAGTCGGCTCGTGCCAGTTTCGTCCGAGGTTCACGTAACGAGGCGAAATCTCGAGGTCTCTTGTATATTCGTCGTGTTAACTATCCCTGCTCTCTCACGAATCCCCGTCCCAGTAAGTCATGTGAAACTGACCAATGCTCGACGACCTTCAGAAAAAAAATATAATCGTATGGCCTTGCGATTTTTTTAGCATTCGAACTTTAAACGCACATATTTATAATTCTTTCAAAACTACTTAAAATTTTATCTGAAATTTTGTCAATAGCTATCAAGGTTCATTGAAGTAAAAGAAGAAAAAAGTGAAAGAAGTCTTAGAATATTGATGACGGAATTTTGAACGTAGCCTCCGCCAAAACTTCTTTATCACATACCTTCCTCGTTCAGAGCAAGTATCTCCGAAAATGTCGAAGGAGATCGATAAACCGGTGTACATTGGAAAGTTCAAAATATTGGCGGACGGCCAGAAGCTACACAATGACAGGATAATATCGTGCGCTGTTACGGTGCCGAAATAACCGCGTGCGCGCTTTCGGGAGATGAAAGCGCGATTTTATACGAGTACCGTGAAGTTAGATTTACCGTTGGAATCGTTTCGCTCGCTTTTCGCCTCGGATTTGGAGAGTAATTTCCGCCAACGGCTACCGTGAAGTTAACGGCGCGCTGGCGAGTATGAAGGAAAAAAAAGACGGGAACAATTTGATCCGCGAAACCCGCTTCCGTCAGCAGAACTGTAGCATTCGTATGATTAGAAACCCCGTAAAGGGGTACGAATAAAAAAAGAAAATTCCTCCGTTTCAAAGGTACGGGCGTCTATTCTGAAATCTCCCAAAGAATTCACTGTGTATCTATTTAAATACGATATATATTTATATAATGTTAATTACAATGTTTAGATAGTATATACTGAAAAAAAATTCTAGTTGAAAACGGACGAATTAGAAAATCTTATAGGATTGATCAAATATTATTATAATAGAATTCAGTATTTTATAATAACAGAATATTTGATCAATCAAGATTTTCTGATTCGTCTGTTTTGAATCAGATTTTTTTTTCAGTGTAATAGAATAATAATAACGAATATAATAATGTAATAGATTATGTAAAAATGAGAGGCAATGAAAGTATAAAATAATGAACGGCAGACATTACTAATATTGCGACGAATCTTAATTCAATCTAAGGAATATAGTAGAATAATCAATAGAACTTCTCGATCGAACTTTGTCACGTGTTCTTCATAATTTTCAGCGTATGTGTCGATGAGTCGTGGAACAATAAAAAGAAATGTAGGTTGAAGAAGCGATTCCAACGCGCGCTTCGGCGGAAATCACGACGTTTGCGTGACAGGAGAACTGATTCGAGTTCCCGGTGATAAAAGTGTCTCCCAGTGAGTGCGTTTTAATTTATATCAGCCTCCGCAGTACCGTTAGGTTTTCTCGGCCGAGTATAAATCTCATCCGAGGAGTCTAACGAACGTCTATCTGTCGGTCCTATTGATAGAATACTCTTCCTTTCTCTCGTTTAAGTCCACCTCTTAATAATGACGAATCTAGAAGTGGAGAGAAAGGAAAAGTAATTTGAAAATAAATCCCTGATAATAGGAGCTCTTTCCTATCTCGTTTTACGTCAGAGTCGAATCTCGTTCTGCTTCGAGATCACATTATTATCCCGAGTCATAAAGCGGACTTGCGAATAGAATCTTTTCCAGCCTATGACGGAAATCCGACCTTCGACGATGGTAGGTGGTCGTAGGGTGAAGCATGCGGCGAGCAATGAAACCACCACCACGTCCACGGTCACCGGTGGCGTTACCAATAGGAGCGACAACAACGTCGTTGTCTCCACTGTACAACCGACCACCACTCAGCAAGTAAGCTTCTCTCTCTCTCTCTCTCTCTCTCTCTCACTCTCTCTTTCGTCGTGCATCCTCGTTTTCATTACGTCGACGCGTATCACGTCGACGGCTCGGTCGCGCGACGTCTCGCGGCCTCGGGAGAGCGAGAACGGTAGTCTATCTCGCGGGACGCGCGACTCCTCCGCAAAGTGTCGTCGCGCGATATCGGACTCTCTCGCGCATTCAACGGCCGCGAAGTTAGACAAAAAAGTTGATAGGCGGTTTGTGCGGTGTATATACGCGCGGGACGTATAATAAACTAGATACTCGCCGCGTCTTCGAGTGAAGTGTTCTAAGAGATAACTCTCGAAGTAAGTTACTCCAGTTTCGACTAACGTTCGGTGCTTAAATGTAAATATATCGAACATGCAATAATATAAAGAGCAACGATATTATATTGTTAAGGCAATTTTATTTTGATATCAACAAACTTTAACATTGTTTAATAATGAATTTCAATGATTTAAATATTTATAAATTTATTAACTTATTAATTTATTAACTCCAATTGTGTAGTTATTGACATGAAACATTATCTTGACTTTTTCTTCGGATAGTTTATTTGTCTTGGAGATTCTTAAAATCGCGCATTTACTTAGAATTTAATTTTTCAAGTACTCGCTGTAGTTACTACAATTCGAAAATGATTCTTAGATTTAATTTTTTAGATTTAGATTTTTAGAAATCTTATTAATTTTTCGCGATTCGCACGACGAGGCTTCCGGAGAAGTGTCGAAGTATGTAAATGCGCAACGGACACTCTGCACGAAGACGCTCGTAAACGTACAAGGAAAACGTGAAATGTTGACTGTGGCTCGTATTCGTGCTTAATAACGCGTGTGTGTACGTGTGCACACGAGGTACCGACCGACGCGAGAGCTTAACTGACATATAAATAGCGCGTTTAAAGAGAGCCGGCTCGAACTTTCCCGCGTGCACGCCTTGCGAACCCGTCAGGAAGGCACGAGTCGCTTTCCGAGGAGGATCGTGCGACTGGAGCGGATCCAGCGATTGGACGCGTGATCGAGAAACGTTGGATATCTCGCGAGAAGAAAACATCCCCGAAGTGCGTGTATTTCGTTAATTTCTTCTTCGGTATTTGCGAAGGTATTCGGTGAACGTTTCGTGATGTGAGTGAACAAATTCCTGATATGAACGTACTTGGAGTCTCTGTTGACACGGGTCGTTTATGACACGCATGATTCGTAAATATAGCGTTGATAGTCATCGTTACGGTGCGAAAAAAAATTCTAAGCGAATCAAATCGCATTCAATTTTAATAATTAAGAGAAGATAAAAGTTTGATACAGTTGGGTGTTTGGTAATAGGCTTTGCAAATTGAATACCGATAGTCAGAAAAGTAAAATAACTTCTTTTCCGTCGAAATTCACTTTTATTATTTAAGTTAAGATTCTGTTAGATTATGTAAGACTGAGATCTTAAAGACTTAGAAATATATTTTAATTCTAAATTAAAGATTTGAAACTTTAAGAGAGGAAAAACAAAATTAAACAAAAATAAAGTAAATTACTGAGTTTACGGATAATCTCAAGTCGAATTCCAATCAAGAACTGCGAGCTAGAGCACCGGTCAATATGTGAATTTCAGTTTCTCTCTCGAGACTAATTTCCGTCGTTTCGTGCGTCCGGCAGAAAGACCGGCGGATTTTCGAGGATCAAGCCAGGTGGCAAGAAAGCGGCTCACGCAGACGCGCGAAATGCACATCATCGGGCACTGCCTACTGCGTGGTTAACAACTACAGCATCGTCGCCTCTAGGGGCGAACTTGCTCGAAATAACCGCGCCGCGAGTGAAACGACGACGACGACGACCAGCGTTATTACCAAGAGACGACCGTCGTCGATCGTAAACGGGAGAATCCACTCTAAGGAAGAGACCGCTCGGAGCGGTATCCTCACATCAGAAGAGTCGAAGAAACCGAAAGACGTGTCAAAGGACTCGGCGAGACCAGGAATCTCAAGGAGCATCCAACGAGGTATAATCAAGTCTGCTTCCGTGCCGAAGGATTTGAAAGAAGGTATGTTGCGTAATTCCTAAATTTGTGTCAACGGAAATTATTACGTCCTCTATTATTTATTAATCTGCTCTTTATAATCTTTTTTTTTTTAACAACTTTGTAACCTCGTTTTTTATTGAAACGTAGTTGTTATTTTTTACAACAGAAATTCCTGCTAATTGATTATATCAACATTTATTAAAAGTTGTGAACAAATATATTTATCGATACTTGTTCAAGACTTTTTATAATATAAACACGCATCAATTTTTGCACGATTAGTTTTTATGGTAATATATATCGTTTATGTTTTTTGGGTACTTAAAATAGTTAACGTTTATTTTATTGAGTTTGGAAGGAGAGATTATCGTCATCGGCTATTCTAAATATGCGTCGAAAACCACGATGAAATTATTTTCGATGGAAAAGTTAATTTCCTGTACTATCTATATCTCTCTAATGACTACTTGGCTGTACAAATGCTGACATGCATGCCGTGATAATTTGTATTCTCGCCCCATTCGGCCCTACTGAAACATCAATATCTAACGAAAATCATGTATCTTGCAGCTTTTGATTAGAATTTTAAATGAAACTGCGAGTTAAACAGGATCTTTTCATAACGGTCTCCACGCGATGAACTCCTTCTCAATACAAGACTGCAGAAATACTATATTAATTAAAAACTAATTAAAAGCGTTCCATTTGATATAAAACAAATCAAGTTAATTATGAAAATATATAATCTCTTATTGGAATCCAATAATTTGTTTTGAAGTGAAAGAGGACATCTTTCTATTTATACAATCTAATTTTTAAAAATCTCGCGCGTCATGCACGTCGCAGCTGCAGGTCAGTTCAGGCTAGAACGAAACACAAATTAAATGTTCACTTTCGTCGATTCTGACGAGGCACGAAGTTCTGACGAGCATCCGCGACCTACCCCACGATCTGCGTACTTGCGCAAAATATTTCACGACAATCACGATGATGCGAACATCTGCACGCGCCGTTAAAATGCATCTATTTAAGCCTGCGACTGCAGGCTGCTGAGGATGCTGCGGGACATCTTGGGAAGTAACACTGGTTAAATATAGAACTGCGACTCCGCAGGTCTTCCAGTGAGGGAAAGAACGTTGCAACGGGTGCCAGAGGAAGGCATCCTGAAGAGGTCTTCCGCCTTCCTGGCGAGCTTAGCGCATCATCATCCTTCCAGCAAACTCGCCGAGAGGAATTCGCCGGACGACGAGTTGGCCAAGTTCCTCAGGCCGTCGGACGAGCTTCGCGGTTCACCCTCGAGATACGGTTTAAAGGGATATTTCTCGATCTTGACAAACGACGAAGAGGCGGGACTGTGTGCTCTACGGCCATCGCCCAGTGCTCAGACATTGTCGACGAGCTTGAAGAAGAAGAGCGTCGGCGTAAAGAAGTCGGTCTCTTTCAGCTCCGACACTAGCTTCGAGGAGAAACGCACGCCATACCGGAAGCCTGCGGTCCACGAAGCGAAGGTCTATCGCAAAGGCGTGCTTCAAGGTAAGAGTTTTGCATTATTCGCTGATAATTTCGCAAATTTAACATAGTATTATATAGATAAAATCTTTAACTTGTTAAATTTTTGTTAAATAAAACAATAGTTGTTTTAATAAGTATAGTTAAAGATATTATTAGATTAATTCAAATTAATTTGTTCCTTTTCGCTATTTTATATTTTTTTATAAAAAGATTAATTAATGACCAGAAATCCAATATTGGTTTACGTACCAACGATACAAGATATTTGGATTATCGATTTTACGCAAGCGACGCTTATTTGTCAGTGAGTTTTTATTTGCGCAAACTTTTCACGTTGACATGTACCATGTCATTTATTAGTGCCGACAAATTGAAATTCCGACGCATGACATCACTGATAAAAAGTTTCATCTGATAAGAACAGCGTTTAAATCTCGATAAACATTTGTTTCACATTAAAACCTGAAGAGAGATATATCTTTGATCGATGTGAAAATTTTCGAAAAAAAATTTATCACTGCGCAATGACGCAATGACGCGTTGAGTAAACGGATTGGTATTAACAAACTGTGGACACAAATGTATCAATGAGCAAATTATGATCTTCTGTTACATGAAATAAATGTCCAAATAATTTAATAAAGCGAAACCCAATGAGAAATAATGGTTGAAAAGAATCATCGAATCGACGTCGATTAGACGCCGAATGCGTCGAACAGACATCGATTCGAGCAATCATTTTTCACTGGGAAGAATTCATTTAAAAATATCAAAAAGTTTAAAGATTGTAATAATTTATGATCGTGTAATTTGCCAATTTTAAAGCGTAGTATCTATTTATCGTATAAAATTGAAGTATTATCCAATAATAAACTATGGTAGATTAGATAGTTACAATTGCGCGAGTAATCTAATAAAATTTATTCGTAATTAACTTTGAAATATTCAAAAATAATAGGAAGCTAATAGGAAGATTAATAAGACGAATTTAACTTTTGCAGATCACATACGTAAAGAGACGATCAAATCAAAAGTGCCACCCTCGTGGGAAATACCCTCCGGGGGCCCTACGGCCCTTTTGAGGGCCGCCAGAGAGGCGGACGACACTGGTTTGAAGGAAATTGTTACGCAGGCTCGGAAAGTAGGCCTGAAAGGTATGGACGTCAACGTGGTCGACAGTAGCGGGAGAGTGAGTATAAAATTTTCTAATTAAATGGATTAGTCTCTAATTGCCATTGCGCTCCGTATTTGCTTTACAATATTCTCTCTGTCGTCTATTCTTCTAACGCAGTGTGTGGTGTGGCATGACGCGTTGGCGTGTGTTTGTGAAAAAATATGTGCTTTGGTAAAATTATGAAAAATTTAGTAATACGTAAAAATTTGTGGATCGACGGAAAAAACACGGAAAACGCGTGGAAAAAAAATATGGAAAAAAATGTACGAAGAACTATGAAATATTTAATAATTGGCCTAACGAATCATGAATTATTTCATCTACGGATGCCGATCCTATTCGAGATTCTTTCGAAACTGCATCCTCGGAATAGGAGATCATTTGAGCAAAATGGCTTACGCTAAACGAATCCGATTGGAAAGCCGGCGGCGATCCGTAATTAACAGCGCGCGATTCGCGATCGATGAAAGTGCAATTAAGGCCGAACGAGTCGCGCGCGACGGCAGGAAACAAATTTCGCCTTCGAATGGATCTATTTTTAAATTGCCCGACTGGGATTCCGGCGATTCGAGGAGCGCGAGTCTCGCTTCTCGCGAGCGTTATGCAAAAATGTATGCAACGATATGGCGAGCTTCTGCGGGCCGCTCGACGATTGATTACAGATCACGGTTAGAAGTTAACAGCGGTGTCAAGTTTCGAGATAAACTTTATTACTATTCTTACGAATATTGTTTTGTTCTTTTCATTACTTCAGTAAAATTATAGATAACTATTATATTAATAATTATATTATATTTTTAACTATATAAATAACTCTTATATTTATAACTATTATATTAGAGATAACTGCTTTGAAAAAAAATTTCTGGTTAAAAATGGACAAATCAGAAAATCTTGTAGGCGTGATCAAATATTCTTGTTATTATAATAGAAATTCTGGTTATTATAATAAAACTTAATATTTTATAACTTATAATAACCAGAATATTTGATCACGCCTACAAGATTTTTTTGATTCATCCGTTTTTGACAAGAATTTTTTCTCAGTGTATTATTAATGAAAAGACTTGTTATTCCACCGCAGAAAGATAAAATATTAATTCGCTATCATATTCATGAATAGAACATGAGTATTAAATAATGTCATTATGACTCTCTTTCGTCGCTTCTTTAAACATTTCCTATAAGAAGGATTCCCCTTGTTGACCTAATGAAAATTTTCAGTGTGTTTCGTGCTGCTTCGTACTGCGATGCATCTCAATCAGATAATCGGCGTAACTAACGTAGTGGAGAACTTTTCTAATTGCTGACGAAACTCTGTATAATTGTACCAGGCTGTTTTCCGACCAGCGTGCAGATTAAGCGGAAGGATCGATCCGACGAAACGGATTCGACCGCCAGTCCGTCGCGGATGTCGGCAAAAATTCCATGCTCACGACGCTTTCATTAGCGCCCACGTGCGATCCCCTCGTGCATGTAGCCTCGTGGAAAAGTACCGAATTGCCCTCGGCACCCGCTTCTGCAGCAAGCCGGGTGTAAAATCGAGCCCCGAGAGGAATAAGATCGGTTGTGTTCCAAGGGGAAATATATGATATGACATCGCTCGGAAAAACACTGGAATGTATCTCTCTAATAGATCTAGAATTAATTTTTTTATCTGCACGCGGACATTTAAGATGTTTAGTTTGTTTGAGACACTATATTTTAGAACTAATAAATTTTCTTCGTATAAAGAAAAACTCATCTTTTAATTGAAGCACACAAAGTAGAAATGGAATGGAGGAAAAAGATAAAATATTAAAATATTATAATATATTACTTGTGCACATTTCATGCATACAATGTCATGTTAGGTATGAAAAGTCTGAAAGACAAGCTTGCCGGGAGCAAAAGCACGATGAGTGACGGGAGCTCGTGAAACGATATGACCAGACACATGTAATTAGCATCATTTCGAAGGACGTTTATGATACAAAGTTTAACGTCCCGCGATGGTAATTGCTCACGTTCGTTATCGTCGAATGATTGCGTTCGGGGACAAGGTGGATGGCTCCGTAAAAGAAAACGCTGTTTGCAAAGCCTCACGCTCTGAAATCGCGCAATTTGGTCTTAGACGCATTTAGAGCGCATTTAGAGCGCTCCTGAAATATCGATAAATGCGCGCATTTGTTCCTGAAATTTTACAGTGTAAATAACGCGAATAACTCTCTGCTAAATGCGCGCATTTATCGATAAAAGCGCGTTCTGAATACGGCCTTTGATCGACGCCTCCCCGAGTATTCCGGGATCGATACGAAAGCACGTAATCTTGATCCCGCGCGGGAGTCTGCGACCGCATTCCGCATGCGGCGGTGTCGCGTCGCAATTAAAGTCGGATTGCACTGTCCGTCTCTTATCCCGTAGATAGAAATGCGGTCGACCTTCGTGGAGTCGCGATGAACGTCGCACTAAGGTCGGGACGAAGGGAAGCTTAATGTAGGTGTCCCATGTAATCGTGACGGATAACCCCGAGGCCCCGTCGTAACGTCGTCGTTCTTCAAGGTCGTGCACGTGAAGCGAGAAAGACGGTCGCATGTTGCAACGCGCATGTCGCATAAAAAAAATTGCGCTCGCAATCGATTGCACATATCGCAAACTTAGAGCGATCGGTTACGTATCACAACCCTGATGCGGCGTCGAAAAGATATGCAATTGCTTTAAGAGACGCGAGACTAACGGTGATGATTCAACCGAAGTTGAATTCGATCAAAGAATTCGCGCGAGGTCAACACGTGCAAAAATAATTAAAGCGCTGGAAATTATACAGACTTTAATTAACTCATTAACTAGCTACTAATAGAACTGTGTTAATAGTATTTATCGATTCAATCTAAATAGTTCAACCTAATCTTGAATTATTTAGACAATCCATAATTGATGACAGAATTCAGAATAAAATTTTTAATAGAATTTTATTTGTATCGTCTAATAAAAATGTTTTAAAGAATACATATCTAAAATAAAATAAAAATAAAATTCTATTCTAAATTTTGTTTCAAATTATCAAGTAATCATATTTAAAAAAAAGATAAAGTTTATAAAAATATTTCGGAATTTAAAAAATTTCATTGAGAAAACTGTGAGACAACTTTAATCGGCGTGTTTCTGTTTCGTTTGAAAGCAACGAAATAGAATGGCATTGTGTTTGGCGATTTACAATTCACGCGTCGTCTTCAAGGCAAACGCGTCTTCTTCCGAGCCGTTTGTTGGCGTAGTCTGTGTTTTAACATCTGTTTGTATACCGGCACACGCTGACGCAAGTAAAGCAATAACGTTCAACCGTCAATAGCCATTTAATAAATTGATTCCTAACGGATAGTCCATTGTGCATCTCGATGTCGGGTGGAGGCAGCAAACAATGTCGAAATGAGAATGTCTTCCTACGAGATGTCATACTTTTCAACAATCGCGATATAAAACGCGATATTCAGTCCCTTTTCAATACATTTACACGTCAATCGAGCGTAGTAACAATAGATGAGACGCGGCATTCAAAGATAAATCCGATTAACGACTCGTATAGAGGATACACAGTGATTTAGCGCTATTGTAGGATCAGAAAAATTTCAGTCGAGTCAGCCGCGCTGATCAGCGGAAACCAGCGAGGTCTAATTTAAAATTCGTCCCATTCCGCGTTTAGTCATCGGCGTGGATTTGGCGGATTAAATCCGCGAAATGTGTGCCGTGGAATCGCCGTGGTTTTTCATGTCACGGTCAAACGCGTGAAAGAGACATTGGCGATACGGCGCGGCGCGGGGGGACCAGCGGGGGGTGAATAATGTTCCGCTGGAAACACGGAGTTTATGTAATCGGGCGTGCTTTCGGCGCAAACTAAACCGGGAATTATTTGTTTGCCATTGCAGACGGCCATAAGTTACATGGCTGGGAACGGCGCGGCGGCGATGCTCGAGCTGGCGCTCTCTTTCGAAGGCGTGGACCCGAATCTGCCCGACAATGAGGGTAACACGCCGCTTCACTTTGCCGCCCAGGCCGGTGAGTGATCGATCATGTTATGAATATCAGGTTGCGCGGCTCTGTGAGACCGCGATACGCGCGATCCCGGGGAAATGTCAGTGACGTATTGCGGAAATCAATCCGTTTGATCTCGCAATTTTCCAGGATATGACTTCCGGAATATCTGGTAGAGAACCGTGCGGTTAATAATAATAGTACACTGAAAAAAAAAAGATTGATTATAATAATCCAGTCTTGATAAAAGTTACCAACAACCTTGGTGAAGTAGTTTCAACTAAACATATAGGTCATTACGACAAAATAATGTTATAAAAATGAAATTATAATTGTTATCAAATATTATTATATTTAGTAATACTAAATATTTCAAAAAATTGCATTACTAAATGCATCTTGTAATGCATCATACCTAGAATTTTTTTTCAGTGTATAATAATATCGCTGCGAACATAATGTTATCGTGATAAAAGCATCTTAGCCCGTATGAGTTGAATGACTTAAAGACGCATTCTTCTCTTTCGCTTCTTTCTCTTTCCTTGGTGCTCAAAATATCACCCTCGGCAATTATAACCGACCCAAAAATGAACCTGGCGAAACACGAGAGTAGAATGACTTGCGCTTATTCATAGAGAAAGTGACAAGAATAAGTGTTGCATCAATCGGACGCGCGGACGTGGCGATGAGTAGGCGTCAAAGGTGTGTTTTCGTAGGAATCTTGAAAATGCGTTTATTCGGGAGTGGTTTAGAACATAATTCACCACAGTGTTTACTTCTATTTCTTTTCCGCCGAAATCATCGTCTCTCGGTAGGTAGCATGGCCACGTGGTTGGAAACTAACTGTATACAACCGTCATAGTCTCAGATTAACCATGAACTTAAAAAGATAATAAAATTATGTTCAAGGATACTTATTTAAATTTATGGCTCAGACATGACATTTAAAGCCCGAAATAAAGTGAGAAAATATAAGATCGTATTGAAACCAAACGATTACGAGGTATTTTTCCTTCTTTCATGTTTCATAATATTAATTTTTTTCTTTATTATATATTCTTTCAATATAGCGCAGAAAAATATATCAATTTAAAAAATTAAAATATTTTTCTACGCTGGAAAAATTGATTTAAAAAAAGAGAAGTGACAATTTTAAAAATCGGCGTTGAATCAGATAATCTCTTATCCGTCGAATACTCTCTAAGACCCTTTATATTTTATGCAAATAGAAGTAACATGCAGAAAATAACGATAAGCACCGTCGGAAAATATTGAAAATATCTCGAGCTTAATGCCAAATCTGCCGGCAAAATTTTCGCGCCGGCACAAAGATCCCATCGCGTCACACAATCGCCGAAAATAGCGAGAGAACATCGAAGCGCCTCGTGCAACAAACGCGCAGCTTCGCAATGACGCGTGCCATAAAATGTTCCGAGCCAAAACACTGCGAGTTATGAAATACACCGGGGAAATTCGTAAACGCGAAGAAAATCGGCACCTGTGATGTCAATACATGTTTTTTGTTACGTATCTGCGGACAGGACAGACCGAATGCCTCAACATTCTTCTGCAGAGGTGTCCGGACATCGAGGTGGACGCTAGAAATACCTTGGGCTTCACGCCGCTCATGAAGGCCGCCCTTCAAGGAAGAACAAAATGCGCAAAGATCCTTCTGTTCGCTGGTGAGCAAATAATTCAATGTAATTTTAATTAATTCTAATTTACTATAAATAATAATCTAATCTAATAATAGTCTAATATATATATTATATATAATTATAATAAATAATAATTTAAGATAATAAATCTATATATTCAATTATTGAATAAATTGAATATTTTTAAAAAATGATCTAAAATATGATTACAAAGAATCACGAAATATTTCTTAAAATTTATCATCGCCGTTCCAGGTGCAAATCCTACACTGCGTGATCACGGTAGAGGTCTGAGAGCCGAACAGTGGGCGAGGTTTTGCGGCAGGTACGTGTGCGCCGAGATGATCGAGAGATTCGCGAGACATCGTTTGTTGGAAAGAACAACGTCTTGTCGTTGGGGTAGCGAGCCTGAGCTGGCTGCGAAAGTGTTACAAGGAAAGGTACGTAACGATATCGAGCCTTTTTCTGATCGGATATCTTTCCTTTGGAAGACATAAATCCTATGCAAACTGTGCTAGGTAACGCCTATACCTACGACGCCTCTGCCGCAATCCTCGGGATTGAAGTCGAAAATAAGAAAAGTCTTCCGCACCACCTCCAGCCCCGATCGAACCTTCTCCCTGGTGTCGCAGCTCACCAGCGCGGCTCTCTGCGCGAGCAGTCCAGCTCTGCCGAAGCCATCACCTGTCGTAAAAAGTCTTCTGCGGCCGCTGAGTGTGCCCCAGTTAAGGTGCAACGTTCATCAAGCAACTAAAAACTTTATGAGTCTTGCCGATCGATACTTTATAATCGCAATCGTAAACTCTAAAGTGCTTTATTAAAATTTAAAACGTTTATTAAAAAATTACAACCATTTTCAAAAAACGTAACATTAACGTATGTAACATTAAAATACTAATTTTCGAACATCTTTAACTAAATTATATTTAATTCTTTGATTATATTATATTTAATTAAAAGTAAATAATTCTGATTCTAAACTAAATGTTAATTCAAGAGAGGAAATGAAAGTTTGTGTCATTTTTCAGGGTGACGTTGGTTTCGCAGCAGGACTTCCTGGAGAAGACCTCCGAAAAGTACGGGACGAATTTCACGGATAAGATCGAGAATTCCATGGCGAAGCCGCCACGTTCGAAGAAGAAGAGCAAGTAGTCGAACGTAAAGCTTTCGCGGTCACGGGCCGCGTTTAGAACTCCACTTCGCATTGAACACGCGCGAGTGGAGATTATTCATGTCTGCTTGACGTAAAGCAGCGAGACGAACCGAGTGTTTGTGATCTGTTTGAGATCATTTACGTGTTATCCGCTGTTGCCTGTAACCGGCCGATCGTCATCCGGTACCGCGGTCCCTCAAGTAGATCGTAGGTTGTTCGTTTTTACCTCGCCAAGAAATATTAGCGATGCATTTCACCTGGGGGGACATTCGCGGGGGGATCAAAAGGGAGGACCCCCGAAAACTCGATCGCTTCCCGATAAATCACGATTTCCACTCGACGGCTGTTGCTGAAGTGTTGTCATGTTTACGGCCCGCGCGTACTCGAGATTGTTTTCGATGTAAACCGCCGCCGCGAGCGGATGCATAAACATTCGGGACGGTCGAATTTTATTTTTAGTTTAGACTTGTAATGGATCGACGTAGCGGGACGAGGCGCGGCACGCGAGCGCGGTTTACAGGAGATCGTAAAATCACGATCGAAAGATCACGTTGGACGATCATGTTCCTCCCCGTAAATGGAATCTCGATATTTTCCATGAAACGCGAATGTGTAAGTTGAAGCAGGCGCCGAAGCGAAGCCTCGGGGGTTTTTACCGATTAAAGTGTTAAAGATGATCGAACGGGCTTGCGATCAATCTGTCGCAAGTCTCCCTCTAACTTATAATACACGCGTTTTACGTACAAGATTTTATATTGATGCAGTTACTGTCAGATGGTTATTTAAATAAATGTCTTATTAATTAAACCACTGTCTTTTGATTATGGACGAGTAAGACACAGAGATCGACGTATATGGGAATTCTTTTGTCGATTTTTCGTTCTTTATTAATCAAAAACACGCACGGTTTATTCCTCGGAACGGCGATTCCGTCGTTTCCGGCGGTTCTTAGCCTGAGACAGGATCTCGTATGCCTGCTGAATCTCCATGAATTTTTCCTGAGCCTCGCGCCTTTCCTGCTCCGACCCTTTAACTTTGTCAGGATGATTGTCCCTGGACAAAATTCTCCATCGGGCTGTGACTTCGTTCTGCGAAGCGGTTTGTGAGAGACCCAAGACCTGTGGAAGATGAGCAAACGTTAGAGCTACAACTTTTCTCTAAATAAATTTGACTAAAATTTTACGACCGACTATCCGACCTTGTAAGCGTTTATCTCGCCTCGAGGATCCGTAAGGTCTACCAGTTGTGCCCACGTTGCCCAGAAACCTTGGTGTTTTGCTTGATTCCACGTGGCCTCTAGACTTGCCTGTATAATGAAGAAAATTAATACATAAAAAGATCTTTCAAATCTCTTGAAATTTAACGCTCGTGTATTCACCTTAAGGTCTGTCCAGATGGGCGAAGTGAGGAAATGTTGCAATGCCTCCGACAGCTTGATTTCCTCGCCCTCGCTATCCGTGACAACCGCATTGAAGTATAAGTAACTGCCGATCACAACAAAGTAAAGCATAACCAGTAAGCCTAGGCACGTCATTCGCCGGATGAAGCCTTTTCTTTTCTTCGGTTTCAGCCGCCATTGCTTGCTGAAGGTGTCGAAGCTCAAGCTTGAGGCAATCACCATGCAGAAAATCCACATGGTATCGTCGCCAATGTAATACAAGGTCGGATAAAATAGATAAGCTGTGGCAAGCGTTATCCATATCGAACCTTGTTCTCTCCCGATATTTCCGACTGTCCATACACCTTTTGAAATGTTAATATTAAATAAAGGCTTTCGTAAAACGCCTATGGTTTTAAAATATTCGTTTTCTAATTATTTATATATATAAATAATAAATATTGTAATAATTTATTCCTTTTCAAATAATTTATATTAATTTATAATTATAAATAATAAATATGTATAATAATTGAAATATAATTATTTTATATTTTTTATACGTTATAATTTAATTATTCATATATATAATTAATCACTAACAATTATAATATTAATATTAACAAAAATGTAAAGAAAATCTGTGATTAACATTGTAGAATGATGAAAAAGTTTTATGTTAAAATTGAAGACAGAATATTCTGTTTAATAAGATTTGTTAAAAAGTAGATAAAAGAAATCTTTACTAGAGTTTTCCTGTTTTTCCATTTTTATCATGAATATGGAATGTTATTTTTAACTAACGACATGAGTCACGTATTGCGACCTTAAAGCATTATCTTTCGAAGGAACCTCGTTAGAAAACGGGCGATAAGAAAACACGTCGTAAGAATTCGACGAGCTTTCGATTCTTTTTCTTTCTAATACGATTCTTACCTAACGCAATCACGGCCGGTATTAAAATCAGCAAATGTCTGAAATTAATGCCGTACACTTCCTCCTGCGGAATCGCGTTGTTGAATAGCTCGGCCCATAAGTAGGCGACCGCGGCTTCCGCTGCGAATCGCACCGTGGAAAACGGCGGCTGTAAAAAAAAGTATGCGATTTCATTACCGATTTATAGTTATAAATCGCATTATTTCGCCAACGTTCTTTCCATTCGACAGTCCTTTTGTAAGATATCAGCAAATAATTTGCAATTCAATATTTATGTAGATTATAACGTGCAATGTCATCAATTCTTCAAATAACAACGATGCGGAGTAAGTCATAGTAAAAGGGTCTCTACACGGTCAATGTATACTGCAAAAAATTTATGTAAAATTACATGTAATATTGAGACTCACTATAATAGACTGTAAATTTTTGCGTGTTTCTCTAATTTTGCAGTACATAAATAAAAATAATTTTTTAATTTGTAAATTTTTTTTACAGTGCGCAAAGAAAAACAAATTAAAAAATTTTTGTAAAATTTATATGTAAAGTTATAAACACGCAAAAATTTACAGTTTTTAGTTATAAATTTACAACTTAGAGTGGGTCTCAAAATTACCCACTATATTAGGTGTAATTTTACATAAATTTTTTACAGGGTATGTTGAACAATATTTAATATTGCAGAATATTATTGATCATATAGAGATTCTATTAAAGATTTGTGCAATATATTTTTCAATCAAAAGTTAGTTACAACATATGTGCGAAATATTGGATCGTCTATAGGTTCGTACGCAGGTCCATAATCTGTACTATTGCGCAATATTGCTGTAATTTAATACAAGATTAAAAGGTTGTATTAAATTTGCATATAACAAACATTATGCAAATTTTATAAATTTTTTCCTAATTTTTTGTGCAACTTTTGATTGACACAAAACATAAATTGCATAAACTTTTAATATATATAACTCTCTTACGATCAATAATATTGTGCAACATCAAATATATATAATAATATGTATATTAACAGTGTAGAAGCGTCAATAATATTATATGTATAATGTAATTGTGACTATATAGAAATCCTTTAAGATTGGTGTCAATAAACGTAATTATAATTTCAATAATAATATCAAGACTGGCGAGAGACGTCAATTGTTTATTTTAAAACGTGCGGATTTTAAACGCACGCCGAATATTTATTTACCTTTCGATTGGCTCTGACTTTTCGCTTAAAGTCCTCCACGAACGCCGGGTCATTATTCGCATCGGCCACGTATGCAGGTATCCTGTAAATATCCCTGAGAAAACCGCAACCCACATAACCGCCGAATGTGCTGATGTATACGAAAGCCTGATCGTCTCTGCCGAGGTATATATGATGGGCTCCGAAGAGGCCACCGAATAGCCAGAAAAAATAAGCCCAGAATTTGCTTTTCACACTTTTGTATCCCACATTGTTCAAACCGTTTTCCGTCACTTTTTCCATGTTATCTTCTGAAGCAACAGGTCACCAACTACTCATTTTGCTTCACTATCGATTGATTACGTGGATGACTACTTATCCTGGCCACAGATCTTACGGAATCGCATGCGAAGGATTACGCGTCCTATCCTGTTGTCGCTATCTATGCATTTTCACGGGCAAAATAATAGTTTATACGTAATAATTCTTTACTGTTTTCGAATTCGAGTACACTTGTCGGTGGTGTATCGTGAAATGACGGTCGTGGTTCCACTGCACCGGTTTCTGGTTCAACGCTCCGCCAGGTATAACGGTATCGGTTCAGGGGCGTAACAAGCAATACATATTCCTAATAAGGAAGTTGGGTATAATAATCCAGCAGTTAGAAGGAGAACATAAACACAAATTTAAATAACTGTTTTTTTAATTTATGAAACTTACAAATGTATTCTTAGTGTAAACAATGTTTATTATATAATAAAATTGCGGCTTATTATATCAGACATTTCATATTTTAAACAATCTTTCTAAGATATTTAAAATGCTGAGTTTCCTAATCATAATTAAGATATCAATCGTATATTCCGTAAAATATGAATAATGAAAAGAAACTTTCGTATAATACTGTTCTTAAGAATATTCAATTTTTTCGTAGAAACTGCTTGTTTGTCGACAATTTTAAACATTAGAAATGTTATGTTGGCTACATTTGATTTCAAGAGCTCATTAATGTTTATAAGCTCTTTTCATAGATATCTGTAATGATATTGACGATAAATATTCGATTATTATTTTTCAATTAGTCTCATAGAAGTCATATTCGTAAAAACTGTAACTGTATTGGTATAATAAAATATTTTATGTCGTTAAATTACAATTTAATGAATAAATTCGCTATTATGAAAATTCAATTCGAAAGTGATCATAGTAACGCCATCTCTTGGTGAGACTGTGTACATCATTTGCAAATGCTATATTTATTCCCATATACTTACATTATATATTACAAGTTATTTTATATTTAAAATACACAGATAATATAATAATATCAAATATGTGATAACATCAATATTTAGCATATTTAAATGCATGATAAATTCATCTTCAATAAAATTAACGGAAAATTATATTCGCTAAAATACAAAACTAATACAGAATTTAAACAAAACTCAGACTATGCACCACATATCGATGTCACAAGTAATGTTTTTTTGAATAATTTTTGTATAATCCTTCATTCTTCCGCTTCAGGTGTCTGTGTACCGACGATCAGCAGGTTATATCATTGATGTTGTTTGGAGATCAATATGGCGTCGGACATCGTCGTACTCCGATGCTAATAGTCGGCAGCCGGTCCCATTTCAACGTGCTGTATCTAAGTGTTTTGTGTATTGTCGACCATACTTGCCGCTGTTCCCGAAGATACGCGAGAATGAAAGAATGTCGTTCGACAAAGCCCACTCATAAGGAATGGCGTCGCATCGCGAAGAAGGAGCGTCGCAGGCGTATACGACGATTAACCGCACAGGAACGCGATGCCAATGAAGTACGTTTGGTGGCAGCACTAGAAAGCAATATGGAATATTTGAAATTTTGTGCGGAAAAGAAGAACCATGAGAAAGAAAAAGAAGAACAAGAACAAAAGGAGCATGCAGAACGAGAGAAGCTCTGGCTAGAAGAAGAAGTAAATATATATATATAGTTATTTTATAATTACATATTTTTTTAGCCAAGAAATTTTCTAAATCTCTTATCCCCTTCTCTTAGCTTCTTCAATTCAATTTCTAACATTTTGATAATAAAAATTCCGTTATAATAAAGTTCACTAAAAAACTTAATGAGATGAATATTCTTTTTATACATTTTATACAAGTTAACTTCAAAAATATAGATCTGTATATGTTTTCATAATAATAATATTAATGCTTGCAAATCGACATAACATCAATTATATATTTATTCATAATCTCAATCATGCATGAAATTATACTATGAATGACAAAACATTTATTTTTTCAACACGTTAAAATAATATAAAATAAATAAATGTATGAAATATACATGGTATAAAATACATATTACATATAATATAAAATAATCTGTGTCAATAATAGGTGACATAGATAAAAACAAATTGTTTCTTTGCACAAAAATCTATCTTATTTCAATGTAAATAATATATTATGTAATTATTTCGTTATTTTTTTAATTGTATTTTGTTTTTCAAATTATCTTCTTTCATAAACAATCATAATTGAAAGATTATTCATATAGAAAAATACTGTTTTTACGAATTTTAAATAAACTATTAACTTAGTAAGTTTATAATTCAAATAATTGTCTTTTAATTGTTCAGATAGAAGCACAAAAGAAATGGCAAGTTCTGCAAGAACAGATAGCGAAGGAAGAGCAGGAGAAACGTAAGGAAGAGATGAAGATGCTTGAAGAATTCGAAGCGAAGCGTGCGCTATTTTTAAGGATGAAAGAAGAGGAAAAGAAAAAGCGCGAAGAGCAACTTCGTAAACAAGAACAATTGCAAAAGGAGATCGATGATTACATTGATCACGGAGAAAAAACGCCTGAAGTTTTGCGTGAAATTATCGACAATCAACCTACCAAAACACTCTGTCCATTTTTTACAAAAACGGGTTCTTGCCGGTCAGTATAGAGATATTTACAATGTTTAATGATTAGTTAATTATTCATGACAAAATTAAAATTTTGAATGTATTATATTGAAGCGATAAGAATTACTTTGTCGTGTCTTTTACTGGAAGCTATTAAAAAATGTTAAGAATTACTAAATTAAATTAAAATTAAATTGAATTGAATAAAAAAAATTGAGATTTAAGATTGAAATATTTTATTCAAGAGATCAATTAAAATCAATTTTAGTTAAAATTGTATTTTTATCTTTATTTTCAATCTCTGTATTTATCCGTAATTTATTCTTATTGCGTTTAGATATGGAAACGCGTGTTCCAAGAATCATCGCAAAGTCTTCCTGAGCAAAGTGATCATGATACCCGGATTCTATTCACATTTTTCTCTCGAGAAAAACTCGGCGGAATACGACACCGACGTGACACTCGAGTTTGACAGTTCAGAAATGTTGCAGCACTATTACGAGTTTTTTGAGGATGTAATAAGCGAACTGGAATCGTTTGGCAGGATTAAAACCCTCAAGTGTTGCCGCAATATGGAGATTCACTTGCGCGGTAATATGTACATTGAGTATTACACGGAGAGAGAGGCGGCTAGAGCTTGGAGGAAACTGAAGGGACGTTGGTACGGCGGCAAGCAGCTCAACTGCGAGTTCGTTAGATTGCTATCCTGGAGAAGTGCCGTCTGCGGCATACTCGAGTGTCCAAAGGGCAGTAAATTCTGCAATTTTCTTCATACTTTTAAAAATCCGCACGATAGGTATAACATCAAGGGAGAACGACGTGCAAAGAACAAACTACAAGACCCAAATAACAGCACGCGAAATAAACATAGGTTTGTATTATTTATTCTAAGTTACATATTAAAATCATATTTTACGAATAGTAGAGTAAGATGGACCCATTTAAGCCTCTAATGTCACCTAGATCTGTAAAAATCCTCTTTGACTGAAAACTATATGTGGGATGGGGCCGTGATTTGACTCGGGACTATTCCGTTATTAATTACTCGCGTTAGCACAGAGCCGCGCGTCATCCCTATTTTATGGATAAAATTTTCATTTTTATTTGTGAAGATAAAAAGCCGTTTTATCTATAAAATTTTTAACTGAACGCGTTACAAAATAATAATTGCGAAAAGACAAAGTTAATGCAATATGATAAAATGGATTAAAAATAAATTGAATGAAAGCTTTATTATTTAATTCTTTTTTTTCATTTATTTCTTAGAAGTAAATCTAGATGGGAAGAATCTGATCGAGATGATCGCGAAAAAGATCGCAACTGGAGATGGTCCGAATCGCCCGAGATTGAATTAGATCGCACGAAAGATTCAGAGACGGAACATTCTCATTCTACAAAACGGAAACAATCGCAAAGATTATCGAGCGATAAAAAACACAGGAAAAATGTAAAATCAAGTGTGAGAAGTTCTAAGGTCAAAATATTATCTAAAAAGAAACCTGATCAATTGGATCGTAAGAGAGCTCATGACAAGGAAGATGAGAATAAGGAAGATGCATCTGATGGTCATCCTTCTAAAAAGCGTAAGAAGAAATCTCGTAAGAAAAAGGAGAAAAATCATAAAAAGTCATTAGAAGAAAACATATAAAAATCAAAGGAAAAAAGTATAGATTCGTAAAAAGGAAATATTTAAAGATATTCCTAAAAAAAACCCAAAGCTTGTGCAGGCTGTAATCTTAATACCGAAGAAATGAGTCAAACGGCTGTAACCCTAATACATAAGAGATAATTTTATTGTAGTGACGATCAAATAAATAAAAGAATAATTTTTTATATCTGTGTTTTTTCATTAACGAAAGTACTTTTTTATGTAACTATTATGATGTTTGTATTGTAAATAGTTCAGGATGATTTCTCAGTTCCATTTGGGAGATATTGTAGATTAAATATTTTTATTTGAAATATATGTTACGTCAATCGTATATTTAATAATGATACCTCTTATCGCACGATAAAGATACACAACTGTGCCGAACAATCGCACGTAATTGACAGACATTTCGTAATCAGACTACTTTTACTCGGAGTTATTTAATCAATATATTATTTCCATTTCCTATAATGCAATAAATAGTATTATCGGTCGTTGATGAGAGATATCATATCAGTTCGTACCACTGGTCATAATTGAGGGCAAGTATTAATGACAAGTATTAATAGCAAGTATTAATCAATCACATTTTAGTGTCTGTCTAGCGTGCTTTGAAAGAACTTGAACGAAACGTTCTCTTTGTTGTACAAAGAGAAACGGATCATGATCGTACTAAATGTATTGCTTATTTTGTGCTCGGTCCATCCCCTCGTTAATGGGGTGGGTTTCCGCGGGTTTACTTTTCGGGGTTTGGAGGAGCCACAACTGATAACAGAGGCAGTGAATGTAACTACAGGTTGGATCACCCAACCCCTCGATCATTTCAACAATCGCGACAATTGCACTTGGTCGATGGTAATTATTATTATCAACTAAATCCTGCTTTATTCAAAATGCTTAAATAAATTTTTTTTTTATTTACGTTTATCCATTACTTTATAGCGTTACAAAGAAAATTCCGCGTATCTAAAGAAAGATGGCCCTATTCTGATTATGATCGGCGGGGAATGGGAGATAACGGACGGGTATTTGCAAACTGGATTGATGTACGAACTCGCCGTAAAATACCACGGCTTGATGTATTACACCGAACATCGATTTTACGGAGAAAGCAAGCCAACGAAGTATATAATCCATAGTTTTTCATTGTCCTGAAATTTAGAGCTGACCTTCTTAATCTTGATATTGCATAAAATGAATTTAGAGACGTTAGCTCGAAGAGCTTGCAGTATTTGAGTGCCGACCAAGGGCTCGCCGATCTTGCTTATTTCATCGAAACGAAGAAGAAGGAGATGAATTTAGAAAATAGTATGGTAATAGTATTCGGTGGTTCTTACGCTGGAAACTTGGCAGCATGGGCACGTCTCAAATACCCTCATCTCATCCAAGTACCGTCTGCGTTATCTTATTTATACATTTTTTCTTAAAAAATAAAAGAGAAACAAAATAGAACAGAATATTTTTCACAGGGCGCCTTAGCCAGCAGCGCTCCGATTCAGGCGAAGGCTGATTTCTACGGTAAATTATTTAATCAATTGATATTTTCTAAGAATATCGCTAAAAACGCTTGATTTCATAGAATACTACGAGGTCGTGGCGGGAGCGCTCGGCAGACACGATGAAGATTGTGTCGAGAATGTGAAAACTGCATTCGCATCGATAGAGGAATTATTGTCCAAGAAAGGAGGTCCAGCTAAGATTAAATCCCTTTTCAAGTAAGGTTGAAAAGTCATGTAAAATAAAGAAAAAAAATGTATAGATAGAATAATTAATTGGAAATAATTTTACTATTTTATTATTATTAATTTTGTATTAATTTCTTAATTACTAATGTCGACTTTAGCTTGTGCGCTGCACCTAACGTAAACTCTCCTAATGATCTCGGCCACTTCATGAATATGTTGACGGAGGTATGTACGTGGATTAAAGGCGCGTTGCTTTGTTTATTTCACTATACATTTTATTCGAACTTTAGATATTCGCCGGAATTGTTCAATATGACAAACTAGAGAATGGTCAAACAAAAATCGCGGCGTTGTGTGATAAAATGACGGCGAAGCATTTAGGCAGCAGCTTGCAGAGATTGGCGCATGTCTTCTCGACTCAGGATACTCAGGAAAAGTGTAACGATGTAAGTTACAAGAATTTCGTGAAGATATACCGAGAGGTTTCATGGGACTCACCGGCAGCTACAAGTATCAGTAAGTTTAAATAAAAGATAGAATAAATTAAATAATATATCATATGAGGCGTGTTGTACAATAAGGGATGATTTTTATTATATAGTGAGACAATGGTTCCATCAGACTTGCGCGGAATTCGGTTATTATCAGACGACAAGTTCACCTAAATCGATCTTTGGAACGCTGGTTACGTTAGATTATTATATCAATATATGTTACGATTTGTATGGCGATTAGTAAGTACTTAAAAATGATGATTTAAGATATCTTTTGCTCGAATGTCATTTATATCCATATTTATAATTTTCGCAAATATGTCTAATATGCACGAAGATATTTTTTCACAACACGTTTTTGTAAAATGTGAAATGGCTTTTGTATTAAATTATTTGTCGTAAAAAGTATTAAATTGTGAGACACGATAACGCTAAGCTCGATTTTAGTTACACTGGAGAGACATTAGATTCACGAGTGAGAAGGACGAATATAATGTATGGAGGACAGCTACCGGATTTACGAAACGTCATTTTCACGAACGGCGACATTGACCCGTGGCATCCATTGTCGGTGCTTGAACCTCTAAGCGTTTCTACACCCGCTATTTTCATTAATGGTAATTAAATATGTTGCGAAGCATAAAAATTCCATATTTTTTCTAGAAGATAATATGATAATATATTATTTTAAAGGATCTTCGCACTGCCGCGATTTGCAAAGCGACTTAGACACGGACCCGGAAGACTTGAAAAAAGCCAGAGCGAGGGTACGCGACATAATTGGCACATGGATATCTTCATGAACGTTCTTGTCGATTTCTTGTGAGCACGTTTATTGATGATGAACAGGAGAAATGAATAAACGGGATCATGTTTTTTTTCTGTTTATTAATTGTGAGGCATTATAAAAAAATATATATACAACGCTTGATATATCCATAGTGCAGTTTTGAATAATCACTCAGCTGTACTGTATTGCGTATTGTTTTTCCACCTACATTCATAATATAAAAATAAAATTATATCCTCTTAACACCAGGGCTAATCTAAAGTTCTGTGCGATGTCAAAATGAATCTGTATCTCAAAATCCCGTGCTGCTTATCTCTAGATAGAAAATGTATTTATAAGTAAAGTCCATTTGAAATGTTAATCGACTTCGAGCTTCCTAAAGGAGCCACTTATGCCGCACATCGTGGTGTCGCTGGACCCCACGCTGGAACAACCGAATCCTTGCTTCAATGCCGAGACCGCGCCTTCCCGCGCCTTCTCCGAGTACAACTCGAGATAGACGTTCATCTTATCATGACTCGCTAATAACGGTCTCATTTCCAATAATTCTTTCCGCCATAAATCTGCATGAAAAGAGTTTAGTTCATTATTTTTTCCTGTAAAACACAACGCTATAGAATACTCGAAGAGATTGCAATCAGGGAATTACCGATCATCTCCTTCATGGGGATAGTACCGCCGTATTCCTTGGGCAGCAAAGTCACGTCTATCTTGTGGTTAATAGCATCTTCTATGCTAGTGTAAAGCTTCACACGATTTCTAATTTTCTCAGAGATCAGCGACATTCCAAAGTCCAGGGCGAATTTCACTGAGGGATGCACGTTGATTCCATGGATCTCCTTGTGTCTCATCGGTACGGTGCGCTGACAATAAATCATTATCGTCGTGCCATTTATTTATTATATTATTTTATTATATGTATGTACATGTATACGATTCCCTCTTTGAAATTGCAGAAATCATGCGATTGAGATTAAAATTGCTAAAAACAAGCAATTGTATTTTCTGCTTGAAAACGCTGATAAAAAATGATGACATTCCCGAGAAACATTTAATAGAGAATGAATCATTTTTATGACGAATTTACGTTAAACGTTTCATAAGTTTTCAAATTACAACAATTACAACATTGTATGCTTCAAACGAATAGAGATTACTTAAAGTCGTAATTGTACGTTCGCGTATAGACACAGCAAGCATTCCATTAAGTTTCACAGCTCAGCTGATACTGAGTTTTGTTGCGTGATTGATTTTTTATGCTTATCATTTGCGTAAACAATGAGTATAAATTATGAAATCTATGAATTTTTACAATTATGAAATCTGTTAAAATTTGTAATTTATCATTTTTTATTATCATTCAGTAAGTAGTATGAGATTTCGAAATCTAATTTCGCTTGCGGTTATTATTACAAATCAGAAATTTGAAATATGCAATAGCGAAATATACTGATAAAAAAAAAATAAAGTAATACGTTTCTTGAAACAATCGTATCATCTTAAATTATATCAAATTTATTTCAAACAAATATAAAATTATTCGTATAATTATCAATTAAAAAATATAATTACTATAATAATAATGGCACGTGATACGTGAAATAAGCATAGCGCATAAGAGAACAGAGCGGAAAAGTCAATAAGATTTCATTCAATTTTAAACTTCTCTTATGTGATTTTTCTAAAAGAATCTTAGTCTTAGTTACACAATGAAATATTTATGCAAACATGTATATATTTTTATGACTGTAGAAATAGGTAAAAGATATGATATTGAAAAACCGGTTTTTATGTCTATATTTTGAGAACCACTCTGAGAGAAATTGAGTTACGTGGCATCGTCCTTGATTCAGAATTATAACTGAATCGATTATGCCTCAATGATGAAAACGAAGTGCTCTTTTACGAATTTTAAACATAATTTCTTGATTAGATAGGATAAATAAAAAATAAAATTGAAATTGTTACGTAATTGTTTAACATTACTTGCAGAATATATCAGCATAACCAGAATTAAATAAATATTCATGAATAGTTTTCAAACGAGATTTTAAAATGGTCAATATTAATATCAAATATCACAGAAAATTAACGTAACGTAAATATTTAAAAGTCTATATTTGATTTCAAAGCGGTTAAGTTTTAAGTAAATTTACAGTAATAGTTGCCCACTTTGAAAGGATTTGCAAGTAAAACACAGAATGAGAAATTAGTACGTTCGATGCTTCCGGTATTAAATCTATTGTTAATTTAAATCTAAAAATTGTATTTCGCACTCATTAATTTTCTACTTATATAATCATGGATTACATAGTATTTAAATTTACCTCGCCGTTCTTCACGATGCGCACTGCTTCTTTGGGAGTGAAAAGCGTCAGATGAGGGAAACCAACGCCGGCACCATCAGCGAAATGTACGAAGCCACGCACTTGACTCTCCTCATCCTCTATCAATGCCTCGTAAGTGATGGCATGGATTTTACACATGTCCACGTTTGTGTATTTGTGAGGATCAAATACGCCTTAGACGGAAATTGCACGTACGAACAATTAATAAGTGAAGTAACCGGGATGAAAGAAAAGTGCCAAAAATTATTATGGATCCAGATATCTCTTATAGCAAAATTACGTCATATTTTTATTATAAAATACAAATTTTTGTTTAATAATGAAGTAATTACACAATGAATAGTCTATTGCAACAAACACAACGAAACCACCCAGAATTTAGGAATTTTGCAATTTTTCAATTATTGTCTTCGTGATTCTACTTCAAATACATATAATATTTTATTAGGTCTATATAATAACATTCAAGCGTTCTGCATATAAAAAATAACGAATATGTACCTGGTCTAGCGATTATAACACGACGACCTTTCGCATCACGACCAGGTGCAGCGAAGATATATCTAAAAGAAGTGATCAAACGAGTTCCAGCATTGACAGGATAATTCCAAAGTACCTACCCCTTTGATAATAAATCTTCCATATTCGGTTCTGTAATGTCCAACTTATGGAATGCCATATGATACACCTGACGGAGCAGCAAGTATCTTTCAAGGGCCTCCTCGGCCATCGGGACATTGAATTTCTTGCAACGCAAGAATTTTAGTAAGAATCGTGCATCTAATAAAAGATGACAAATCAGTCAAGCGCCTAATTATCAATACATATGCAATTACAGACTCGATACTGTTCGTTAAAATTTCTACAAAGCAATCCCTCAAGTCTTACAAAATCGTGCAGTAATTGCGGTCATTTAGACGCTTAATTACTATTTTAAAATAATCAGAGTTTAGATATTGTTAAATTATTGTGTTATAGTTAAATTACTGTGTTTTTCACTATGTTAGATCTCTCTTCGTAAACTGGTAAGATGTAATTTATCTTTACGCTAATATTCGCATTGATTGTCATTAAATAATATAGTCTCACCGAGGCGACAGTTCTGAATGCGCGGATTCATTTTAATCCAATTGCGCATCTGTTCGAGAGCTTGATCTCTAGTGTTCTTGTCTTCTCTAAGCTCTTCCTTCGCTATCTTCTGCGTCTCCGTTGAAAGAGGGCACTCATAATTATCCTCTTCTGTTACCCATTCGACTGCTCCCATTTTGCTTATATTGGAAAGATGATTCACTTAAATTTCCAAAAATCTGGAATTTTGACATTGTGACATTTTTACATACTTTCTTCGGAAATTTGAAACTGAAATTTTCGGGTTTTATATAAATTATATTTGTCATCGCCATATTTTTTTCTTGTAAATAATTATTATTTTGAAAAGATTAAATAACTGTTGAAAAAAAATTGTGAGGAAACTAAAAAGAATGTGTTTAATTAAAGAAATATAAAATTTTGAATTTGTTGAAATTTTGCTGCATTAAACGTATTCTTACGTATTTAGCAAAAATTTGTTTTTATTTATTATCTTCTCCCAATAATCTCTGATTTAATTATGCAAGCGCGGCGAGATGTGTTTTCACTTTCTTTCGAATCGTGATGATGATACCGTTTGGTGACCGACTGACACAGTTTCTGTTCAAAGTCGCGGTTAATACGGCGAAGGCACCAGGAAGAAATACGTCTCGTCTCTTTCACTTCTTTGGAGCGTATCGGTTACGTCGTCGGCCGATCGAACGAGTACCTCTCGGACCTTTCGTCAGTTCATGACATAACGATTAGCATGGTACCATCGCGCTCGAGCCAAGAGCTTGAGTCAGGGTGACTGTGTGTGCACCGGCCCGTTTCGCAATCACTTTCCCCAATTATGCAATATAAGTCGGTTGTTCACCCATCTTTGTTCATCGAAACAAATCGCCGGCTCTCGAGAGAAGTGCCATTATCATCTTGCCACTTTATTTTACTATTCCTGGTTCACAATTATATCATTTCAGACATTACTGCTAATGGCGGACAACCCCTTTTTCCATCGTGACGCGAAGCAAGTTAAAAACAGTTGAAAATAAGACATCTTTAACAAATTGCTACTGTCGGTCTTACAAGTGAGAATTATTTCACAATGGATGTAGCTATTTGCTTTCTCTCTTCTGACTGCATTTATTACTGAAAGAAATGTATTCCTTAGTCTCTTGCTTCATTCCCTGCCACTTTTCCAACTATGGACTTCTGCATATCGGAGCAAAGATAATTATAGTTGTATAACTCTGTTGCAATATCTTTTACGTATCGCAAACTGGATCCACAAAAATCCAAACATAAGGAATACGTAATATCCGTAACGTTACGTCATTAAAGAATGGTCAGCGATAAAAAACTTTACTGGCGAGCACGTGATTGTAGCTATAAGATTTACGTCAGATTTCGAGAGAACTATTAATAAAAAAATAGGCAATCATTAAATAACGTATAAACGTCCCTTATCGTATCTTATGTTATTATATATCGATTTCGTATCCGAGTACCTCTTATGAAATGTAATCGCGACAACACGCACAAAGTGCTATACTATGATTATAATAGAGCCGGTTAAGGGTATACTGTCTTCTTCCGCGTAGAAAGTGCCACTTATCGCATTACTACTCGCGAGCTTTCATCTCCCGAGTCGATTGCACGGCGTAAGAGCTTTTTTTTTCATACGAGAATACGTTACGTCGATTACATCATGCCGATATCTATCCTTTCGTTTTCATCACAGTCCACGAGAAGAGATTTTATCACTCATTATTACGATATGATCATGTAACCATTATGCTTGCCTTCTCGTATTACGAGGATTATGTCACGTCGACGTTTACGATCAGTTAACGTTACAGGCTTGTTCATCTAATAAGCGATATACAGAATTCCACGCTCTTTTCGACGCGTTTCTTTCAAAATTTGTTTTAAAATGCTAATTTGCGCCAATAACGATCCACGTTTTATATTTCCTTTAGCAACCTTTAGTAACATCGGCCTTTACAACCAAGGACGAGACAAGCTGCTCCGAAGATCACGATTGAAATTCGCGCGGCGTTAATCGATTCGACAAATTATTCTGGCGAACGTGATTAGAAAACTCAATGCAGACGTCACAGACAATGTCATTATGTTATTACCGTATAATTATAATCTTTAACCCCTTCGCGTGACATAATGAAATAACAATGTAAATATCTTAGCCGTTGATCATAAATTATGATAATTATGATCAACGGCTAAGATATTTACATTGTTATTTCAAGCACACACGATTTATTCACCCTTCAATAAAAGAAAAACTTCATTTATTGAAAAATGTTCGTAATTATAAATTTCGTTCGTAATTATAATTTACTATGCATTAACTCTATATTACTTGCGTGGTTTTTTCAATGTTTTAATTCACGTGGAATATATTTTACACTTCAACTTTGGATCTCAATTTTCATTAGCCTTTATAATAATTTATAGTTAAATAAAGATAATAATATTTAATTCTTTTAAATAAAAATAAATGTAAAAGTTCTTTTTAATTAAAAAATAATTTGTACAACATTTAATCGATAAAAAAGTTTATTCTATAAATTTAGTAGATTTCTAAAATTGGGATGTGTTTTACATTCCATGCAAGTAACATAGGGTTAAACGTCAATATAAAAGCATTGAAGTTTTATGGTTTTACGAAATAATTGGTTCTTGTATGAATTATGTATTCTTGACTATAAATTTTTGTCAATTTGAAATTAATCTTCCCTTTTACTTTTAACATAGAATGTCATAGCGTTAAGCGTTCATGGTTATTAACTAAAGCGTATCAGATTCTGATAAAGCAAATTAAAATAAAATTCTTGCCTATTACTTCCATTTCCAAAACTTAGTTTCTTAAAAATTTTCAATTTTTATTCACGTTGAAGAAATATTAAAATATAGTCACTGAAATGATTTAACATCTATAAGAAAAAATAGACAATCCCTATACAAAAGATCAGATTAAGAATAAAATGTGCTAAGTATGTGTTATGTAAATTAATTTAAAAAATCCTACTTTTATGCTTACTCAATCTGCTTCTTGAGGAACCGCGCGAAACCGAAGCGGCGAAGATCTATGTCTTAAGCACTACTCTAAAGAGATATCCTTATATGATTATATGAACGTACTCCGATCGTGGTAGCCCAGGTGTACACTTGGAAGCGACTGCCCCACTCTTGCTGGTCGATCGCTCTTTTATAATTTCCAGCGAGTCGCCCTTCCTCCACCTCTTTTCCAGTCGTGAACGAGCGTGTTTTCGCGTATCCTTCGGGGTACAACAAGGCGACCTCGCCTTTGTTCTCAATGTATAACGCGAATTGAACGTAATCCAACTTTCCGTAAAAGTTCTGTCGAAGGTAAACTCGTAGACTGCGCTACTTTGCTACTCGTCTACCCTCTTTTTATAGATAAATAGCATCGTCGGTGCGTAGAATACGCGATACTATCAGTTTCGTAACAACCCCCGGTTGTACGTTCGGTCTGGTTCCGGACGCTGATCGTCTTCTCGCCGATGCGATCGTCGGCGTCCGGTTGAACCGGTTGACAATGAATATGATGCAAAAAATATGTATTTCCTGATGTTTATTTATTCTAATTAACTGCATGTTTCTGCATATCAGAACACAGTCCCTTGAAACGCCTTAACATCTAATGCCATACAATAAACGTCGCTCACTGATGTGTTGTAAGATAATAAATATTGAAACAAAAGAATAAGAAATGACGCTGTCCATTTCTTATTCTTTTGTTTCAATATTTCTTATCTTACTGTATATATTATTAAAAAGAAGAATCAGCCTCCGCCGATTAATTTTTTTGCGAAATTCTGCGATTAATTTTATTGCGAAGAACAATAAAATTGAGCTTTTTTGAACGTCAATTACATACATTGTTTTTCCGTCAAGTTCATCTCCACGAGGTGAACTTGATGGCAAACAATTAACGTACGTAATTGACACTCAAAAAAAGTTCAATTTTATTGTTTTTCGCAAAAATACAGCCTGATATAAAATTTCTTCAATGACATCAATGCATAGGAAACATCCTCGAATCGGGGAAAGCAACTATTATCCGTGTCATCAAAACGGATATGAAAAATGATGCTCGGTAACCAAGCTGAAAATTGTTGGGTCGCATTCGTGTTTATCTTCGATTTCTTAGCGGCGAATGGACAGTCACGTGCATTGGCGTGCGCACAGGATGTTCGTGTCGCCACAACCTTAGCGAATCGCCGGAAAAGACGAGCAGGAATTTCCAATAAACGAAAAATGTTCTCCGGGTTCCCCGCAGTTTCGCGGCATCCACGAAGGAAAGGCGGCGAGATTGCTATAATAAAACTAATCGCACGTTTTCGTGAACATATACATACATGAACTTTCTATTTCCCGCCACGGGATATTCGGGGAAGTGGAGTAAAGGGGCGAATTGTAAGTGCCGCGATGTAATACACATAGTCTTTGCGTGTTATAGGACGAACGTAACTTCTGACTAGTTGCGTCACATCTCATCGGTGCACGTAAGAGGTAAATGAGAGATACTTTTTTTTTTAATGCTACAGACGTAACGTCATGAAGCGAAAATTCTAGCACTGATTGATCCGTCTTTAAGTTGCGTCATGAGGAAATCATATAATTTGGACTTAATTAAGGGAGAAATAAATGGATTGTAATGAAGATTAAATCTTGATAATTAAATAATCTTGTATATTAGAAAAGCACTAATAAATGCTAATGTGTACAAAGTCGTTTAATATTTAACTCACTTCCGCATTCATCGGTCGACCGCATCTTGCAATATCTAGGAGAATTATTAACTGTATGGGGTAGTCGCTAGTTACCATCAACTCCCTACTTTACGCTTTCTCTCATTTCTCCTTACATCATTGCCCAAAAACTTTTTTTAATAAAAAAATATTAAAACTTACTACATCATAATATTATAATATGATATATTTGATAATATAATATAATATTATAATATTACAATAATTAATATATAAAATTATTATGTTATTTAATATTACCATAATTCATATTATATCATATTATTATGTATATTATGTAATATTATGTCATATTATTTTTAATCTTTAAAAAAATTTTTATCTTTTTGCCTCTTAAAGAAATGTAGCCTCACATCGCTACATAATCAATATTTCAGTTTAAGTAAAAATCTTTTTTTCGTAAATATTTAAAAGTCCCAAAAGTATAAAATTTTGATTTGTTCATCTAAATTTAATTATAACAAATTTAATTATTATCTACAAATTGACAGATAAATTAAGAGATTGAACAACATAGTTTCAAAGAATTCAAATGGCAAGCTAAATATGCTTCTAAAAAACTTCTCTCCTAAAATCAGAATATTTCATATAAATTAAAGACATTGACTGAAATCCAAATTCTATCAATCGATTTATCTGATTTATAATATTTAAAATATAAAATATTAAGGGCACAATGGATAGAAAAAACTTAGTCCTACGATAAGAAGAAGAAAAAGAAAATATAAATAAAATATTCTTTTAGCAGCTTTTTTGACACTTAATCTTTTACAATTTATTCCTATCATCGCACTTACTTAATTTATAGAAACAATTATTTATAATTAAGAAGCAGGAAGGAAAAACGAAATATAATCGAGTGACTTTTCAATTGCATAAGAGTGATCGATAGTAACAACGTAACATTTATAATGTGGACATAATATGTTGTTATTTAATGTAATATAATATCACGGTTGGTTATTCGCTCACAAATCTTCATGAATCCAAATGCAATTTCACAAAGAAAGTTTTAAAGTTTTGTTTCACAATATTATATGTATCGGGACTCTTAATTTATGTAAGTTTACTTAATCACGTATAACCACGTATTGATTACCGGACGTAAGCGATACATCACACATCATCACCCGTGAAAATCGCTGCTTGTCTTCGATATTCACAATCCGGAAGTAATACGAAAATTTCATCATGCGTACGAATTGACGGACTGTGAACGTTATATTTATGTGCAAGTTGGCTTTCACCAATGAAATTGGCGCTCCCGATCTCTTACCATTTCAATTATCGAAATTATTCCCTGTGAAGAATCGGCAAGAAGGTTGACCGACGATTTAATTAATCAGTGTGAAAACGTGTTTCAAAAATACACTGAGAAACTCTGTATATTCGCTCAATAGTAACTGTAGTTATAGTTTTACGGTTATCATAATATATTGTAAACAATTATATAGGTACGGGGAGAAAAGATATGTGCTATGCAGTCGGGCATTTATTAATTCAGTCGCAGCGAATATTACGCAGTGAATAATTTCATTAGTTTTCTTCATCATGTATCAAATCATGGTACTTTTTACCTACCGAATATCTGAATTATGTTATTAATTATTATTGTTTTTATCGATATTTATTCGCATATACTGTTTAACATAATCTAATTCTTTTACAGTTGTGGTGAACCTTAGACAGCTCTCTTCCCCCATTGACTCAACGCACAACCTAAAAAAATTATCAAAGATTTAAAAGGAATAATTTCGAGGTTCTTAAAACACTTTTCAATAATAAGTGTCAATGCACAAAGATCTTCGCAACTAGTGGAGGTTCGCAAAAAATCGATATTGAAAAAAGGCTCTATGGTCAGAAACTGATTTTTATACGTGTTTTGATGTGTGTGTGTGTGAATATTTTACAAATGTGACGTCCGTCAAATTCTCCCCGAAATGTTTCGGAATAATTAGATTCATATAAAAGACAGAATGATATTCATTTATAGTATCAATCGGTAGAACATAATGATTAACAGCGTTCGCCGAGATATACTCTATATGCTTCAACATGTGCAATTCGTCAATGTCTGTAGTATTATCGGTAAGGATTATTACTTTTGAGGAAGATATATTAAAATATTTGATCAAATCGGATATTATAAATATCCGATACTTTATTTTGACCATAAATCTGTTTTCTCAATACGTCAATGGCGTTCGCAAAATCACAGTGTTCGCGATCCTCATACTGATCCTCATGTACGACTATCGTGATCAAAATTACTGATATCATAGTCAATATTATAAACAATATTATAGTCAATAGTCAACAAATTTGTGAGCAAACACGCATAAAATAAGAGCAGGTCTTTTTCGCTTCAGTGAATATTCCGGAATACATGCAGAAATTTTGTTCTTTATATCTTGACAATGACAATGACAAATCTTAAATTATCTTTTGAGTTTCTTCGATAAATGTTTCGTTATTTTCGTTTACAGATTCCAAATCCTGTTTTCGTCTCTTGAGATTTTCGTTCGGTATTACTTTGTCCAATTTTGTAGGCATTTTTAAAGAATTTTTCTTTAACAAAATGTCAGGTGACCGCATCAGAAGATATCGATTGATTCGTGGATTTCTCTTCAATGTTCATATTCAGTCCAGCTTTCTTTGCCATAATGTTGAATGCTTTTTCATTACAATATATGATCACGTTCATATTTTGGGATATAGGATGGCTTCTAAAATCTTTAATAATCCTCTGTACAATATCTTCCTCATTTGTGCTGTAAATGATATTTTATTAATTCTATTTGGCAATGTCTTTTTTAAGGCATCTTTTTTATTGGCAATAATATTTTTAAGACAAGTGCACGTTCTGTACTCGAATTGTCGTATTGACATTGACTGCGTGTGTCATGTTCAAATAAAATTCAGCTTTAATTTCGTAAATTCGATTATTGTCTCAATTAACAAATAAATAAATTAAATCAATGGTTAGATGACAATTAATAGAATTAAATTTAAAAAATTCAAATCTTTTAATAAAAAAGTCTAAAGTTTGATATCATTAATGTGTCGTGCAACAAAGATTCTTTTGTATACTCATCTAAGAATTTATACTGAATTAATAATAATTATTTATTATGTACACATAAGATAAGTAATAGCAAAATAAATATAATATGCATGAAAGACAGTATTATATTTAAAAGGTAAAACATTAGCGAAATTGCTGCTATAACTAGCTGAAATAAAATAAGTATTAGTACTCTTCAAACACTTCGTAGCTACTCGATTCCATTGTAGTATTTAGCGTGTTCTGCTCAGAGACTGATTCCAAGTTGAATCAAATTTAAAGACGGTATTTACTTGCCATGTTTGACCTACTCTTCCAGATCATCAGAAAATGATTCTACCATAATTCTGAAGTAGAGCAGATAGGCGTAGGAGAAGGGCCTCCTGCAAGAAACACATCAATAGAATAACCTACAAACCATAACAATACATGTTTAAACTTCGTCTTTGTTCCTCGTCTTCATCCGATCGATGCATATATGGGATTTTTAGTGAAGGAATTTATTTAACGTTCATTTATCTTTATCACTCAGAAATAATTAATACAAAATCAAACGAGAACAGGACTGAGAGTTAGAATGTCAAATGCACTTTATTAGCATATCATCGAGTCAAAGCGAGCGAAGAGCGGAGCGATCAATGTTCCGGCTCGAAACTTATCAGCTCGAAATTCGAAACGCAACTGAAACGTGAACTATGCCAACGATTATCATTCACAAAAAATCTAATCATCTTATCATCAACATTAGACTGTGTCATCACAGATCATCAAAACACCCATGTTCAAATTCCAGAATTAATCATGCCACTTCTATCACCAATGAACAAATTATCGAAAGCTTTGTCAATCTTCGCAATTCCATATATTCAACCCTTCAATAAATTTTGTAAAAACGTAAATCAAAGTAGGAAAGTCGAAGGCGTCGGTCTCCATCAAGCTACACTCTCTACACTTCTCGCCATTTCCTCCTCCGTCTTCCAAAGCGCGATCCCGTAACTCGACTCTGCTCCGAAAGCGGACGGTGCAGACAACGCGAAAAGCCAGGGGCTATCAGACATCGCTGTCCGACCCTGCGATGCCTACAAAACGGAGTACCTCAACGTCTCACGAGCGGTCCAATCGAGATTGGAACCTTTAAGGCTCGCATATAGAAAAAAAATGTTCGACAGTCATTCTTCCCAGCCGCCGAGACGCGTGCGTGCCTCGTGTCCTGATAAGAAATTCACGCGTACGCGGTCCGATTCGCGCGTTTCGTCATCTCGCGACATCGCAGGTCGGTGTCGGCAGCCCAGTCTGGTGGTTCCGACCGCTTCCGGCCGTGCCAGGCCAGCCGGGGCCGCCTCAGTTCCTGCTCGCGTATCGACGAGCGAGGGCGTACTCCCGACGCGGCGCGCGCCGTTCTCCCCTGTGATGTGACACCCGGTGGCGATCGAGCCTGGACGGTGGTGCGGCAGCGAGAAGAGCTGAAAGAAAGAAAAAAATGCGGCCGAGTGCGGTCGTCCTGGCGCGCGTTTGCCTGCCGCTTCTGCTGCTGGTGGCCGCGGCGAGCGCGAGGATTCACAAGCTAGACATACGGGTGGGTTGCGTCTGCCAGACGGCGCGTCTGTCATTATCGTTATCACGCGCTCGATCACTTGGGCCTGGAGAAAGAAAGCGATGCGCGAGGCTGCGAGATGCATCCACGAGTTCAGCGGGTCGCTTTATTTATACGATTATCGGTCCTAATGGTGGTGAACGTAATAAACCCGAAGGACGTGCGATACGTTGTACCCCACATATTATGGTCATACGTAGGAAACGAGCGGTCTCGTTAGCGATATTATATGCGCGTCGATAATTCCGGAGTGCGTTGTATCATGTTGAAAAAAAATTTTAATTGAAAATGGACAAATCAGAAAATCTCGTAGGATTGATCAAATATTCTGGTTGTTATAATAAAACTCAATACTTTAAAACTTGTAATAATCAGAATTCCTATTATAATAACCAAAATATTTGATCAATACTACAAGATTTTTCTGATTCGTTCCTTTTTAATTAGAATTTTTTTTCAATGTATGTATATTGCTTTGCATTATCTTACCAATGATACTTTGACTGAATTCAGTAGCAGTTGATTGATTTAGGCGACTTTTTTTTTTTAAGCAACAGTTATATTCCTGGCGAAATTTTGATACGCGCATAGATTACACTTCGAATGATCGTAGCGAAAAGATCCGCAAAAAATGTGATGATAAATTTGGTGCGCGATTCGCCGAGTCCTTATTTCTTTTCAGGAAATCGACCTTTCGGTCCCTTCGCCGTCTCTTTCTATTCACGACATTCTTTTCATTCTTGTATACCTTGCCTCGTTCATAAAAGCGTTATTCGTATTTCAGAAAGACGGCAGGCACTCCATCACGCTGAGCACATTTGGCTTTTACAAAGGGGGTATCCTGACCGTGAATCTCACGAACTTCAAGTTCGAGCCGGTGGACACCGACAAAAAACTCACACCGAAAAGCGCGAGCAAGGCCGTGGTGAGTTGTTAATAATCGGCTCACGATTTCCGCAAACCACATATGCGTCTTAATCATTAGTGGCGGAAGGGAGACTGCGATGAACTAAACCTCAAAAATTTAATATCTTTAGCATTATGAATGTCTTTTGTTCAAAGAAATTATTATAGGGAAAAAGTATTGAACGTTTTTGGCAAAAAGACCAGAAAAAAATTCTTCAAACTTAAATAAAATATTATCTACCTACTTTGCTACAAAAATAATACTTGTAACATTTTCTATTATATATACAATGCATACTAATAATTCTAAAATTTTTCTATTAATTTTAGTATGAGAGATAATTTATATTATTTTATATTAATAGTATTCATTTATCTATTCATTTATAGAATAATCATCGAAAAATGGCTAAAACTAAATATTATTTTTTAACAAATAAACAGAATGAAATCAATTAAGCTCCGATCTACAGAAGAAATCCGTCATTTTCATCAGCATGTGTAAAAAGAATGTATATTTATGAAACTACAAGAGTAAACATTACAAAAGACCGAAAACTTGGCTGATCGCATGATTCAGTAACATATATTTAAAAGATTTTGAAATGAACAGCCATTTCCACACAAAAAAATATTTAAAAATACAGTTATAGTTATTAATATTTGAAAATGATATAATACTTAATAATTTTTAAAAACGTCTCTCGGTTATAACACGAGTTCAAATAGTCATCATTTCGAAAATCATATATGTACTACTATATAATCAGATGTAAATTGTTAATTCTTTTTTATAATATTTATTTTTACAAGTATTCTCACACATGTATTTCTTTTGCACTACATGCTAATAAAAATCACGAATATTTTCTATAATTCATTTAATTATAATTTTATTCAGCCATTACAAAATAACAGCTATTTAGGTCTAGCAACTTCCCGATGGTAACTATTCTATAATTACATTTTTTCGAGTTATTACTCATGCCTTCAATCTAATGTAAAACGCGAGGTTTTATTCTAAAACTCGTTCTATTTTCTCATTTAACTAAGTCTTGATTGTGAGGCAGCGATGTTGCAACAATACGTCGCTCTGTCATGCAGCAACAGACACCTGTTTTTGTCTTACGCACTTACGAGGAGAACCACCCGCGTTTATAAATAAGCGCACGAGTACGTGAATGTGTCATCGCCTTGTTAGATTCGTGAATGACTTGTTCACAGCACAGAGCGTGAACTGGCACATAAAACCCTTCACTATTTATTTCGCGGTACATGTCATCATTGATTACTGTTTCTAAAAAAGTTAATTCCTAAATCGTTATCTATCCTTTACATGAAAAATTCTCACTTTTTATTAACTTAAAATTTGATAACTTAATTTATCACTAGAACACTTATTAAATTTAATAAACTTGTTTTCATATCGTTCACAATAATGACATTTTCGTTTTGTTCGCAGTTTGTATTCAGGTTGGGTCGAACGCTCATCGATGCCATTAATCCGTACATGCACAGCTATCAGGATGGATGCTTGCTGCAAAACGTTTCGAATCTCAAGACAGAATGGAAGGATGACAGCTCGATCATGTACTTTACCATGGACTTAAAAAATTTAACGTATGTATTGAGATATGGAATCGCGACGTGACAAGCGACGCTGGAAATTTGCATTTCGATTTAAATGTTGCAGAATGCAGGTGAACTGCAGTAGCAACGTACACACGGCGCACATCTACAAGGATCCCAGCGCGGTGCTAATGTATCGAACAAAGAGGAATTCGCTGTCAGCGAGATTCAGCGATACCGCGCTCTTTCCACGGAGAAAACGGAACACGTCGCACGGTGAGTCGTGGCTTCGGATCGCGAGCAAAGTTATTTCTATTCTCCATGCGGCAGTAAAACTATGCGAAGTGGCATGTCAACGCGAGAATAATATCGCTAACAAATGTTGGAACGAACGTGTGCGGCGTCACATCGATTTTTCCACGTCAATCCGATGGTATTCCTCACGTAATGTAAGCCTGCGTTTATACTTAACAATATTGCATAATGTGCGACGTACGCGTTGGACTGGCAACATTTGGCATATGTTTAAAAACGTGATAATTATGCGAGAGGAGAGAAATGGGCCGTGCGACAGATATCTCGTTTAACTTCCACGTGTTGCACAATCCGGGAGTTGATCTCAGACGCAATTCGTCTCGAAAAATTCCGATCTAAGTGCCATTGCTGTTTGCTATGAATAGAGTAGTGAAATCCCATCTAGGACATACGGCAAATAAGATATCTGGTAAATGTTATCAGCAATGCGTGTACTGTATATCGAAAATAAACCATCACGGCATTTGCCAGATATTTTCGACACTTTTTCACCGCCTAATATTAGAGTTGTGAACTGCAACAGATAGAACAGGTGTAAACTGGAGACTTGGCTTATAATCCTGAAACGAGTCATTTGTTATATGTAGTAATTATTCCTGACGACTTCATTTTGAGACCCAATAATCAATTATTATTTCACAATATTACAACATTATAAAAATAATAAATACATACTTACTATGATTAAGTTTAAAGGCTGAACAACCTTTTTTCAGGTTTAACAGCTAAAAAACACGATAATTTCATATAATTTTTAAAACATTATATTTCTGAAGCGAGGCTTGTTAGACCATATGTTTATGAATTCATAAACATATTTTTCTTCATATAAAATGATTTAAAAAATCAACTAAAATATTAAACAGCACCTGTTTGATAACAGAAACATGCTACGTAAATATAAACAAATTTTAAAGAATTCGTACGATAAGCGAATTTACAAGAAAGCGTATAATCTGTGTATTATAATCTGTGTATTCAAGCAAATGCTTTTAACGATGATTGATGAGCATGCGGTCACGAGGCGACATTGGTGATCGAACGCCGTCGCAGATGAAAGATGCTATAATTAACATGACTCGTCCCCGATTTTATAAATAACGTGAAACTCAAGTATTTTGGAAGGTTCGGTTAGGTAACCCTCTCTTTTGCGTACATCTGTCACTAGCGATGTCTCGTCTCAATTGTCGTTCGCAGATACAGGACTCATCCAAGACAATCACACGAGACACTTTCCACTTTTCGCGCGAGCGGATTTTTTACTCCTTTTTTTCAGAAATTCATCATTAGATAAAAATTCTTTCGCGCAGTGCTCGAGAAGGCTGCCATTCGCGGCAATGACCCGATGCCCGGGTTGGACAGCAACGCGTGCTCTCGTCTGAGATTACCGATGACGATGGAGACGACGTCCAAGGGCGAGAGATTGTACAACACCAGCTTCGTCATGTATGTCGCCAGCGAGGAAGAAGAGGGCCTGTACAACCTCTACTTTCACAATTGCCAGAATTACAATAACAACAAGGAACCGCTGCTCGTGGATTTCACGGTGAGCTTAACTGGAGGACGAATAGGAGATTTAAAAATCATTCATCATGCTGAAGAAACATTTCTCTCGTAGGTGCAAATAGCGGAGATTAATAATGATAACTTCCTCAGCGCCGGTGAAATGCCGTTGCCGGCTTTGTACTTCACGATGGCACTGCTCTTTTTCTTATCCGGCTGTTTCTGGGTGTTTATTCTTAATAAAAGCAAGTAAGTAAAACGACAGTACAAGATATAATGACGAGGCATTAGCAGAACAGAATGTAAATGCTATTTTCCGTAATACAGGCATTCTATATTCAAAATCCACTACTTCATGGCTGTCCTAGTATACTTGAAATCTTTCTCACTGTTGTTCCACGGTATAAATTACCATTTCATCCAGACCAAGGGTGAACACGTGGAAGCGTGGGCGATTCTGTACTACATTACTCATCTTCTGAAAGGCGCTGTTCTTTTCATCACTATTGTGCTCATTGGCACGGGATGGAACTTTATAAAGCACATTCTTTCGGACAAGGAAAAGAAAATCTTTATGCTGGTCATACCATTGCAAGTAAATATCAATCCTTTTTCTTGTTTCTAGTTAAGTAAGGACATAATGATAAAATATCGAGTAATTAAATAAGACTACATTATCATAAATAATATAGGTGCGCATTTTTAGTTTTATATTATTTTATCTACTAATTGTGTTACTCAAAATTTTGTTACCTACATAAAATTTATATTTTTACAAGCGTTTAAAAAAAATTTGCATCAATCACTAGAATGTCATTAAAAAATTAGACACCGTCGTAGATGATTATATGGCACTTGTTAATATAGGCTGCGGTCCACTTGACGCTATAAATGCTTCGAAGCATTTTTCTTTTCTTTCATTTTAATAAAGATAGAAGGAGAAGAAGAACGCTTTGAAGCATTTGAAGCCTCAAGTGGACCGCAGCCATCGTTTCGATCTCCAAATATATTGATTTGAATTAAAATCATTTAAGTTAAACTGAAGAGATGCAAATACAAAATTTCATTCTTCAATTTCGAATAAATTTCAATTTAACAAAATTTTGTTTTTCTTTATTATCGAGATATATTAAGAATTAAAAGTGTGCAAGTTGCATATGTAATCGACTGATGTATGATAAGCTTAAAGATGTGGTAACAGAAAAATATTTCTTTGTAGGTGTTGGCAAATGTGGCTGAGATAATAATCGAGGAAAGTGACGTTGGTAATTTGCGATACGAGACTTCGCGTGATATGTTCATACTTGTTGATTTGGTATGTTGTGGCGCAATTCTATTTCCGGTGGTGTGGAGCATTAGGCATTTAGAAGAGGTTGCCCGCACAAACGATAAAGCGGCGATGAACTTACGCAAGCTCGTGCTATTTAAGCATTTCTACATTATGATAGTCTTCTACATATACTTCACTCGTATTATAATGTACATACTCAAGGTACGCGATTTCGTGATTTACACGTATCACTCTCACGATTATGATCGCGAATCAATCATTATAATCGTACTTTGATACATTTTTTTAATTATTTCCCTTTGCAGATTACAGTGCGCTTTGACTATCAATGGCTCGATGAAACGTTCCGAGAAATGGCAACCTATGCTTTCTTCGTTCTAACTGGCTACAAATTTCGACCTGCGTCTGCAACTACATATTTCACAGTACCGAGCGATGAAGAGGAACCAGATGACGAGAACGACAAGACCGATGTCGTGTATGTATCAAGTTAATCTGTATAAAATCTTATCAATCTTGTCATTCTCAAATTTTTTTCCAAGAGAAACGTCCTGACAAATTTTATTATACATACATATATGTCTTAGATAAAATATATCAATGCATGTTACACATCGCATAACGAGTTCGGAGATACATCGAATACAGCAAAGTAATATGTTGATGTTTAAAAAACAATATTTCGTTTAGCTTCGAATAATTATTATGAATAATAACAACATTGTTTTATTCACTTTTACTCCCTTTGAAATCCTTTCAATGTGTCGGTGTCTTTTTCAGCATTTCCGGTGGAAATGGAATCAACAGGGATTTCAGTACAGTGAGTAAAATGCCAAGGGCAGTGAGGTCTGCGACTTCAAAAGTCCCGTCTACTGAGGAAGAGCGGCATACTCTTTTCCATAAGTCCTCTCGCGAGTACGATTGAGGATAAATCGTGATAAACCACATGCGACGAATGCGCCTATGATTTGCGAATCGTGAGGCTATATTTTGGATTGAAGGGAAGAACGAAAGCGTGACGATAAGCGAAACAAGAGTAAACTGAATGGACAGAGGGGGAAAGAAAAAGAAAGAGAGAGAGAGAGAGAGAGGAATGTGTTTCCTATTTTCAAAAAATTTCGCTCATTTTCATAAGAAATCTTTAGAACAAGATAAAAATAAAAATGAGAATTTTGAGAATCATATTCAATTATAAAATAAAAAATTATTAGTTAAGTAAAAACATATAACCATGGATAACAAACTGAATATATACCTTATATACAAACACTAAGTAATGATGAAGTCCAAACATTGACTGCGATCTATAAATTTTCAATTCTCTCATGATGCTTCAATTTTTGAAATATGTCTCATCTTTGGACCTAATTAAGCCAAAATGAGCGATATTCTTAATTTTATTTTTTTTAAAGACAAAGGAAAGCAAGGAAAATATTTTGTATCCACAAATGTACTAGGTTGTTCAAATAGATGAATGAGAAATAAGCAAAAAATATGATCAATTTTTGCACAATATATTACTATTAAATTTTTTATGAAAGCAAGTACAATTAACCGAAATTTATGAAAGTCTTAAAAAATATTTCATAAATGGCTTTCTTTCAAGAACTCAAAGTATTTAGATAATATAACATGTTTAAATAAAGACGAGAACGAGTTGAAAATGAACCTCATACTCGCCGATATACTCGCAAACTCAACAATAATAATGTGAATCACATTAATTGCAGGACAATACGTATAACGGTTCGCAAAATTCTAAATATTTTACAAATTAGTGTTAATAGTGTCTAATTCATCATTCAACAATAATTAAAACAATAATTAAAAATATAAGAAATGCTCGACCATGTAAGATAAGAAAAATATAAAAGCAATCAATTTGAGTTGAGATTCATTTTCTCAGCCTTTTTATAATTCCAACTTAGCTAGCAATTTTTATATGTTTTCAAAGCTAAAAACAGATTTGAGTGGCCAACAATTAAAAAATAATGACAAAGCTATTTATATTTGAACAATCTAATGTATATATATATATATATATATATATATATATATATATATCTCAGTGTATTGCATATGTGATGAATAATCGCGACTAAATGAAGTTCATTTATTCATGATCAAGATCCTTCATATCTCGATGATTTAACTTTAATTATGCATGTCACTGAACTGTGGATTTCTCCTTGGGATCCTCTTCCGCTTTCGTTGTCTATCATTCAATCCAACATTAGTGAGACATTTCGTTGTTTAACTTTTCTTTCTTTCATTAGTGAGATATTCGATTAGGGTAACTGCTCATCTTAACGTTCCACGATATTACGCAATATTAATTCTAACGTGAAAAATGCAAGCGACGATACGAGCGCTTTTTCGATGCGCTTTTTGTAGTCGGTTTTTCCGTAGGCATTTAGAGAAACATTTCCATTTTTTTCCCAGGATACACGCGCTGAATATTTTCGATATTCAATATTTGGTACGAGAATCCCTATCTTGCGGACAATGCGAATACTTTTGTATCGCAATTCATAATTTTACTTTTAGATAAGCGACCGAATTAAACGGTACAATAAACTTATCTAACAATATGTGTCTTCTCGCGATATTATGCGATACTATTGTACTAGGATTAATATAACCGTCAGTGGCGGATCTATTGGTACAATATAATGAAGCTTAAAGATTTCTAATTATAAGGATATCAAAAGCATGCAGGAACGTGCATGCATGTGCTGAAACGTATTGCTTTTTACAATATGTCTTTTAATTTTCTTTTCAGCTTTAAATGTTAATTATTTATGTTACTTATTTTATTAATTATTATAGATCTGTAAATTTGTCATATATTTGTAAATTAATTGTAAATTAAATTTGTAACTTTCTTTGAGAAGAGATCTCTATAGGATTGTTAATTTTTTAGATACATCAAAATACCGCTGGAAATATAGATCCGCGATTGACTATAGTACTTACTATTGTACACACATTGTCGTCACATTGTCGTTACATTCAGGGTCATGTCTACCTATAGCTGAAAATTCCCAAAAAAATGTTACCCCATGGAAGGTAAACACGGCCTTGATTACAACTGTTACTGTAACTGTATATCGAATGGAATACGGAAAATTGAAAGAATAAAGCGGATATTTTTATGAATATGCTCAGTTTTATTTTTCAGATTTCTTCCCTCTGTTCCATATGTGTTTGTGTATATGTATATTTGTACATATCATACATGATAAAAATTTACAAATTTTTCGCATTAACGATGTGATTTTAACAAACGTGAATGTTTTTATTCCGAGAAGAATTTATGTTAACGATTGAGAATCTTGTAGCCGATTCGATGCTAACGCAATAGTAGTAATGTAAGATGGCCGAATAGGGCTATTTCAGTTCTTAATGTCACCTAGATTTATAAAAATGCTCTGTGACTTCTTGCTTCCCGTTACTAATCACTCGCGTTAGCACGGAGCCACGCGTCATCCCAATGGTAACGCAAACTTAACAAAATTTATTTAACAGTCCCTAATATCTACAGTATCGTTTTTAATCTCCTTGTGCGACGAGCACACCTATCCCTAATTACGTGAGAAATATATGTCTGTGAAGTTAGCCCTCTATTTTTAAAATTCAAAAATGATGAGAGTTCTGGATACCCCCGCACGAGTTCTATCGAAATGTATCACAGTCCGAAGCGCTAAAACTGAAACTGACAAAGATACAGCATGCAAATTTCAAGTCCGAAAAATTTCCAAGTCCAAGTTTTCGGATCACCTCCTTCTCCCCCCTCCCCCCCTCGATGGTGTGCCACTTTGACGTGGTGAGGGGGCTCCGGTTCCTTTGGGAACTGGCTAAGAACACACCATGCCTCCCGCAATTCTGTTTAGAGTTGTGTTTGCCCCCGCACGAGTTCTATCGGAAAGTCTTAAGGCCCGAAGTGCTAAAACCAAAACTGACAGAGTTACAACCAAAGTTCTGCTCGAGTTTTGCACTTATTTGAACGGAACTCTTTCTAAAACCTATAGGGAACTCTAGAATTCATCGAAATCTTTCGGAATCTGCAAGGAAAAATCCATTTTTTCAAAAGTGGGAGGCGCCGTGAAGTTAGCCTCCCCGTTTTTCAAATGATATTTTCTTGGCTTTAAATGGCGGAATTCTTTCTAAAATTGATTGAGAACTCTAGAACTCGTGCGGGGGCATCCAGAACTCTCATCATTTTTTTTTTAATTTTTAAAATGGGGGCTAACTTCACAGACATGAGAAATATCTCGATCATGCATCACTAAGCTTACTTCTGACGGAGATAATCCTTTTACGTTTCTCGTCCGCAACAAGAATGAACATAACGCTCGATAAGAGTTGTTCCCTCGTTTCTGATAAAAGATTGAGATTAATATATACTCCGAAAGAAAGAATTGGCTTCCTCTATCGTCGAACCTTTAAGCCTGTTTATAGAGTAATAAATTGGCAACGAGTTAGTTGGCAGTTCGCCTCAATCAATTTACATTTTGTGGTACGAAGTACGAACCGAGGGACGATAAAATAGATTTAGAATGAAGCTGTTTTCATTGCTTTCGTTGTATACACGTACGTTTTTACGGTTGCCATAAACGCCGCTTGCGGTTTTGCATTGAAACGCGCGAACGGGGGAATTGTCAATTCACCTTGCAAGGCGCGTATAAAGGCGAAAGTTAAAGAGATCCTACGAAACCAAGCGCTCGCGCGCAATTTCCGTAACGAACATTTGAGGAAAGAAAGAAAGAACTTAGGGCGTAACTGCTACAGTTTACACATAGCAGACATCGTAACAATGTGCGCGTATAGAAGCTGATAAATATTTTATGCTTTGGTTTTGCGACTGACTTGCTTTTATAGATCGTATATTTTGTCAATTTACTTATAAAAAAAATATTACTTCCGCAAAAAGAAATTTTTGTGCCACGTTTAAGGGCACGGTGTAAGCAAATCTTAGGGGTAAAAAGCACTCAACGAGAAAAATCAATGTCGTGAGAATTAAATGACGACATAACTGGACGATGACACACATTAAATTCTCAATTTTAATTAATAAATATATCTCGTCAAATTTTTATCTTAAAAATATTACATTCACGACATAAAATATTTGTAACAAATTTAAGGATATAGACAGATATTAAGGGTGCAAAAGCACAATAAATCAATAAGAAAAGTGATAATGTCGAGAGAATTAGATATCGACAGATTCAATGACGACACAGTAAATTTCCAAATTTAATTAATATAAATGTAGCGGAACTTTCAGAGTTGAATGACAGAAGGTGAAGATGGCACATTCTCTGGATCTGTGAAGCTGGCACGACATTCTGTTAATTTAAAAAACTAATTAGAGTTCCAGTAACATTTCATAGTTCTCGAGTTCTTTGAAAAATTAATAAAAAATATATGACTGCCGGAACTCTGTTTAAAAATGATTGTAGAGCATAAAACTCTGCGAGAACTGTCGCTAGAACCGCGATAAGTAATTAACACAACACTTTCCTCCGAGTGTCGTGTCGTGCTTAATGTTAAAAGTGTAAAAAACGGATTATTGTAAAAATTTTTTTTTTGAAATTATACATAATGATAGAACTCGAATAGTACTAACTGGAGCTATTTTTAAAAGTGATAATATTTATCGTATTCTTATATTTTAGAAGGAAAGGTGTCGTGCTAGATTCGCGAAGTTAGCATATTATATTTTAGTTTTTTTAGTATAAAAAATGCAGAACTGTTTATTTTTATAAAGAACTCGAGAACTATGAAAACTGCTACTGAAACTCTAATTAGTTTTTTTAAATTGACAAAATGTCGTGCCAGCTTCACAGATCCACTTTCTTTTGAATTCCATAGGAATTCACTCCAACGTGGTAAAGTCTAACCTTGCTAAGCAATAATGTAATGCTGAGTATTTACAGAGTCGTCCATCAGTCCCTAGCGAACCATCCTTTCCTGTCACGCACACATGTTCGGCCGCAAAAACCCTCGCGTACTTGATTATTTCAACGGTTTGTCACGAAGTGACGGTGTTGGTAGCAATATTCAACGAATTTGCGACAGTTTATTTCGGATTACAATAAGTATTTATTTGTATATAACAAATTCGCATGTCGAAATAAAACTTGCGAGAAAGAACCATGTTTTGCGTTCTTCAAACTTGGAACTTGCCAACACCCTTAGACTATGATATTAAATCAAGCGGAAAACTACAAGGGAGTAATTAGTTGTTCCTTATAATCCTCAGTAGCACCTTAGTATTCATCTCGTTAAACCCAATTTCAGTTGTATACCAAGTTAAATTGTCTAGTATTATTTTTTAACGTTACAATTATCAACAATTATCTGTATACTTTCTATTTAAAAATATATTTTTTCAAAAAAAAAATGAGAAAGGGAAAGTAAATAGACCAAATCAAATAATGATAGAAATGATCTTATTATTACTAATTATTATTTGGTAAATAGATCAATCATTTAATCATTTACATTCTGTAAAAGTCACAGAAAATCTCAGAAAATGCCCCGTATAAATTTAAGTAATTTAATAAGAAATTATAAATTAGTTATTTTTAGTGTTTCAATAATTCTAATGTCAATTTACTCGCTATTTATTTATACTTCATGTTCATCTACTTTATAGATATATTCTATCTATAATCTCCGATCATAAATGAAACTTGTGTCGCAATCGAAGAGAAACCATTGAATCTCATAAAGTTAAACAGAACGAAAACGCTGATTAATCTCTTTTCAACACGGCTGACAAAGTACAATTAAGTCCATATAATTATTTTTTGGATAAGAGCGTTCTATGATAATGGTCTTTTGGATATGTGGTTTTGATGCTTTAGTATAGAACTAATTTGATAAAGGAAATATCGATTTTAGGGAGAACGCGCAATAGTAACTTATCGCATCCGGAGATATCTCTCCACAGAAATCTCTTTTCGTGAGTTCTCTTCGTCTCTCGTTGTCGACCCCATACCGCGGTACATGGGTTCTTAAGTTCTACTCCCCGTGGATCAAGCGCATAATTCACCCCCGTTTTGGCCAAAATAGCTCTATATACTACTCTCGACGAGCTCGAAGATCTTTTCATGCGAAACACAAATGCTACATGGATTCTTACTATTACAACGTGTGATAAATATTGAATTGTGACATATGTAAGTTAAAATATATCTAACACTTATTTTTAGGGTCGCATATTATCATTACCATCGATTTATTTAAATGGTTTCTATTATTTCATTTTTTTAAGTAGCGGCTAAGTCTAAAATTTATGAAATGCAAAAAATTAACGAAAAATTCAAAACTCACAAATAAAAAATATACATATATGTATATGTATACACATAGAGAATAAACTAGAGATACAAACATAAAGTTATATTTCACAAATCAATATTTCCATGCACTTTCTAAATATTTTAAAAGTCTCTGTTAAATTTTGTATCAGAAAAAATGGTACAAGAATTTGAAAAGACAGTATGAATCATGAACACCTCGAGAGTTTACAAATGGAGCGTCTAGGGATGCCAGAAACATAAATGCGCCGCTGTCACCCCTTCCCTTCATCATCTTATTTCCAACTTTCTCCATTTACGCCCATTTAGTTAGAGCCGCGACTTAGAAAGGGACGCGAAATGCTGGAATTAGCTAATATTCGAGTTAGAAACTACCTGGGATTAGTTGATCAAGGCTATCAGGGGTAACTAACCCTTTTGTGGAACACACAAGTCGAAATGCGAAAAGTTTGACGGTGGATCATCGAAGAATCTACCCGTGGAAAGCTGCTCCACGCAATTTACCGTGCCGATACAGGACGACGCCTTCCTCTCGTTGGGTCGTTGAGCGAAGGTGGTTACGAGCCATAAATCTCAATCCTTCGCAGTCTAGAATAACGGCGTCTAGCTGTCCAGGTAGCCCAGACGAACATCATCCCGTCTCCCTTTCTCATTGTAAAAGTTATTGTGTGTCGCGCGATTAAAGTAGATTGCAGAGGCATCGACTCAATTGTTAAAGCCTATACCCTGCGTAAAGTTTTTATTGCGGAACGTTTTAGGCGCAAAGTAACACATTAATTACACAGATGGATGAAATTTTAAGACTCTTAATCAAAATGAATTTCTTTACAATGATTTTGACGCATTAATTTAAGAGGTGAATTGTCTCCATGTTTGCCCTTAGCAGGATGAGAAAGGTACCCGAAATATAACTTCGGGTATAACTTGAAGTTTATATATATTTTATTCTGGAACAAATCCTAGAAATTACATATATTTTATTCCAGAACAGATCCTTGAAATTACATGTATTTTATTCTGGAATAAAATATCTCATACAATATTCAGCCTTCAGCCTTATCTTATCCTTCCACTTTTATATGTATGCGGAATATCTAGAAAAAAGCTAGAGACGGCCTTCAAACTTCAGACCAGCTTTTTATTTCTTTTTTACTTTTTTCTTCAACTATAAAAAAATGTTAACCGTTAAGTAAACTACCGATTAATTTTAGGAGATTCTATATCTACATGATAGGATCTTATAATTGCGGGAATTGATATCAACTACGATGTCGGATTTTGCGTAATGAATTCTGTCTGGCGAGATCTAATTATCATTCTCCCGTATTATTTCGCAAGTTTATCCGTGATGTGAAGTACTCCCCAGCGTTTCCCAGATGGTGGCACCGAGCGTATGAATATCAGATAAGATCTCGCGTCATGGACGAGCGAGTGCGGACGACGCCATTAGATTAAGATTTAGTATATTTATAGAACTCGCGGTTCTCCCGACTTGTGATTAGCGTCATCTTGTTACCCACACTTCGTACCGTCATCTCATTAATTTCGTCTCGCCGTCACCGGTGCCGTTGAGATGAATCCGCACCGATTTTAATCACTCTCTGCATCTCAGCGAAGGGAACATGTATCTGGTTTCTTAACTCTATACGAGTTTTCCGGAAAACCGTAATTTTACACTAGCGTACACGATGATATCGCGAAACGTTTCCGCGAGAACCTTAATATTACCAGAAGAATGTCATCCTTCATTTTTTCCTTCTTTCTTTTCCCCCGTACCGTTTTTCTTCCGAACCTCTGGAGCCGGAGTGCGACGCATGCGTCAGATGGTCGGAACCGTCTGACTCGTGCACTCGTGAAAATTCTCCAGTTGGCGCCGCGACGCGCTCGAAGGAGCTCTTGTACCGTTCGACGAGTATCCCGGGGAGGCGACGACGAAACCTGTCGCCTATCTCGCAGTCACGGGAGGGGGGAAAAAAGTAAGAGGATCCAGGAGAAGCGAAAGCGAGTACGCGAGAAATAGTTTCCCTCCCTTTACCGGAAATAGCGCGTGCGAGAGATGCAACTGATACACATCGCGAGGTAATTATATGGCATCATTATTGTTTGGGACGTTCTGATTTGCCAAATCAATCGAGACGGCCCGGGCTCTATCGCTCGGCACGTGCTTTCAGTCGACGGCGCGAAACAATATGCACGTCGTGTGCGGCGTGCATTTTGCCGCAAGCGCAAAGCGAAGCAATTTGCCGCGGAGGATGCGTGTTAAGCGTTTCGTTCTAATTGATGAGAGTGAGGATAACAGGCAATCAATTATATTAATTAGCCGCAAGAAGGAGCTAATGTTAATTTATTAGTGCATGTTTTCTTGTTTTTTTTTTTCGTTCCTTAACTAGAATAATTAAAAATATACGTGCGACACAAAATTACGATGTAACAATTGTCGTTTTATTGTCCATTTAATCACATGCCCTTCGTTTCGAATTATATACGACAGTTATTTGTCTCCTGTCGCATAAAAATTCCCGCGGGAACAATTCCATTATCTAAGACGTTACTGTCGTCCCGCTTTTCTTTTAAACGGATTAATTCGAGCGACACACCGACTTGTTTCGTCACAGTTTTAAACAAATCGAACGGAGCCCGCTGAAAATATTCGGGCACGGCGCGGAATTTAATTAGCTCTCACGCGCGTTATAAACGACCGCGGCTTGAAATTAATGTTTTAGCCGATATAAAATATTTAAAGGATTACCTCCGCGCCACGGTTGTATCATGTAGCGGACAAGCGGGTATATGACGCAAATTAAAACGTAACACGGCTTTCAACGCGGCAGGTCACACGCATCCGAATATTCGCGCCGGTATATCCCGCGCCAGCGCGAATATTTATCGTCGTAAAGAAGATTTGCGCGTAAAAATGCATAGCAGCGGTTACTAGAGAAACGTGCATTGCATCGATGATGCCGCGTAAAATTAGATTCGGCTAAAAGCGCGCCCGACTTTCAACGAAAATCATTTATAATAAAATTGCATATGTATATATATATATATATATATACATATGCAATTTCAATTATACACGATTTCATTATAATAATAATATATGTATAATATACGTATAAATATTTAGCTATTTGATATAGTTGCATATAGTTTGAAAATGAAGTTCAATTATCAGTCAGCATTGAAGATCGAAGTTATCTTAACACGATGTAGTAAACTTTATTTTTCTTCGTTAATTAACATATTAACGCATATTACCGATGACAGTTGACACGATGATAATAATCGTATTATATAATCAACCTCTTCATTGATTATTGAATAAATTATATTATAAAATCTATATAAGATTTCTTTCTAACAAAGCGTTCCAAAGATTATTAAATGACAATTCATGCTTCATTTGTGCTTCTTCACTTTACGAAGAGAATGCGGCAAAATAAGCAAGCTGTCTTTTAGCACGCAAAAATACGACGAATAATTTAAGTTATTGCTGTTTTTAAAGATTTAATTCGCTCTCTATGCATCATTTATTCTGTATCGATTTAAATGCACGATTTCCAGAATGATTTGTACATTAGGCTGTGCGAAAGGGTATTCGATTTTGCAACGCCATTGTACTTCAAGTCAAAGCTCTTCACGAGCGATCGAACAGGGATGAAAGAATTCGGGTGATGAATGAAGATTGTTGTCTAGAATAGAGCGAAGAGAGGTCAGGTCGGTATTGCATGTTTCGAAGGATTTTCTCGAGTGCGCTCGCGAGCGGAGATCCTTGTCAGCGCAAGTGCCTCTATTTCGCCGAGTTTAAAGTTCGCCAGCTTGTCCGTATCATTTGCCGCGATGATCCTCGGGCGACGATATTTCGAACCCCGTATGAGCTCGCTCGTACAAGGATGAGCCCGCCCGAAAGCGTTTGTTTATTCGTAAAATAAAATATAACGACGAACGCATGCATCATATTTACTGTTCTAGACGCGGTTCATAGTAATGTTGAGTACACAATCGTCCAGACAGTTAAATGACGAAAACCGTGGTATATGGATATGGTATACTATGTGCTACTTTTAATGCGGATGAATGCACAGATTTATGTAGAAGCATGCACACGCCGACAGTACGTTAATACTACCAGGCCTCGGCTTCGTTCAGCGTAGCTTGCAGTTATCATCACAATGTTCCGCGTGCTTTCCGAGAGATCGGAAAGCACGACTCGTGCATGGAGGTCTGCGCTTGTGCACGTACATACGTACAATAGCGGCATAATAGCGCGGACGAACGATAAGCTAATAAAGTCGGGGTCGGCGCTCGTTAACGTCCCTTTTTTATCGCGAGAACGTGCCCCGCCGAGAGCGTAATTATTACTATCATGGTGGCGAGACGATTTAATCGTGGCATCACGCTGCAACTTGTGCATCAGACAATCTTACGAACTGCCCTCCAACCCTCTCCCGTTTCCGTCTGTTTCCCTTGTGCCACCGTGCCGGACTCACGTTTACCGTTATTCGGAATCCGGCCACGACGAGAGAAAAAAATTCTTTTTTTTCCACCCCATTTGGTTCTCGCGTCGAACTTAAATTAAAAATGTTGGCGGATGCAACGTGACGTGAATGAATTCCGCTGTCGGTACATACACGAATGCGTCATCATGTATTATCTCGATCTGAGTAACGACAGACGTTACTGGCAACATTTACAATGGAGAAAAAAAAAGAGAAAGAGGTAGAAAGAATAAAAAAAAAGAGAGAGAAGACATAATAGAAATTCATAACGCTGTCGATGTCGGGAGCTCCAAGTACGATGGCGTATGCGTGTTGAAGAAAAAGGCGGGGAAGTAATAAGGGTTGATTAGATCCCTGGCGGGAGGGTTATTATATCTCCGTGTAACGTGACATTATTAATGCATTAACGACATCAATGAAGAGGTTGAATGCAAGAAAAATGTTGATGTGGCGACTGAAATTTTATTTTATAAAGTATTACAATTATTCTACCTATTTCCATAATTAATTTATAAGTCATATTAACTAATTCTATACTGAATATATTTGTCATTTTTTTCATTTATTTTATCGTTTTATTTTCTTTTATAGTCTTTTGTCCACTTTTCTTTCTCTAAATATTAATCTTATCTAAATATTAATAATTAAATTAAATAATGAATGTGAAATAGAGAATAAAATTTTATACATTTTAGTTCTAATTGAAGAATTAAAGTTTTTAACTTTATGTAGTTTTTAAAATTTATTACAAGAGTGAACCTCTACAGAAAGAAATTTTAAACCCAATCTCCTTTTTTAGATAATAGAATACAAAAATAAATTCCTATATCAATTATTAAAATTGTTTCTTTTTGCGAAGTTAGAATTCTGTTCTTTTTTTATTAGTGTATTTAAAATTTATTTATTAAACTCTTATATTCAATCCGAATTCTGTACTAAATTGATATATATATATATATCTTATCAGTCCGTAGTAACAACTGTTGTTAGTATTGCGCAACTGGTGCGCGAAATTGTCTTCTCACGAAATCGGGATTCCCCAGACACCTTTTATCAGCATGAAAAACATTCATCGTCGTGAAAGCTCACGTAATCACGTTTTAGCCGCCATTGAGGATAATTGCTCGGAGCTCTCTAAGCAGATCTAATAAGAAATTCCCGGAGCGCGCCGACCTTGCGTAGCTAATTAAAAACTAAATTTGCTAAAATTTCCTCGCTAGCCAGAATCTTCGCGAACGGTCGTACTCTCGTACCGAAATGGAAATGAAAATTCTCCAATTCTCCCGGTCGGAATCTCGACGTCGCAAATACTTTTTATGGAATCCTCGAGCGGACCGATTTCATGATAATTTTAGCTATAAAAAATAGGTAATAAAAAATTGGAACCTACATCAGTACTACAGAACATAGAATTTCGTAAGAAAATCATTCATAGATTATCTTTGTCATGTCACTAACAATTTTTTTACTCATTTAAAATTTAATTCGCATGTATATATGATACCAGTATGTTTTATGATACACGAAAACGACTTTTTAAAAGGCTCCCCCAAAAAAATTTAGTTTTACATTCGGCACAGATGTACAATAAATAGCAGCTGTCTTCCGTTGGAAGATGATATTCCGCGGTACATTTACGAGGCAGGGGATCGGGCACGTGGAATTCCAAGCATCCGATTGATATCCTCGATTCGTGCGGAAGGGGACAGAATCAAGAGGGAACAAAAACGGTAGCGTGGAATCTCAAAGCACGGGAATAAAATCAGCGCCGGGCTACTGCCGCACGAAAATGCCACTCGCATTTGATTTTTATCACGGCGACCCAATGTCCATCGATTGTCTTCTCGACGGACGATAATCCGGATTTAGATCTCAAAATGGTCTGAGAATCCGTAGGACTCTAGATGACCGATTTGGAATGCCGCATCACGGTGGGCGAATGGTTGGTGATAACGTTTTGATCGAATCCTGTCCTCCTGGCGAATCATCAGCTGTTATTTCACCGGGGTCCCAAGTTGCTCGTAGACACGCACGATCCCTCTTGAGTTAAGACTTGTTTCTGTATGCATGTGAAAAAAATATTCGTATTCTTTACAATCTAACAAATATTAGTAATAATACTAATAAATAAAAAAATATTAACTTCTATCTTTTTTTTACTGATGTAGGTTCCAATTTTTTATTACCTACTATTACGCGTAAATTTTGCGTAAATTCTCAATTCCCCATGGCACTTTTCGATCGGCAATCGTTGTTTTCAAGTCACGCTCTTTCGTTCTCAGATAATCCTACGGTTGAAACTTCTGAGGATATGGGAAACAAATATTACGAGAAATGACCGCCGCAGCACACGAATCCCTTTCGCCATCAGCTGGGATAAAACCAAGCAAAATGATAGTCTCTCCCTCCTTATGATTCGTATAGTGCGTTATCAAATATGCATTGCTCGTCGTCATAAAGATGAATTCTGGATAAGAGGAGCAGTAACGAACTTTGCGACAAGTTGAAGAAAGCTTGACTCGCCGAAGTTTTATCAGTCTCAAAATGCTACTGTATTTAATTTTTCATAACAATAGCATTCTACGATTGAAAAACGTGAAAGAATCTGATTAAATTTCTTTTAACAAAACCTGTACATAAATTAACGTCGAAAGAGGGCTCTTTAATTTGGAGTTTTCTCCGCATCTCAATATGTATATGTATACTGAAAAAAAAATTCTGGTTAAAAACGGACGATTATAATAGAACTCAATACTTTATAACTTAACCAAAATTCCTATTATAATAACCAGAATATATGATCAATTTTACAAGATTTTTCGTCCGCTTTAACCAGAATTTTTTTCAATGTATAGTTAAAAATTGTCCAATACACAATGACGTGTTCTCGATAGCAGCTTTTAGAATTTATGTCATTTTAACGCTCGCAAGACGGGATCGTTACAGGATGACAAACGGGTAATAAATTTCATCGCTTTGATACGTCCGCTAGCCGCCGACAATTTTCAAGCCCACGCCAGTGCTAGCTTGGAAGTATGACACCATCGGCGGGCCTCTAATTGTAAACAAAACCGCCGCGCTATAAATTTGTTTAATTAACACGGCCTCATGACGGGGGGGAGGGGCTCGCGCATATTCTCTTCTATATCTACCTGGCCCTCCCTATTCCCTCTCTTCTCTCACTCTCTCGTTCTCTTTCTCTTTTCATCTTTTATCCAATAAAACATACGTGCGGCGGTTCGCTTGTGGAAGCTTTATCGTTCTCAAACCGATTGACACATTGATCCGCTACATGTATTTGTTAAATTGATTGGAACGCGATGGAGCGAAATGTTGCACGGTGATCACAAATCGTGTCGATTTAACTTTGTAAATTGTAATTTGCCAAAATTGATGCGATAGCTCCGAACAATATTAAAGAAACGTAATAACGATCCTGAGCGAGCTACATTTCAACAGCGATATATCTGTTTAAAGAAAGGCAACACTTGGAAACGCTTCCTCCCTTTGGGAAAATGAAACTTTATGGCTAAACAAGAGGCAGAAGGAAAGAGAAAAAAGGAATCTTTGAAATAAGTACGCCTGTTGAATAGACATCGCTCTTTGGAAAAAAAATTCCACTCTTGGATTCCTCCCACTTCCTTAAGTTCGCAACTTCGTTCCGAGAAGAGAAATAAAGTTGTATTACGGCTAAAATAACGCCCTCGCTCGAGAACGCCTTGTTTTCGTTATTCGACGTTTCTTAAATATGCACGGAAAGTTGCGGGAAATTAAAGATTTGTTTTCGTGCATCCGGCATAATGTGACGCCGATAAAACTCGGTCCGAGAGTCGTTTGAGATGAAAATTCTCGGCGTCGTAGCCATCGCCGCCTTATTTCGTAAACGTCGCGTTATTTGTTTGCGTTGAAAATTTGCCGCTTGCAAGCAACAGCCGGTTTGTCCGACGGCTAAAATCGGTCGCCCGATTTCCCGGCCTTGATAAGAATTTTCGCTCTTCCCTCACCTCCTTCGACGCTAGGCGTCGTCGCGAAAACGAGCGTCCTTAGCGCCGGCGGCGGGAACGATTTGTTCGTTCAAATGCTCTTAGCATGCAAAACAAAGGGCCAACTTCGTTTCTCCCACCCTGCAGCGCAATTAGTTCCGCGACGAGGAAGTTGTAATCGCGTTCTCGGCTGTTTGCGAGTTTTGTCCGGGGCCGGCGCAAGTTTTTCCCCGGAATTTGCGGCGCCGACCGTATCTTGGCGCGCACTCTCCGCGCGCGCTTCTATTTCCCGTCCACGCGCGAGTAACGCTCTCATTTTCGAGACGAATTATTCTCTGCCGCCGCACGGCGACATGGCCCGGATGGTATCTCGACGCGCGAAAGCTACTCCGGGTCGCGAACTTTTGCGGTAATCAGCCGATAATCACTAAGAAACACAAGAATTTCTCAAATTTCTTCATTATACTACCTTCCTCCCCTCTCTCTTTCTCTCTGTTTCTCTTTTTGCAAGCTGGTGATCAAGTTACATGACGGTGTTGCGTCCTCTAGACTTTGTTCATTAATGGTTCAACGACGGTACAAAATCGGAAACACATTTCTCTTTTAATTAGCGATAATTCTAATTACAGAAGATTTAAACTATACATTCTATTATGATAATCTATTTAAAGATATTATGACTTTAAGAGTTTTTTAATAAATGCTTAATTAAATTATAATTATTTATGATTATTATAATTATTTAGTTTTCAAAATGCATGTTGCTTTTCTTTTTCAACTAAGGAGGAAGTTTTATAATTTTTTCCATGTAGTATCCGATTTTATTTTAATATTCTAAATTTGTTTCTTACACGTCTATTTGGAAATATTTGAATTCATTATGGCAAATGCGACAAGAGACATTCTTAATATAATTTAAACTAATTTTTCTTCAAATTATTTTTTATTTGTTTATTAACTTAACTTCTATTTTATTACGCTGTTCTGTTAACTTAAATATTAAATCATTATTTGCAATGATACTAGCGGTATTATCTGAATTTCTTCGTCCATCGAACGAAATCTCATATTCTAGAATCAATTCCTGAGAATACAGAGCAGAAAATTCCGATTGCGGTTTCATCAGATTAAGACGTCGACGTTCACGCGCTCAGACAATTTCAGCGTGAAAACCTGAAACTCTCCCACTTTAATCGGTGCGTCTCTGCATCGGATGCAACGATTGTCACGACGTCTCAACTGTTTCTATGTCGCCTCGTAGCCGCCGTTTGCCATAACGCGTAATCATCTTCTAGTCACTATCTAGTGCATTATCGATACAAGCAGAGGACAAGTGTTCTTGTTAATTAGCTTCAACGACTTTCCGGTCGACGAACCTCGAGTGAGTCGCGAATTGCATGCAATGGTGCAGTTGCAAGCTCGCGAATCCGGCGAGTGCGACGACGGCTTTGCCAATTACGATGTAACAGTTGCGTGCGAGGAAGTCCTCTACAAGGATTACCGAAATTCGCGCGATCTCTGCGGGAATTAAAGTCAAAGAGCTAGTAATCGTTATCAGATAGACAAGTAGACGTTTCAAGAATTCTAGCGCAACATTCAGCAAGAACATAGTTTTAAACACACATTATTATAAATACATGTAATGAAAAATTTAACTTGTTATCGGTATATATTAGTACATATATTGAAATACGAGTGAAAGTCTGTTAAAAAAAAATCGAAAAAAAGAATTTCGAGATTGAAATTATTACAGCAATGTTAAACAGAAAATATATAATAGTATTAACCGCGATGGAATTTTTACAAAATCGAGTGCACTGACAAAAAATTCTGGTTAAAAACGGACGAATCAGAAAAATCTTGTAGGACTGATCAAACATTTTGGTTATTATAATAGGAATTCTGGTTACTACAAGTTATAAAGTATTGAGTTCTATTATAATAACCAGAATATTTGATCAATCCTACAAGATTTTCTGATTCTTTTTTAATCAGAATTTTTTTCAGCGTAGTAATAAAAGTACGCGCATTGTTGTTTCTTACATTTCATGCACATCGCTCGCGAGATCGAAAGCGACTCTTTGACGAAGCGATAAGGATCCTGTGGGCGGGTGGTGAGAGTGAGAGAGAGGCGGAGATAGGATATCATTATTTGATCATCGATGCAAGCTGGAACATGCCGATGTCGTCGTTTCGCTGCGGAGAGGAGAGATTTTACGATGCATCTGATATAAAAGAAGATCTCATTATCTCGGTTACTATCGGCGACATAATCTTTTCTTCGTGGTGCCGGTGGGTGGCATCACGGTGTAAAGCTTATCACGCATAATTTAATGCCGTCCATACCCACATGTCAGATCCAGTGCCATCCCTCTCTCCCTCTCTCATCCCGAGAAAGTGGGACTATTGTACGTTCGATTCAAGTCGCCAAGTTTTCTCCCGAGGTAAGGCGCGTTATCATGAAAACTCGCGTCCGCGATATATTTAAGAGTATTCTCTCTTTCTTTCGAATTCCTGGAATTGACGGATATAACGACATGGATAACCGTCAATTCTCGTCGCAATCGTTATCGACTAGTGGCAGAGAGTCATGTCATGAAAGCCGCGTTCGCCGGAGAAAGAGAAGGGACGAAGGATCGTTATTCCCGATTTAACCTGGTTAAGCCTCTTGGCGATTACTCCATTTCTGTGCGTGCAAGGCGATTATTATGTAACGATGACGATGATGAGATTACAAGAGGGTCCCTACCTCGCATAAACCTATTTCCATTTGCCGAGTAAACGAGCGCGAGCGACGCTTTATGCGTTGACATCGGTTTTAATTACGCTATCGATAGCTCGATAAGCACCTGCTAAAATATTTTTCCCATATTTCAGCCGCGTCGACCTAATTTCGCTACTGGCGGTAAAGTTTAATTACCTCCCGAGAGAGCAGGCAGTTTAAAGGAAATAACGATTAGATAATTCGTTTTTCCACAGAAAGCGAGAGAGAGAAAGAGAGAAAGTATTTAACATGTAAAATATTCAGAATTAGATATCTGATACGTATGAAATAAAAAAAGTTTTTATAAATATTAAATAAGAGTCTTCATGTAAAATAGGCTGCAGTGTCAATGCGCCAAAATCGAGAATCTGAGAGAAAAATAAAAAAAAACCGAAATTAACAGAAACATTTCGATATAATTAAAGAATAAGTTAAATCTTATCCGCACACGTTCTTCTCGCCTCGCGTACCTTCCGATAAATTTTCTTTCCTCGAGACTCTCCAGTATCTCGTTCCTCAACTAGCCGAAGATAAATCTCTATCTTTGTAACACGCGATGTCGCGGTTTATTCATATCGCGTAGAAGCCGAACTTTTAGTTTTCAATTATCCACGACGCCTGTCTGGTTGTTCCATTGAAAGCGCGAGAGAAGACGCGCTATCGACGTGGACAGCTTTGTTATAAGCAGGCTTTGCCAAGTTTCCCACGATAAACTTCGGTCTTCTATGAGTTTTATGTCGCTTCAAACGAGTGTATAAAAGTAATAACAGTATAAAGAAATAAGAGTTGAACGGATTAACGTCGAAGATTTTTACAACAAGCTGCGTGTCTTGAATGCACTGAGCACACACATACACACGTTTCTTAATTAAGATGTTAGTCTAACGAGTTTTGTATATCTTACGTAGATCAGTAGAATTTATATTATCATAAATATATGATAAAAATAATGTATTTGATTAAATAAGAATTACATTCTGATTTTATATTGTTGCACTTTATATTGTTATCTAGCTATGTCATTCAAAATTTTACGTTTAATAGTATTTATTTTTTCTAAGTGTTTCAAAAAATTTCAATAACGCCAGTCTTGGATAATCATTAACGTGTTAGTTATTTACAGACAATTAAACTTTACATTTATCAGATTAAAGCTGTCGTTGACATACAAAATGCTTTTATTATTTTCCAAATATTAAGTATCACTTGACAAAATAAAAATAGGATATGTAGCATCGTGTGACGTTTATTGAAATCACTCTGAACCGAGAGTTTAAGATCAAACCCTCTACGAGAGAGAGAGCGTGGAAGGGGATGCATGAGGAGAGAAGTTCGCAGAGAAAAATGGAGCAAAGTTTCGCCGCGGAGAAGCTTGCGAGCGGCTGAGAGTGTTGCAAACTGTGTAGGACCTATGCTAACCCACCGAGTGGCGCAAAGATGCGTTGTAAGCGTAAAATCGGCTCGGCTCATTCCCCTGTGCCCCTCACATTGTGCCTCGACAATGCATACCGACGATTCGGGAGGCGGTCCTCGTCGGCAACGTCCCCGGCGGAAGGCGAATGCATAATGCTTGGCATACCCGAGTTTCCTTCTTCGTCGTTGCGTATTTTAAGTCGCAGCTGCTACATGGGAAGAACGAGGAGGGGCGGGACGGGAAGGGGGACGAGCGAGAAAAGGAGCTAGAGAGGCCCCCTCGGTGCAAAACTTGCGGGAGTTTGTCACCCCGTCACGAAACACACTCGCGCACGTGGTCGAGGAAATTGCAAAGTTTCCTACGGGACTTTTGCGCCACGTGTCAATTCCACAACGCGGTTGTTTCCCTCCCCGACATCCCTCTTCCCTCCTACGCTTCCCGTTGTATGTTATGCCAAAATATTAACGCATTCGTTGGTGCAAATGTCGATGCCTGCATTTCCGTGCCACTCGTATTCTTCTGGGCTCTCAAATACGGCCATCCAGACGATAAATAAAAGCAGCTTCTTTGAAATTTCGACGATTGTTACGAATCTACTTCGGAATGCGCATTTTTATTTCTTCGCATTTGCTTAAGTAATAACCACTGGCTTCGTAGCACGATCGATAAAGAAGCGAAAGAAGGAGGAAAAAAATGCGTAGGGAAACAAAAAATGAGGCTCCAAAGTATCATTATTTACCTTGCGAAATCATATCGATCACAGTTTCATGTTATTTCATTCCCAACTTTCTTTCTTTCGCATATAAAGTGCCATACATTATTAATAAAGTTAAGCCAAGTTCAAAGAATCAAGGACAAAAAATTCGCGATCGACGATATCGTGTACTGGATTACGCGCGAGACCTTCTCATGGGGAAAAGTGCACCCGGTTTTATTTTTACGCTTAGCCCTTCGACTCGCGGACTGTTGTTTCATCGGAACGGCTCGTATGATTTATCGCCGGGATATTTTTGCAGTCCACGTGCCGGTCACGCGGACAACAACTGACGCGTGTGTACGCAACGCGGATCGAATTGCAATGTTTTAGCGTAACGATCGTGCGCATCGCTATGCGATGCACTCCACGCACCACCCACACGCCAGTTCTTCCGCGCATCCTCCGATCCTTTTTCGCAAGTAATGCGAACACGCTCATAGAAACAATTTTCATCTATGAAATTGTAAACTCAAGCGGATAAATTCGGCAAAAACAGAAAACATCGATCCTCGCATAAACGATCGAGAAAACCGGGATTTATTGCAGCCGTATGAATCAAAAGAACCAATATTATAAACAAATTAAGATGCAAAATATTTTATTCGTCAAAAAAGAAAAATTTCTTTCGATTGACAATAACCGAGAGTAGTATCGATCTCTGTAAGTTAGGCGAAACGATCGTTCTGACTTGATTGGCAATAACGTGGCTAGAGAGCGAAAACGATTACAGGGGTGAAACTCGAAACGCTTGTCAGACCGCAGACTCGCTCCGCCTCATCAGCACGCAAAAAAGTTCTCGCTCTTTCTTTCGCCCTGCCGTCATCGACTTTTTCTTGATTCCCCGTCAAACAATTCGATTATGGAAACGCCGCTCTTCTCAATTTCAAGCGGGCACATGTATATTTTTGTCTTAAATAAACCATACCGGAGTAAAAATTCGAGTTTTTTCGCACAGCTTGATTTGCATTGAGTGTAAAATAATAACTGACATATAAGCATTTAAAAAGTAATTAATAAATAGATGTGATTTTTACTGGCAATCACGTAGATGTCACAAGATGATCAATTTTTTAAATATTTGCCTAACATTAACATCATGTTAATAATATTCAAATATCATTCATAAAATGTAATCGTTGATTTTTCGGTAGATAATGTGGCGGAATATTCTATCTTATCAACCCCTTGATTATCCCGCAGCTTCTATTTCGCGCAAACCTCAAAGGTTAACGCGTTTGTAATTTATTTAAAAATTTCGTCACGTCTTCTCACAAGTTTCGGAAACTTGCGAGCGATCTCATCTATCCTTCAGACCCTGTTCTATCAACCTGAGCCCCGGCGCAATTTGACGGTCTGCCGATCGCGATTTTGTAGCTTATATTCGAGAAGGAGAGTCCATTAAGTTGTGATCATCGTCTCGGTCGCGACTGCGCGATCACAGGGTGAAGAAGGACGTTGTGAAAGGTTTGCCAGGTTGGAGGCTATCATATCTCTCGGTTAAATGATCGATAAGCTATCCGTGACACGGCAGAAAGCACACGCGCGCTGTTGAGCTTACGATCTTGGAAGTGAACGATGTACGTGAAGTCAGCACCACCATTTTATTAAAAATAATAATAATAATAATAACAATTGTGCCGTGTTGTGCTAAGTTTGTGCTACATTGTGACACAAAAATTAATTACGTATCTTAAAAGACAAATTTGGGCAAGTATTTAAAAAATTGATGATCTTGTGAAATTTACGTGATTTTTCAGTAAAAATGACATTTATTTATTAATTATATGCTTATATGTTAATTTTATTATTTTTACACTTAATGCAAATTAAGCCGTGTAAAATAAACTCCAATTTTCATGGTATTCCGATATGTTTTATTAATTAGGACGGAGAATCACAATTTTTATTTTTTTATTTTTTTAAATAAAACAGCGATGCTAACTTCCCGTGTATCAATGCAACAAGTAACTCACCGGCCGTCGCTGTTGCCTTCGTTCTCCCCGCTTCCGGGTATCCTTTTCCACTGCTAATTAGTTGCATTCTCACTTCACACAATCACACTATCACTATCACTTAAATGACCTTATTATACACTTGCACTATCACTATCACCATCACTCGAGTGGCATACGCCGTAAGCGACCGAACGAATTAAATTGGATTATCACGACGTGATTTTCGAAATTTCGAAGACGATCGCGCGGATTAACAAACGCGCCGGACGATCGCCTGTTGTTTGGATTCGATGCTTGACACTTGTTCGTCCGCGATATTCATTTTCAACGAGTTAAAAGATGAGAGTTCATGAAGAGTAAGTACTCCGATCTCACTCTTATGTCTTCGCGATGGGATCAAGATACAAGTGCAATTTCCGAGAAGACTAACCGAAGTGTAAATGCGAACTAGGCTGGAGCTATCACTTTTGAAATCTCAAAATTAATTTTTACAAAGCGACAAAACAAAGAAGATTTGTGTGCTTTTAAGCAGGCATTAGGTGCGAATTGAATCGCGACGCGCTTGGCGATATCGAATGTTCCGCGCACTTTCCATGTTTCTCATGCATAGTCATAATTGCGTAATCATTTTTTTAAAATAGTACTATCACTGTCTCACTTGATCACTATCACGGTATAAAATATAGAACGACCGAGGCGATCGTCCGTTACTCGATTCAACACTCATTCGTACGATATTCACTTATACCACGGACGAAAAGTCGCGCGATCGCGGAGCGTAAACGATACGTCCTCGCGCTCGGATCTCCGCGATGGAACTGAAGTTCTTTCCGAAGATTTGGAAATAATTGGAAGGAGAAAAATTATGGGAAGGGAAAAGGACATCTCGGACTAGTGTACATTTCGAGAAAAAAGAAGGAGCCAAATACGAGCGTCTTTATCTTTCTATTGATGGGACCAAAAAACAAGTCACTTCGAGCGAGCGACGAAAAAACGCTGCGAAGTGCACGTGTCGAACGCGACGTGTTTCGAGGAACTGAATGCAAAAAACGCCAGATCGCGGAGCAGAAATTTGATCTCTGTTTCCGCGAATCTACAGCTGAAAAGACCAAATTTGGGAAATAAGAAGGCCATCTCGGAGCGAACGCGACTCCGATAAAAAAGTAGCCATAACATAGACGAAGTGAGCGAGACTTCTTATAAGGAAAAAGCAGATCGTTTTCGTGAACGCCAATAAATCAAATGCGATGCATTTCGAGGAATTAAATAGAAAAAGACGCGAAATAACGGAGTATAACTACTCCCACAACGGCGAAACATTTACTCCAGAGCGCGTTCAGATTTCCGTTTTATTTGTTCTTTTTGAACAAGAAGAAAGGCGATTGTAATTTTTGCTGCACAATATAGTGGTTAATATTGTATCGAGCACAATTTTTATTTTGTCGCTAAATCAAAATGTCCGTGCTGGTAAAAAAAAATAATTTTTTTATTTGACGCTTTGTCTTTTGAGATATGTGATTAATTTTTGCAGCACGATTTTTATTATTATTTTTTTTATAAAATGGCAGTGCTAACTTCATGTACATACATATATATATATATAGATGAACGCGTGTGTTCCCATCACGAAACGTTTACGAAGTAAAGCGTAAAATGCGCGGATTTACAGGACATTATCCCGAGATCGGATTAACCTCGGTGATCTCTGATATACATGGAGTAAGCTCTGCGTTTTGACGAACGATCGGAGCTCTAGTTGTCATTTTTCAGTTTATTACAACAGGTAGTTGATTATCTGATTTAATATCCCGGCCATTGTTCTATACCTCATTAGATGCCACGTAATGAATCGCTAAAATTAATTTTGCAAATTAGTTCATACTGTTTGTGACGGATATTTGTAATGAATATATAGGGAGAGATCATGAGAAACGCGCATTTCTTCTTTTTTGAAACGTTATATAAAAAAATATTTTAAATAAAATTTTTATGATTTTTTAAATATATTTTATAACTGTATACTTCGGTTTTTCTAAAAAAATGAATATTTTTCAAAATATCTCTACTTTTATGAATGAATATTTGACGTGTACCAAAAACTTGAAAGATTGAATAAATTAAATCTCAAAAAGCCGAATACATTGTATCTAAAATACTAAAATGTTATTAAAAATACGATGTAATAAATTTTCATAATTTTTAACTTATAAAGTAATAACTATTGAAACGTTTTGCTTGATTCAATCTCAGAATACGAGGATTTTTAAGCCAATTGCTTCGTGAGAGCCTAAATTTCTGGTTCTGAAAATTAATCTACGGTACGACAGTAAAAGCAACTTATAGTTTCATTTACGATCCTCGAGGGCTCTGCACGGCGACATGATTTACTGGGGAAGCAGAGAATAGGCTACGGACAACTATCTCCCGTCTTGGTACTTAGAAGAGAAAACATTTCTTTTCCGAGTGTCGATTGCCAGTGATAACGATACCGTCACATAATTGCAGCTACTTCGCGTTCAATAGCAACGTGACACGTTTCGTAATGCTTCGCATACCTCGGTATTCAGACGAAAGAAACAAGAGAGACGGATGCTGCTACAAAAAGCTCCTCGCGAATAAGAAATTAAAGCGAATATTTTGTTTCCCGGTGTAGAAAATCGATTCCGAGGTCCCTGCGGAACTCGCGTCGCCCGAAAACTTGGGGAATACTTTTTGCGGATGAAGTTCCCGGGAATCAGGCCAGGAACGTCATCGAAGCGAAACGCGATCTCCGAACTTCAGTCTTGATCGCAAACTTTTGCAAAAATGCACGATGGACGTATAAAGTGCACTCTGGTATTTCATTCCGACCGCGGATTGGCAAATACATGTATAGACAGATGCATTAGAGAGGCGTACAGGCTGCATAAGGCATTTCCGTCTGGAGTCCTGAATCGCGCCAAGACGAGAGACACGGAGATTATATTCGTTTTGCGGACGACAGACGCGACAGTTCCTCCTTCGCCGCCCCTTCTTTGGGAAGGGAAAATATCTCGCCACGGAGGAAATTCGCGGCGACGCGAAACGGCGAGCGTCTTGAATATAAACCGACTATGGAGTGATTCCGATGCGCGCTGCCTACGAGAGGGCCGTCGCCGTGGTGGCTGGGCGAGGGGACCGGGATGCTATCCATTTTCGTTCGGGATCTGAAATTCAGTCGCGCTTCTTCAGACCGCAAAGTCTCGAAATCTGGAAATGGAGAAGTCGACCCATGAATCTAAAATCCTCACGTTGCGCTGCCAGTAACGATTTCCTTCCTGCGAGACGAGACGAGACGAGACGGCTCCGCTCCGGAGCTTCCTCGGTCGCGCTTCCACGAAGGCAGGACCACGAAGAGTCACGCCCGCGCGAACCCCGATTCATTAACGTCGCTTTTCGCGACGGGATGTTCGATTTTACTTCCTTATCATATTCCGCATTTTCTGCCGATTCGGAAATGTGAATTCGCGACGGAGGATACGTGATGAGGTAGACAAGCTTTTCAGACCAATTTTTACGCATTAGGCGCACAACATCCATTTGATCCGTAATATAGCGTCATTGTATAACAGAAATAGATTGCGCAATTCGTTCTTCAGCCCTTCCGCGTGTGTAGCGCCGATTAAAACCCTTCGAGCGGTGCGCGAGGAAATAAATATTCGCTGCGGCGAATGTATCGGATTTGCGGAATACACACGAACGACCTGTTTGTTTTCAGGATAGCGTGGAACGGTGCAGCTGCCGCACGATGATGGCGGCGTACAAATTGTCAGGAAGAACACGCTCGGATTCCTCGGTGAAATAAGCAACCGCGGATATCGTAAGTGGTAAAGCCGCTTATTCGGGCCGGCGGACTTGCTCAGACTTCCAGACTCTCACGGTGCTGCCATGGTAAAATGAAACTTTTGTCGCACCTGTTGCACGACAGGTATATTTTTGACGAATGCGCGCGCTCTCGAACGACGGCGTGTGATATGCCCGCTCTCGCGACTCGTGCGTCGAATTCAATAATCCCGCCTGATGAGAAGGAGCTTTTGCACTTTTACCCGTGTCGTTCCCGACTTGTTCGGATCGCGCGAAACGTTGTCCCCAGTCTTGCTTGAAAATCTCGGAAAAATGCAATCGGTCTAGTTAATTAAATTAATTACTAATCGGACAAAGTGCGCACCCCGAGATGAATGCATGGCGGTTGAGCAAACGAGTCTCAAGATGGATCTGCGTGCGCGATGAAACGGGAAAGTTTATCACGAATTGTGAGAGGTGCTGAAGTGAGAGAGAAAGAGAGCGAGAAAGAGAGCAGCAAAATGACGGACCTGCTCAATATAAGCGAGATACGGAATATCTGCCTACTACCGGAACACTCGGATATGCTGGAGGATCCTCGAACGCCAACTTTGAGAAGGGTCAGTTACGGTATCGTAATGCCAGCCATTTGTTGTCTCGGCATCATCGGAAATATCTTGAATCTCGTCGTCCTCACGAGAAGAAATATGCGCGGCACTGCTTACATCTACATGAGAGGTGAGCATCATCAATCTGTCTATCGTTATTTGTTTCCTTCGCGAAATTTAGTTTTATGCTTCGGTAAATATTTTTAGATCGAGAGTGTTGTCGGAGACAATAATCGGACAATTATCAAATTATCGAATAACAATTAAATTTTATAATTTGATATTACATTATAGTATTAATTATATAATTATATATTTAATTGACAAAATCTTTCTCTGATGATTATAACATTAATATCGTTTTGTCACAAAAGTATAATTATCTCTTCGAGATAGTGGAATAAAATTATCGACAAGCATTTTCTCGGCAGTGAAATAGAAACGAGCTTACAGTAACGAAAAGTAAATCTGAAAGTAGCCTTCTATATTGATATCTTTCTAGATGAGAAAAGGGTCAGTTAGGTACAATGAAATAAGAGATGACGGGGAGGAAGAACGACGGCGCCATTAACAGTATAATACCTTCCAATAAAATTATTCCATGTTTACGTAATATCGGAACAAGAAGCTCGATTGCATTACTTTCAGTGGGATGCATTATCGGACGCTCAAGAACGTATGTTTCAGTACAGGGAACATTGTTAGCGCGCGGATTCGATTATCCACAATTATTACCCGATTATTTGCAACGGAAAACTGTATGCCTAAGGAAATATTTAAAACAGAAATGATAGAGATACCTTTGTACATTAAAGTACAAAGGCTAAGAAAAACTTTATCTTCACAAACGCGCGAAGGATGCATTGATAATCTAATTGTGAACGCAATTTCTTCTCTTCTAATATAAATTAAATAACGATCATTTACACTCGCGTTTTTAATTCTAAGCTCATTTAAAAAATTTCTGAATAAAGACCTTTTATTTTTTTAATTTTCCTCTGTTTTGAAACAAAACATTTCATTCGCAAGAACTGTTCGCTTCATTCGCTTCATTCCGAAAGTAGCCGTTAGGAAATAGCCTTCGAAACCTCGAAAATTCGATGTTATACGCCGCGTGAATTTTCCGTGAAGATTAACGGTCTGTTTCCCCGACCGGAAAAAGACGAGCATTACTCTCAATTAACCTTTCAATTTCGCCCATCGATTCGACTATCTCACTGTAAATCGCTCACCAATATTCATCGCCATAGTTTCGCGAAGTAACATTGCGGTCGGCTATCCATTTCGGGAACGCGCACTTTGGGCACGTCAGAAAGCGTTTTCAGCTCGTCGCTGATTAACACTTTGACTGCCAAGTTGATGTCGACACGGAGATCTGGAAGATCCAAAGTCAAAAAATGTGCTGCTTATAAAATATGTAGAGTCAGATTATAAAATGAATTATACCAAAAATAAATATAAAAATTATATATTACATACATATTATTTATATTATTATATATTTAATAATATAATTCCAAGTGTGGAATAAATAAAAGTGTTCATTCACAAATCAAAATAATAGATTTTTTATGATTTAAAGATTTATAATATAATCAGAAAAATTTTTTAAATAAATAATTTTCTTTTTATTAAATTTAATATATTATTTTAATATTTTGTAATATCTTAATATAATTTACATTACTTATTTAATGTTTATACAAATACTTAGTAAAATTGTTTTTAACTAGATAAATAAAACCGTCTATAAATGCATGACAGAATCTTATGCAAACTCACACATCACCTCGATGAGTGACATGGCAGTTAAAGTGTTAAATTGGCGTGAACCTCATGTTACAACTAAACGATGAAATTCTGGTTGATGATTGATTAGACATGCAAGCGATTCGAGCTAACTACGAAGAAGCATGTTTATCGTGTGTAAAGATGTGTTCTCTGGTATATTGAGATGCATTGCGATTATGTCGATAAAAATTCTACGATCGCGAGTTTCGCGGTAACAAAGTGCAAGAGGACCGTTAAACGGGCCAGCTTTTTGACACTGGGCCAAAGTAACCAGCGGCTTGTTTCCACCGAGCCTCCAACTAAGATTCCAAATCGCTGTACATATCACCCTCGACGATCCGGCTTTTTTTGGCGTCGCGCCATTATTTGTGCCGAGTGCCGCCCACGATTTCGACCATTAGCCGCATTTCAGCTTTATTAATAGCCTTTTCATCGCATTATGTATTTATAGACACTTCGAAGAAAGACAATATGCTATAAATGCTACTGACATTGAACCTGTTGCCGCAGCGATTGATGAATTAATTTATCGTAAGAAGTGGAGAAAAAAATTCGTTAGAGATAAGTGAATCTACATAAATTGAAAATATTTAACCCTAACATATCAATTAAATCTACATATCGGTTGAACTTAATTAACAGCCATATCAGCTTCTTCTATTTCAATTAAAAATAACAAGTTAAATTCTGAAATACGAAAAAATTTCGCGAATTAAACAAATTTTTAAAATAAACATTTTCTTATACACGTATTGTGAGTCTCTACTTTCTACATACTTCATTGTCAAGATTGAGATAAACACCGTACAAAATACGTTGCTCCTGAAAAAACTGTTAATTTATTTTTCAATTTGGAGAGTGGCGGAGATATATCGCGCATACAGAACGCAGTTACTTTCGAGGAGAATAACAACAACGAAGTTCCCGACGGTCGGGTCCGGCCATTGCTTTCATGCTTGCTGCGGCGAGTTGTCCTCTGTAGCTTCCGTTCCCGGGACAGAAGATTCGGCGGTTTTTGCGGCGCCGTCGACGTCCGTGCCCGTTTCCGGGGCAACGTGGTCAGCGCATTAGGAGAGGAAATTACTCGGCAATTCGATTTTGGTATTTTCGCCGGGTTGCCGCACTTCGAATGGAACTGGATTCACGATTCTCGTTCCGGCACGTCCTCGAGAGCCCGTGTCTTTATCGCCGCTCGGGTTCCTTAAGGATTATAGACTCCGCCGCGGCCGTAACACGTTCTCGCGTATATGAGGCTTCTTCCTTTCGCTTAACTCTGCAGCCGCAGTTGTAAAGTCGCGGAATACAGCCTGGAGCTCCTGCGCTCCGCAGAATCGCGCCGCAAGAGTGCAAAGCCGGCTCTAAGTGGTTTACGCTATCGAAGTGTGCTCGCTGCAGAAGCATTGTCTCACGTGTGCTCAATTTCGTCTAATCTAGTCTCGAGCTAATTTCTTTTTTCTACAAAATCTATTTCAGATTAGCGTAAATCTGAACTTCTTACAGCACGTACACGCATTGTAAAGTTCACGCATCTAGACGCATTAAGGATAAAAAAAGATCACGCACATGTGTGTCTTGCTACTTCAAGTAAAAATAAGAGACAAAAATGGTTGGATAAAACTATGAGTCTGGATAAGTAACATCGCGACTTGCGAAACTTTTATGCAAATTTTGTATTGAGATTCTTTATTCTGTGCAAAGAATATTGTGACATTCGGATCGCTTATAACCAGCACGTTGCTGATTCGATATCGATATCCCGCGAAGATATCCCAATATCAGGAAGTGTCCGGGTGCAAGCGATCGCACAAAATTTTCGATTCACTTGGTTTTCTCGCGCGTGTTGGGAACGTAGCTTTAGGGGGGTTTAGGGGATTAGAAGAGGTCGACGAAATAGAAAGAGAGAAAGAGAGAGAAGAGAGACATCGCTTGCTTGTTCCACATCATGATCGGAGCTTCTTTCTCTCACAGTTCTCTCTCTTTCTCTCTCTCTCTCTCTCTCTCTCTCTCTCTGTCTTTCTCTCTCGATTTCCTATAGCCGATATATATATCTATATTTCAGACTTTAATCGCCTTCCTTCGAATTTCCGTGACGCCGAGCTCAAACGTCCTTGATCCCAGTATCCATCAAGAAACTTGGTATCCGGTAGTACCGGATGTGCCGACACGTTACTCTTCCGTGAAAATTCTCATCTGCTTTCACCATCAAGCTCATCAAGATTAATGATTTAACTAGCAGTTCGTGAACAACGAACTAATGAAATCTCATTCGAGAGTTCCGTAAATAACGCGACAGTCGCCGCAAATTAAAACTGGTTCGCAGGACGGGATGAATAACTTCATCTCTTACAATCACTTAGAGTTAGGTAGTAAGTGTTCATTATATTTTGGTTCGATAGAAATGCACCAAGGCTTTCGTACGTGTTGCACTTTATTACATAACGTCCCAAGCTAATCGTATCAATTAAATAATTATAAAACCGATCAGGGAGAATTTATAAACAAACTTAAGAGACGCTGAATATCAACGTAACGAAAACATATATAAAATATTTACGTGATTAAACTCATTGAGAAATCAGTCTGTTGAGAAGGAATGTTCTACACGTGGCACGCAATCTGAGTTCGTATAGGAATGGTGAAATAAAATTCTGAAATCTCGTTCCCTCGCTGGTGTAATTTGAGTTTTTACTGGTCCACTGTACTACCCTTGATCTTACTATCGAGCAAGAATATCTGCCTACGCACAAAAGAGATATGCAAAGAGATATGTGCCTCTCGCGAGATCCGACTCGCCTTTCATTATGCATCTTTTACTGTTGTAGAAAGAACATAAAGCTTAAGTGTATTTTATGGAACGCTCTATAGACGGTGAGAAATATTTTATCGATAGGAATAATCGAATCAAAAATGTTAAATTGTTCATTATTGTGTAATATTCTCATCAATAATGATCTATCGATCATTTTTCGTTACACTATTTTACATTACTTACTTCTATCTTCGCTAATTATTTGCTAAAAAAACGTTAACATTGTTATTGACTTTTATTCATGTATTTTTATTATTAATTGTAGTAACTTTTTATTAGTGATTCCAAAAAACAATTGCTCAAGTTCTTAAATTGATTACTAAATCTCAACATTCATTCTTCTTATCTTCATTTATTTAAGACTAACATTTGATCCAGCAAACTCATCAAAACACATGGATCGTCCGTCGGATAAGGAACTTCCGGGAATTCGCCAGAAAAGTTTCCTGCACGATAAATAAGATAGCAACGCTATATCGGACAATTGGGCAGGGAGCGATTTTCGTTATTTTGCCGAAACGGCAGATGATGGCTTTCGCGTCATCCGTATGCGCATATGTGTTGCACTGTCGTCGTTAGAATTCCGGATAGGTCGGCGCCAATTCCGTTAGATAAGTGAACGCGCGCGTGGTGTATCAGCGTCCGTATCGCGCGGCCGGAATGGAGCATCAAAATTCTGGCGGCGTCGAATATCAGAGCATGGAGCACCGGGCGGCCGTCACCCGGCATGTCGAAGAAAAGGAAAGAAAGACGAAAGTCTTTATGCTCCGTACGGCAGCGTCGCGCGTACGTACACGTGCATCGCACCGACGCGTATGTAAATAAGCGAGCGAGGAACGTGTTCGTCGCACGGAGCGGGCGCATCGATATGCGCGACGCACGTCGCCGAGGATGAGAATACAGGCAGACAGGATAAGAAGACGCGCGGGCTGCAACGCGCGAGGATACGTGCTTTGAAGCACGGAAGTGTCGCGAATCGTGGACTATCGGGATGGAGGAATTCGCGGGTGTTTGGGAGTGCCGAAGCGTGTCTCGGAAAATCGCTAAAAGTCGCATCGGAGGATGCTCTTCGCCATCACGACTCATTAGAGGGAATCCATTCGCACCCGCGCTCCGTCGTAGATTTTACATCCCGTTACGGCGCGGCGGGGCAAACATCCGCCGATCGCACGGAACGACGTCGTTAAACTGTATTGCCGAAAGACGACTGAGTAACGGCGAGCCATGGCTTCTCCGGCTTCCAAGTAGTTTTATCGCGCCATGACCTTTTATCGATACGCCGTTACCATTTTCTCAAAGTTCCGCCCTGACCTATTTCGCTTCCGCTGCGCTTCGTTTACGAATGCCTCGCACGGCGAGCAAGCGGCCGTCGCGCTGCAGCCGTCCTTCGCTTTTTCTCTCGTTCCCTATCTATTGTTGCGACTAAAGCGCCTCTTTGCCTACAGGCCAGATGGAGTTCAACCTTGCGGCACGCGAGATTATTTCGAGATCGAATGCCAACGTCACCGGGCGATTTATTTGGAATTTTCTAAATCTAGATATCCGAGAACACGGAAAGACGTCAAAATATGTCTCGTAGCGACGTAGAGAAATAAAGAAATCTCTTTTCGAGTATTTATTGACAGACAGAAAACACCTGTTAACGCGGTCTGGAAAAACGATCGATATATCGAGATACAATGGGCGGCGGCGAGATAAAAGGGGTCATTTAAGTTTGATTATCCCGTCGAGAAGACAATCCCGCAACGAGTGCTGATCAAAGGAATTATCAGGAACGGAGAAAGCATGTGTCCGCCTCAAAGTAATTTCTTTAACATGTACCACCTGCGCGCACACGCGTTTATAGATTTATCGTATTTTTTTGTCACTCCAGGAAACTTCGTTACACGGACAACGCGATAAGTTGGGAGAAAAGGAGAAATTGAGATTTGGCTGCCTGTCACTGCGTGCGCGTGAAGCAGGCTCATTGCTTTTAACTTTTACGTAAGTGGCGACAATTTACTAAAGGGATTACGCGTGTTTAAAAAGAAAGGCAAACGAAATACAGTGGCACAACATCGTGCGTGCAAAGTAATTGACGGTATTACTACTGATGTTGAAAGCAGGCGTAATATCTCTTCGCCGATTAATTCAGTCGGCGAGCAAAGTCTCGCTTTAGCAAAATGCTAATGTCCTTCTAAAGATGTTTCTTTATTTCCTCACATTTTTACGCCTTTCTCAGACTTCTAGATTTAGAAAATTTCAAATAAATTGCTCAATGACATTGGCATTCGATTTCGAAATAACTTCGCGTGCCGCAAACTATTTTTCTCTAAAGACGAAGTTTATCGAAATTCTCTTATTTTCTTTTATGACGATATCGAGATTGCGCTCTAATTGCAACAAAGTGATTAGGTAGAGACATGCGTTACAATTACAAACGACTTTTCTACGCGGAATTTTCTCGTCTGAAAAGATACTCTACGGAACCACGGTGATTACAAGAGAACCGGGAACGTTATCTTGGGAGACTTAGTAAACATTTATAAAGCCGGATAAACCAGAGGGAAACGGAGGAAACAAACAAGGCTTATCCATCGAACTGCGTGCGTCTGTGTCTCTCAGTCGCGGACTCTCACTTGGAAAAACATTTTAGGAAGATCAATATTAAAAGAAATTTTCTTTCTCTAATTCTTCTCGAATCCTTCTGATTTTCAGTGGCCTGTTGGTCGTGGCACAAGATCGTTGCCCACTGCGAAACTCTCATCGTTGTTACGGGGAAAATCTATTAAATCCACACAGAGGCAGCGATGTTACAGATTCGAATAATGGCGCATGGGTTACTTTGCGCTTTATGAATATTAACGATCGCACGTGAACATTGTCGTCCGCTCTCGCCGGAGAGTATTAACCGCCACGTTAAATAACTGAGAGAGCTAGAGCTGCGCGAAATAGCACTCGATGCCGAAATCGATATTGCGAAATCGTTCCGAGCGGTCGCTATATCGAAACAATCAATTTCCCCCGAATGGGATACGCGAATCGGGACAGCTGATTTCGAAATCGTTTCGTCGCGAATTAAGGCGCGTTTCGCGAGTCCACAAGTTGAAGGACGGCCGCGAAATTACCTCGTAATTTGCTATCGTCGCGTTAAGATGGATGACACGTTCAACTCTCGCAGGATCGACGTTTGACTTCGCGCGAAAGGTAGGTCAAGACCTGGCACCTCTCGTTTCCCCTCCATGTATACACCGTGATGATCGGCCCGATAAGGTAATATCAGAAACTTCGTACTTTTCTACCGTAATACAGTCGGACGAGTGGTTGACAAATCGAGTTAAGGAATCCTAATGAATGCGAAGTATTTGTCACGTAGAAAGCTCTTGGCATTTTAGTGCGGATTCATCTCTGTATCTATAATTCAATCACGGAGAAGATTCCAGTACCTTCGTCAAGAAAATTGCAAACTTTTTTGGGTCAGAAACAACTTCGCCATATTATTTAATTTAATTTGTTATGCATAAAATTATATTTTTCTGTATAATAAAAAAGAAGATACAAGAAATGTACCCAGAACCACTTATAAAAAAGCCAAAACTGCATTGCTTAATCAAATTATGAAATAAATGAAATAGGATGTGTAGAGAATTGTAAAAATGTATCTTCGTACACATACACGAAAAAGTGATATTATATTAACAATATTAGTTAATATCAGAATAATTAAAAATAATCTTTTTAATTCGCGTCGTTTTTATATACAGTATCGTCATTTTTTAATAAAATACTTATTTCATTATTGTTATTGTAATGTTATTGAATTAACCAGATTATTTTCAATTAAACTGCTGTTAGCCAATGCTGTTAATACATCATTTCTTTCCGTCAGAATCACTAACGGGTAATACATTCGGAATCGAGTGGCATTAAAAAATGGTTGAAAAAGTAAATTTTAGCTACTCCCGGAATTCCAGATTGCAGTAGATTTTGCAATTTATATGCGACGAAGGCCACGTTCATCTTGGCAGCCGGGGGGCTGCCAGTAGTCACGTAGGATAGGTGGCTCGACGTTGAATAACGTAGAATGGATGAGATCGATTCACTCTCCTGGAAATCCGCGTGTCATTTTGACGATGCTCGTTCGCGGGGCAGGACAGTCAATTTGACCGAAGAGAAATCTGTAGAGGGGATACTCTTATCTTGCATCCTTCGATCCAGCGTAACGTCTCTCTTCGAATACGTGGGTGCAATCGCGATCATGTTAAGATCGACGCGAGAACATTCTTCATCCATCTTCCCGGTAAGAAGAAATTATACGAATATACACGGGAATTGAACGGGAACAGAGTATCTCTACTGAATATGTATCGTCTCACTTGCGGAATTATGTCAACCGCTGCGAAATGATAATAATAATCGATCCGAAATTCATAAATTCATAATGCTACCCGTAGCGGTGTCGACGTGGATTTAAGGATTCAGTATAGCGCCCGACGATATATTAAGAAATTGCAGACTACCTGGCCCATAAATATTCATGCCCACCCCGACATTACCGCGTAAGATAATAATTAACAATTCAATTTACTTCGTGCCGCTGTCGCGATCGCTTTTTCTTCACGCCACGGGAGAACCTAATATTGATAGGGAAGTTTTCGCGCAAAGTATTGAAGTTTCTTCTTTTTTTTTTTTTGCAAAAACGCACTTTAGCTTCGCCTTTATATCTTCAAAGAAAATCAAAAATGTGAAAACGTGAGACTTTATGAAATTCCTTGCTACATGAACAGGCGTGCAAAGTGTGCATCTCCGATCGTCCAACTTTTGCCAAAAAACCAATCTAGAAAAAACTCCTTACACAAACATATTCTCATATCGTCCGATGACGATAAGAAATTGGAAAATTTTCTCTGGCTTCTCCTCTGTTCTCTCCTCCACTTTTGCACTGATCATCCATTCCAATGGCGTACCTTTTTACGCTCGCACGATGAAATTGCAGTTATCGCGGAGCGATTTATTTGAGGACGCTTCACTTTTAAAAGAAATATACGCACTTGCTCCCGCGAGTACGATGGAGCATTTCCCGAAGCGATTAAACAGCTGCAGCGTCGTTCGCTTAAGCCGTGCATTTGCATGGCGGCGACATCGCGTTTCAGCTGACGACTAAGGAGATTCAGTGGCCCCGATCTTAAGGTCGGCCTTAGGTAAGACAACTTGAGATTACGAGAGACAAACGAATGTTTTATCTACGTCAGCGCCATTGTATCCATTGCGCGAGACCTTACGATTTAAACGCTATCAAGCGGGATATATATATTATTGAAAGTCCGTTAACGTTCGCAGACATGCATTGATCGGCACAAAAAGAAAAGATTATTTTAATCCTTTCGCGGAGTAAAATACGTAGAAATCTCCGCTGTGCGAGAATTCGCATTCTCCCTGCGCTTCCCCGATTTATCACTAAACGCTCGACTGACTCCCGGTCAAATATCGACGTCAATCGCGCGCGGCAAACAAAATTCAGATATGACCATATTTAACGTTAAATGTGCGGTGAGAATACGGAGTACTCTATTCAGAATGGTTCCGGTCTTTACAGTCCCGATGTATTGCCTCCGTGTGATAATCGAGCTGCAGACTGCGCCGAGGGACCATTATAGCTTCACTTAACGTTCCACGGCATGTCATTTCGAGCCACATGCCATACATTTTCACGTACACGGCGAAACCACTGCGCTAGTTGCGCGTATGGGTCTTCTTATTTCCGCGCGTACTGCACATCAAGCGCGTCGCGACGTTTATTTACTAACAGAGACCGCGCCGCGAAAGCTCGCGAATTTACACTCTCATTACGCGGATCGCGGGAGGGAAATTACTGGCGGAATTACTTCGAAAGATTTGAAAAGTGGAAGATTAAACCGACGCGAGAAAGCACTCTGTATTTTTCGCCTCGATAATAAGAATGAAACAAAGCGTATTCTTTAAATCCACTTGATTTCCAATCGTTTACAGCTCCGAGATTTAATCAGAAAAAATAAAAAAGAAATGAAACACGAAGCTATCATTAATTTTCACGTACAACCATTACGATGAAGATACACTGAGAAAAATATAATTACTTTCGGTCCAACCACAATTTTATAACATTTCTAACTATAAATATGATTAACTTAACTGTATGCATCATTATGTTAACCATAATTATCGTTAGAAATATTATAAAATTGTGGTTGAGGCCAAAAGTAATTATATTTTTCTCTCTCTAAATTTTCCGGGAGATTATACACTCGTCTGCTTTTTAATTCGATCTGAGTTGATATTAAGAGGATTAGCGTGTTGTTAAAAAGTATGCTACATCTTTCTTGGCGCCAGGATACGATCAATTTTTCCAACCGGAAGAAATTCGCGCCACGTTGTCGTAGGACAAGATCCGTCTTCGCCGACGGATACATCCGTCTTGACGTCGTTTAATTTTTTTGATATAACGACCGGCGGAAGGCCAGATTTCACGGCGGATATATATACGCGGACGCTGGTGTCCGATTGCCGGGCGCGATTTAGGACAACGGTTAATCTTCCGGGAAAGTTTCGCCGTGCCATCCCGACGTTCGCCCAACTTTTCTGACGCCCGACATAGTGAAGCGCTCAATCGCGCCTGTCACGTCTCTTACCGCCGCGATCGCCTTTTTGCTCCACGAAACTCCCGCTTTCTCATCCACGCCTGTTTCGCGGCGACGGCCATGTCAATCGGAATTTACGACATACCGGGCGTGGCATCCACACATGTGGACGCAAGATCGTCCAAAGTGCCGGAACTCTCGTCGAAGTAGATAACGAACGGCTAAAACGACTCGTAGCTTAAGCCGCGCATGTTTACGATTGTTGGGAAAACTACTTGGTTACGAGCTTTTCGCTGCCGATCCTTTCGATCGATACTTTCACGTCACGAGTCCGTAGCGTAGGCATACCTTCGGCGAAATCGATTTATTTTGATAAGACCGCCCACAGTTTGGCGTTGGCGCCGTGTAACTTTATGAAATTACGATTCGGAAAAGAACGGACGTAAGTAAACTCGTTTCAATGGCTAGCCACGCAATTAGCTCCCACGTGGTATGTTCGCCGGAAGATTCTCGGAATCAATTTGTCAGCATTAAAAATAGAACTAATTTTGCTGCTACTAAAAGAAAGACAACGACGGTGTGTGCTACAAGAAATCCAGATAAATTCTAAACTCCATGGAACATTTTTACTTTCTGGTGGTGGCAAGTTCCAGAGATAAAGATAAAGCGTTCACACGAAGTTAAATCCATCATCTGGCGCGAGCTTATATCGTCCAGTCGCGCCATTATTCGCGCCGTGTCCTACCTCATGAGTAATAAGGGACAAACGATGCTACACAATATTTCATCAAACTTCGTCTCGGCGCGAGGCACAATAAAACGAATCCCACCTCGGAGCGAAGTTTGTAAACCTGCGTGCCGTCAGTAACGGAGTAAATTGAGCGCCGTAAACGTGGCGAGCGTCGGCGGCGGCGACGTCGGCGGCGGCGTCCCGGAATCCCGGATATGGATAACGATTTAATTCCTTTCGCACTGGAGTCTATTCCCGGCGGAAGGCCTCGCATTCGCGGAGAGCTCCCTGGGGGCGTCGCGCAGTAAAAAGGATAACGAGGGCCGGCGGAGCGGAGAATGCACTTTGTATGCAAACGCACGGAGAACGATCGTTAATTTCCGAGCACCGAACGAACCGAGCGAGCGGCTCGTCTTCTTAGATAACCCCTCGTTACGTCGAATGACTAGTTAAAACTTCTCTCCAGCCGTCGGAGCGCGGCTCAAATCCTACGAGTGGCCGCTCCGACGCGCGAACGCGCCAATCCGTTAACGACGCTCTTTTCCCTCTCGTCGTCGGAGGGCAAGTCGATTATGCAGTTTTCTGCACGATATCGGAAAAATAAAAAAAAATTACATTCTTATAATCGTGCGTATTCCGACGAACAGGAGCCTACAGGAAAATCTATCTCCGAAAGTTTCCTATTGCACTGAAAGAAACTATAGTTAGAACTATAGTTAGTTTTGGACTCAATCACAATTTTATAATACTTCTAATGCTAATTATGGTTAATAATAATGATACATATAGTTAAGTTAATCATATTTATTATTAGAAATATCATAAAATTATGGTTGGATCCAAAAGTAACTACATTTTTCTCTCAATGTGTCTTCTCGATTGTCTCGTACATTTTAATTGAACGGATACGAGTCGTTGCACGGCAGAAATGTCATTTCTGCAGACGGGAAGGTAAAAGAGTTATTGTAATCCCTCGCGCGTCTAGCGTCTAAGGACGATTCCTTCGGATGCTCGGAATATCGAAGCGATATGCGCGGCAATACTCGACGTTATTTCCCCGGAGATGCGTGTCGAGGACACATGCGAATTAAATCCTTCCGCGCGACGTACATGTACGTCCAGTACGCGAAAGTCGTATATCAACGTACGCGACATCGACACTCGCCTTTTCGCGCGCTGCCGCTCGCAATTCCCGAGATCGACGAGTTGGAATCTCTAAACAGTCAACGTCCAGATCGATTCGCTCCCGATTGATTCGTGCGAGCTCGCCTCCGTCCCCGAGCAAATCTTCGCGTCGCGAAATAGCGATTCGTTCGTTGCGCGGACGTACACGATTTATCTGCTTTTGTAAAAAAAAAGAAATCTCGGGCCAACGTGCCCTCTTTAATCTGTTAACTTTGTCCACGTCGTCTGGTGGAAACGGCAATTAAAGAAGACGGTGAATCTCGAGGAATCTCGACGTGGACATCGGTAATGTTCTAAGGACCCTTTTTTTTGTTGTTCTTACGCTACGATATTACTGCGGAATGGTTTATTACCGGGTGTGCAATATTGCAGTACTCACCCTCGTTTCGCCCGCTAACACTTCTAGTCGTTATGAATTTCCGACGATTAGGTCACTGTCGTGGTTTCAAAGTTGATTTCTAACTCATTTTAACAGATCATCTATCTAATCTATCACGCTAATAAATTTTACAGATCGCGGTAAAGTGCTACAGATTCTTGCAATGTTCAACGGCTTCAATGAACTTGTCATCAGTTCAATCCTGTTTACAGCAGATCGCAGTTATTTACAACGTTCTATTATATCGTAGAGAAATTTAAATTCAAGACAATATTAACAGAGATCCCGGAGCGTCTAATAATTATTGTTCAGAGATATCCACCTAGAGCAGTTTATTAACTCGAGAATGAATGCAGCGGCTGCACTCGACGTAGATACGAGTAAGGTATAAGGCGCGTCTGCAGAAGTAATGGGAACTTCGTATTACGTGCGTTTTTCAACAGGTGGTGTGAATACTGGCGCGGAGGCGCGGTGAGTACGATGAGACGTATCGCAAACTGCAGGAAAAACGCTTCGCGCTAAATGCAATGTCTGATTTCTACCGCGTTTCCTCGGATCAAACATCCATTATTTTTCATAATTATGTTATACGTAATTTTAATGTGAGTCAATAAAATCAATTAGCTCTGCATTAATTCGTGCAAATTGTGATGAAGTAAATTTGTTTAAAATAATTCTGTTTACACTCCAATTTGTTCGACATAAACAAGGGTTTTATCACCCTTGACTCTTCATTCGGAAATAACATCTGGACACATGTCATGTCGTCGTCGTTTCTCTGAGCAAATGTTTTTCTTATATTATTTCGATCAAGACATTGATATTCTATAGATAATGCCCGACAGTGATATTGGCAGAGACCAATATACAATAGTAGGCTATTCTATTTTTGAAATTCGCCTACCCCGACCGACCGCGAATCATTCGTGCTCGCGTATGTATCGTAGCTCTCTTGACATGATAAATGATGTATTTAACGATCTGCGCGAAAACAGCCGCTTTTATGGAGTTAAAGTAGCCGTTCAGGTACGCGACGTCGTTGCAGCGTAGTTACGCCGTGGGGATGTTGACAAATGGACGCTACAGCTGGCTTCTCCCTCAGGATTTCGATAAATTAAACATGCCGGGAGGACGCGATTTGTAAAATGTCGCCGCGGGATGCCGGGCGACAACGTTGCCCATCGAGACATCGCGACATTTTTCTTCACTATTCCTGTATTTGTCGGCACACACACACACGCTCACATGCGCAACGCAGAGCAGATGCAAAATATTAACTTCAGACGTGACAATGATGCAGCATTTTGTAGTGCGTGACATGGTATTTATCAGTTGTAAAAATTCTAGCACGGTTGAACGTAATATTATAAACGAGACTACGTTAATTGCATAGAAACATTCGTTCATTAATATTCGCTTTATTATTAAGAAAAATATATTAAGAAGATTAAGAAGATAATTAATGTGAAATAAATCGAATTAAAATTTTACATCTTTCAAAACTTCATTGAAAAAATACAATTACCTATTGAAGTTTAAATATCACGATTGTTTCAATGATCTGATTAACATAGATATTATCAGCGAGTGGTCTTTACGAAGCGCTCGTAAAAAACGTCAAACAATAACACGTTCCTGGCACCTCCATTAGACGCAAAAGAAAATGGAAGAGAGTTTTATTCACGTTTTATAGCACGTAAATTAGTGATCTAATACATGACAGCTGTTTCAGGGGAAAAATTATTTCGTATTTCGTGAGAGTTCCTCGACCTTCGTGACGCACGCGAAAGTTGTACGTGCTAAATGTGCGGCCTAAGATTTATTTCTGAGCAGCAGCTTTACTAATTGAAACTTTATGGATTTGTCACCTCTTTCATGTCCTTTTCTTGTCGGTGAATCTTCGGTGGACGAGGACGAACAAGAAAATGCCGGGAGAACTGGCCAATCAATGTGATAAGGTTTGGTAAACGAACCGTGACCCGAAAACAGGTCACTGACACATTAATTCCAGTCGCAGTGTCTGCGTGCGTTAACGAGCACCGACGCCTACTGACGTCCGCCCGTCGCCTTCCAGAAAAATGGAAAGCTCAGATCAGCCGCGGTGGTTTCCGGTAATTGAGGCGCGACGGTTACTTTGATACTTCCTCTCGTCTTACGCGGTTTCAAGCAACACATTCGTCAAACAGATGTCTCATTCGACTAGTGCCTATTCTTCACACATAACAAAGAATAAGTAACAACGGTTTTAAGGCTTATTACATTAGGTATTGCGCATTAGCTTATTACGTTATTTATATTAATGCGATGAAGAAAGAAAACTTCGCGCTTGTGAAAGATTCAGAAACGTATAAACTGAAGCAATAATATTGCGTAATTTCTCGATTTTATAAGTATTTCTGTTAGCTCAATTTCAATCAAAGAGAATGTAAAGCGACTTATACATCATTTTCTGCAACAAGTATAATTTCGTAACTCCGTTTGTCGCACATAACAAAAGGTAAATAATAATAGTTTTAAAGCTTATTATGTGATGGCTTATTACATTAGATTACATCGCATTATTACATTAATGTGATGAAAAAATGAAAACTTCGCAAAAAGTGAGAGTACATAAACTGTAAGTAAGTATTGAGTAATTTCTCGATTCTAAAAATATTTCCGTCACTTCAATTTTAATCAAGAGAGAATGCAGCAACTTATTATATCACTTTCCATTTTATCCAAATTTAATTTTTCGATAAATAAATAATATTATATAAAGACCTAATGTTGTGACATTATTTGGGTTTTTATTTTGCTAAAGTGGACGCTTGCGATGCTTGTTGTCGTACACACGTATTTAGTCACGGACAGAATTCCGTATTAAGAAAATAATTTCAAGAAAACGACGAAAGCAAGGGGAAGATCGGGGAAGGTGCTAGATCTTACTCGCCGATTCGCGAAGAGATCGTGAAACCCAATGAAACCTAGCTGGTTCTTCGCGACTGTTATTGACGGACGAAAGACGGCAAGAAATCGTAATTTAAATGGAAAGATGCAATTTCGCTTTAATGCGACGGCCCCGTAACGTAAAAGTTTTACGAGCTTCCACGACGCGTCGTGTAGCCGGGCGGAAAACTCGACTTTCATTCGCGCAGCATTAGCCAATTTCCGGGTGATTCTTGCGACTTTCATACTCCAACGAGCGTGTACCGCGGCGCTTTAATAAACTTTAGGGAAGAAAAGAACCGAGGGGGAGAACTTTTCTCTCGCAATTAAAGTGACTGCCGTTCTACGAGCGGAGCGCTTAGAAAAGGCTCTATGAAATGGCTGCAGAACGCGAAATTTAGATCGGTTGGTAACGGAGGCATCGGCTAGAGGGGTTGAAACTACCCTTCCTATTCATCACTCGGTTATCATCGACCGCAGGAACGCGTTACCAGCAAGCTCGTCGAGCTTATCGGCGGCTGAAAACTCGAGGGTCGGTACGACAAAAGGGTTGATAAAACTGCCTTGACTGGTATACGTTCATATATTGGTTGGAGATAATTCAGAAATAATTATATTGATCTACATTACACCGAAATAATGCTTATGCATTTTTTTTGTTATTCATATACATAATACATTAATGCTAAACAATTTACTAAAAGTTTTTGAATTTTATGTAAATAATTATTTTAAACAACAAAATTTTTGTTTCCATATCCAAAGAAACTTTCATCATATTTATATCCGATATATGCGAGCAATTTTCTATCCAATTTGCGAATGTACGAGGTAGGAGAAGCAGGTATCGATACCTAATTGCGCTCAGGAAATTTCGCGGAATGAAACGGTAAATACGAGCGTTAATTGGTTTCAATGGACGGTAAAAACCTGTAACAGGAGACGAGGAGCAACTAGCAGCGCGGTCGACCGTACGAAAACAGGAAATCAATGGAAATTGGCAAAAAGCGCGTATCCTGTTTCGATTGTCTGAATTCACGAGCTTGGATAAAGTTATACAGTTTAGGAGTGAAACGCGTTAAAAATAAAAGTACCGCGCGTTCATGACGCTAACGGTCGATTAACGACTAAGCGAAATGTATGCTATTTTACAGATGACATTTAGCTAAGAGAACGGAGAGAATTATGATGGAAGCGTTAACATTTTACGTGACCAGGAACGCATAACAGCCAGGAACTGGCAGATATCAAATGCGCGAAGAGTATAAAACGGTAGAAATGGCTAAGAACACTCAGGGATCCCGTAATAGATCCTGAAGAGTGATTTAATCCTATTTCCGTCGCTCTACGCGACGGCCCCGTGAAGGCGCGGCGGAATGAAAAATTCCACCGCAATGACAGAATATTCAAGGAAGTTGCGAGAATGATTAAGTGAATCGTGCGCAACATTCGCCGGCTGTTCCGGGTTTATGAAATCAAGTTAACTCAGTCTCGGGGCCCTCGCTCTTATTTTTCCCTGTCCGATTATCTTCCTTAACCACGAGCTCGGCTTCTTTTTTTGTTGCAGGCTACTCCGCGGCGGCGCTCCTCGCGATCCTTTTCTGCATCCCTTTCGCGTTGAGGGTGCTCATTCACAAAGAGACTGGGGGATGGAGCAGCTGGCTCCAGGCCTTCTATCATGCTCATCTCGAGCTCTTCCTTGGGAACGGCTGCCTGGGTACGGTGAATCGCTATCGACGCAATGAAAATCCCGCGGAGCGTACTGCAAAATTGCACCTGCGAATAATTCAGTTGAAACTTGCTTTCTATATCTCCTCTTCTCCTTTTCCCCCTTTCCTTTCCTCCTTTCCTTGCTCTTTCTCTCTCTCTCTCTCTCTCTCTCTCTCTCTCTCTCTCTCTTTCTCTCTCTCTTGCTTACTCGCATTTCTTGTCTCTCATTAACACCATTCTCGCGGAAACAACTGATCCTCGCGACGGAAGAGAGAATAAATTTATCTGCATTATCTGTTCTCCACACCGCTCACGAAAGAAATAGAAGATCGCTTGTTGCGAAACTTCTCGCTCGCGACGGAAAACTTTTGCCTTTCCGTATCTAGCAACTTTATAAGTTACAGCGATTAAAACGATTAGAAATTTGCCCTAGTGCGGTTCAAAGAAAAAGCATTAGAGAAAATGGGGCGCGAGGAGAAAAAGAGCGTTAAAGAGCATTCTGTATAGGTAACGAAATATGTTGCGAGAATTTTTTAATTGACGCTGTAGATATTGTGTGTGTGGAAACGCACAGGTGCCTATGTGAGAGAGCTTTTAAAGCCGACTCGACATAGCACTATATTCGAGAGATATAGAGGTTAATTGTATGCGTAGGGGTTGGAGTAATGATGCTTCTGGCATTGACAGTGGAGCGTTACGTAAGCGTCTGTCATCCCGGGCAACATACGCAACCACTCTGCGGACCACCTCACCTAACAGTGGTGCTCATCCCTTTGGCTACATTTCTTGTTTATCTGCCGAGTGTATTTCGAGGTGAAATTACGACCTGCCTGCTGGCACCCGGCGGTCCCCTAATCTACCAGAAGAGAGACAACGAGTCATTTCTTAACTCGTGGTACTATCAGGTAATTCATATTTCTTTTATGCTCGCAGAATTGTCCTTGCCTTCTAACTACAAAATGATACATTAAAGCCAACAATAACCGAAAATTATATTATTAATTCGTCTGTCAATTCATCAAATATTTATAATATTATTAATACTAATTACATTGTGTATGTAGGACCTACAATGGTCTAAATTCATAAAAATATCTGATGTCCAAAATGAGAGCTGACATTTAAATTAAGGTCAGGATTCTGGAACATTCGCAGCGTATTTAGTTATATTATGTTTGTGTGTGCGAGCTTAAAATGGTGTACATACACCGTATTTAACTTCAAATTCTAATTTTACGAGTTCTTCGTGACGCAAACATATATTCATTTCAGGTGTATAAGGTGGTGCTAGAAGTCGTTTTTAAAGTGGCGCCGACAATCCTTCTCGCAGGATTCAATCTGAGAATAATGATAGTGTATAGGAGGTCCTGCGAGCGACGCCGGAGAATGACCTTATCGAGAACTGTCAGCAGCGACGAGGATCCCAGAACTTTCGCCGAGGAACGGAGGCTCATCCTGCTGTTAGGTAGCACCAGTATCCTCTTCCTTGTATGTGTCACTCCTATGGTTATCTTAAATGTCACACTCAGCGAGAGCAATCTCAACCATTATCCTTATCAGGTAAGGAAACACATTACAAAATATTTTCGGTACATGTTGTCTCTCAATTCCAAATGACAATTACTGTCGGAACACATATTCACTCTTGATTAAAATTTAATGTTACCCACAATTGAATTCCAAATTAAAAGTTAATTTACGAAAATAATTCTGCTCCTTTTCAAACTTATTTTTTGCCCTCGCGTTTTATTGCCGTGTAAGAATACCCGATCAGAATTTATTTTTCCGCGCCTTTTTTTTTCTTGAATAATGGATTTAATTATTCCAGGATATCCTTCCGCGCCTAATACACGACTTCATCAATTATGAATCCGTCCATTAATTCGCCGTGTTCGGTTGCAGGTGTTCCGGGCGCTGGCCAATCTGCTGGAAGTGATCAATTACTCGATCACGTTTTACATTTATTGCCTCTTTTCCGAAGACTTTCGAAACACTCTAATTCGTACCCTGCAGTGGCCATGGGTCAAGAGCGATCAGGGCGGCAGGAGCCTGCCTATGAAACGTTCCCCGATACCACGACCGACGACAACGACGACGACCCCGCCAACTACCACAGTCGCGACCCCCGGACATCTGGCTCGTGCCAGCGTTTAACACGGATTTTTTGCCATCGATCCTGGCGTCAACCGCTCGGTCGCCAAGCGGTGGAACAAAAAGGACTCGAATCTAGCGCGGGACTGACGCACTGCAAATGTCGGGATAGTTTAAGTGTGAGAGCGAAAAAATCTGTAAAATAGCCGAACATCCGTGCGATATATGGGCGGCGTGCCGATCGTGCACAATTACGTGGGACTCTGCGTGTACGAGCGTAATAGTGATAATAGATTAACGAAAATTTCTCATGGTGATTAAATAGTCGTAGTTTCTTCGACCGACGAAATGATTACGGCGAAAAGACGTCAGTTTTATGGACGATTCCTGAGAATCTTCTGATTCTTACGAGTCGATCTCTACAAGCAAGTATTCGAGAACTATGTATATTCTCTGTATACCGGTAAACTCCGGAAATAGTTGCAGAGTTGCACCGGAATGACCACATTTGCGAAACATTCCTGAATACTAACGCATCCGGGCGTGTCTACGGGGTTGCTGCTGTTAAATTTGAACGTTTGACCATTCCGGAGGTCAAATCGACCGACCTGATTAAATAGCCGATATCCGATTATCTCTCCCTATGTCGAGCTACACGCTCGTTCGGCGATCGCGCGAGAGCGATCGTGAACGCTGAAATACTCAACCTCGCGACGAAAGTATATAAAGACAAGAGATTCTGTTATATAAGTCATCGTCAGGTGTGCCCCACAGGTCTCTTTCATGTTATAAAGTACAAGCTGGAAAGGTTTTCTGGTCATCGACCAAGTTTGTGTGAAAGACAGAGAGCGGTGATTGTGCAAAGAGCAGGGAGAGAGAGAAAGGGAGATGTAAAGAGGAAAATGCAAGTAGAAGAGAAATGAAAATCGCCGCGGTGCGTCCGTGTGCATCGCGACGCGAAGAATTTATCAGAATTCGCATGGAGACGCAGCGACAAGACTTGTGCATCCAGTCGCGAGCGATCGTCGTCACTATTGGAAATTAAACGAGAGAGGAGTACTGGAGCAGGAGCGCCAAGGCGAGAGAAGAAAAAGGAAGACGGAAAAAGGAAAAATCGAAATGTGTCAAGTACCTGATCATACAAGGGAATCTTTCCCACGGGAATCCACGGGAATAGCCGAGGTAAAATCGACATGAAAGAGACTGCGTTAATTCCGGGATTGTCGGAAACGGAAAGGCAGGGCGCGCAGAAAGGTGTGTACCGCCGCCGTCGCTTCTCTGGACATTTAAAATAGAGCGAGCAATGTCGAGAAATATTTTATCGCCGCACGATGAATCATCGTGATTTATTTCCGTGTGAGTGCTATATAATTAAACGCTACCCAAGCACCAGTGAGAATTACGTCTCGTCTTCATTGTATTATCGGCATTAATCTTTTACACCGCGATATATCTTCGCCGTCGATAAGCCATGTTCGATTAGACCTAAGCAATTTATGTATAGCGCTCGGTAAACGCTTCCCCCGGCTCTCGGGACGGGAATTGAATTTCCCAACAAGGAGGTTCGCGCGTCGAAAGAATCGAAAAAGCGTATCGCGGTACGAACCGTTGGCTTCGCCTTTCGAATCTAACGAAAGAGGACCGCTGCCGGCTACGATAATAATATTCCATCGAACTCTCTCTCTCTCTCTCTCTCTCTCTCTCTCTCCGAAATAAACCGCTACCTTCTGGTTGCATCGCGTTTCGAAAATAGATGCTGCACTCCAGAGAGATATTCTCTCCCCCCGGGGAATCGATAATTAAATTCGTCGCAACGGATCCGTCCGCGTTCGTGGTTCGATGGTAATATTATTTCGCTTATTTGCATACGTAAATCCCAACGAAGAATATTTCGCGACGCGTATCTCCCTTTCCCGGGACGCGGCGTCTCGTTCGGCAACTTTGGCAAAGTGTGCGCGAACGAAGAAATAAATTCAAAGTGTCTATTTTGTTTTCAGAATCCCTACGTCCTTCCCATCCTTATTATGCAAATGAAAAGTTGTGGAGTACGTATAATTTACTTAGAAATTGAGAAATACATCGACTATCTGACTATCTTGATCCATTCTTTTTTCTCACATCCTGTCTTTATCTACTTCATTCCCTGAGAGGAGGAATTACCATTCGCAAACTTTCTAGATTCCACATTTCCCCAATCCCTTGAATCACTATTTTCTTCGAGCAATTTACCGTTTTTTCGACGATCTGTAAAAATATCCGTGAGGTGCTTCAGCCAACGCTCGTCACGTCGAATGCGACAGCAGCGGCTTGCTGTCGAACCAGATGACGAGTACATGACGAGCGTTCGCTCGGTGTACCTAGCCTCGCGGAAGAACTCGTGCAAACAGGCCGCGTCCAATCGTTCCTTTCGATCGATTTTTGCGTCATGCGTCAGTCCGTGAAATTTTGATATTTACCGCGCGGATCGATGAGCTCTCTCTCTTGCGTGTGAAGCTTCACGGAGTTATAACACGCGCGTTCTTGCAATATAGAGCACCGATTAAGCGCGACGGAAGTGCAGCGAGGAGAATCTCCGGCGCATGGTTTCCGTTCCATTGTGGCAAAACCACTTCTAGCGTGGCGGCCAGCAGAAACGGGAAAGAGAGACAGGAAAGAGCAATCGGCGGGATTTTCGCCGGAGTTAAGTGGAGGCGGTAACCAAAGTCTTCCATCGTTGGTACACCGCCATTTAGAAATAATTTAGACTGGTAGCGCCCGATGGTTCGTTTCGGCCACTATAAATGCACCAAAGTGGGCGAAGTACACCGCACACGTCCCACAATAACGCGCGCACAGTAAAATGGATGGGTCCTGTCATCGTTTTAGGGGATAATTTAAGCGCGCGCGTACACCCTTCTCGGGAATAACGGGAGATATACTACGGCGGGAGAAGTGTGTTACGAGAGCGAATATACTGTATGTCATAATAAAGTTTCGAAATACCTAGGCGTCCGAAATATTTACCGTTCATAGTGTACTATTACTCGCAAATATAACGTCAGTCTCTTTTCTCTGGAAAGCGAAGAAAGAGAAGAAGGTACTTCTTCAGTGTGTCTGGAGAAGAAAATCGCTTCAGAACCAAAACTCTATACGATAAAAGAGGGACCGGTTGCTTCGATGACGGTTTAATAATTCCTCCGTCGTATTTTTTTATACCAGACTGCGGCACACGTGACATGATAAATTTTGCCGGATGATTTATGTGGTTTATTTTTCGAGGAGAAACTCCTACGCCTCGTTCAGTCTCGCGTTCCCGTACGTAGTTTCCCTTAATTCAAAATTGTCTCATGAATTATTTTTTTCATGTCGTTAGCTATAAATCATTCAAATTCGAGAAAATATTTCGTTTCGGATAAACGCGACAATTTAAATGTCTGTACCTCAATATTTGTATATCGCAACATCACGAGACTCCGTTTATTACGGGAATTTAAAGACGTAATTAGGAATTTAACGACGCGAAAAATCAACTCGTCAGAGTCAGTTTTGCGGATTTGTCAACAACGGTCGCCGAGAATGCGGGACCCACATTCGGAATCCTCATGCCGCGGACAAAAAAGTAGCGGCGACTTGGCGCGCGACGCATCGCGCTCCGGAATTTTTAGGCGAAATGGTACCGGTCGCCGGTGGATGGGGTCATCCATGGTGGGGGTTGCTCTTTGGGTGGGCGTCGCTGGGTCGATACAGGGTGGCTTCGTTCGCCGTCGAAGGCACCACGCGAACCCTGTCTACCCTTCAGCTCTTCTTTCGATGACTACGGATTGGCGTGACTCTTTCTAACGAATTAACTTGTCCTTTAAAAGAGTTTTGCTTATTCATTGTTTGCCACAGATGGCATCAATCAAGGATACGCTACAAAGATAGTTTGTCACGTTTATTAATTACCTTTCTCTTAAGGAATGTCTGTTGAAAAGTTTCTTTGCAAGAAAAGGTGAGTTTCTCTCCAAAAAAGAATTAATGAGGTGTCGCGAGAGCGGAATTGTTGTCACTGAATTTGTCACTTAAGTTGAGGCGCGTAAAAGTAGAATTAAATATAAACGCACGATTAAATTTGACGAGTATTTCGGTGACTAATAATGCAAGTTACTTGGAACGCACCAATCAAATGGAATCCTATTAATATCCCGATATTTGAATTACAATTCATTTTATTCGCGTCCTCTTTATAATTAAATGCAGACATCCGTCGCTTCAATTACGAATATTTATTTAACGAATACATATATATATACACCTGATTAATAATACGGTTGACTGTAAACGTACTTATCGTTAAAAATAGTACTGCTTGAAATTGCAAGACGCGTTTCTACGAATATAAATTGACGACCAGATTCAAATCCCGTTGCAGATGGTTCAGCAGATTGATAAAAGAGAACATATGCATAGAATTTCAAGAATGAATATAAAACGGCATCACTCACACGTTATGCGTAACGTAATTCGATTGAGCTTCGATATTGCATAATGTAACGCGCGGCGGTAGGGCTGGACATCCAATAATTATTGTTGAAAATTTATTAGGGTGTAAATGGAACCGCGCGGGCGACCCGGATACAGGCTGCTTATATCGGTGCGCGTACAGGCACGGCGCGTGCGAAATTGGCGGTCATGCAAATTGCTCGCGTGTACTTCGCTGCCCGTAGTTAACGACTCTTCCGGTCGGCTGAACCTCTAACGAAGCCGTTTTGCTCGTACGCGCACGCGTTCCCTCACACATTCCCTTGATGAAGGAAGCGCGCGATGGACGCAGACGTCCGACCGGAAATAGATCGATAAATCAGAGATCCAGCATTGCTGAAGTGCCATCTCACCCCCCTCCCCCCCCCGTTCTAATTACTGTCCGTTGTGAAGACCTGTATGCTAACTCGCAATTGTCCTAATAGTCACAGAACGTAAATGAGATGCATTTACATGCCTTGGAATGGCATATCGGGAATGGTACATATGTTGATTGCATCTATGACGTGGTTCGGCTCACCAATTGCTTTTAATCGGCAAATGACTAAAAGGAATTAAGGTAAGTAGAAGACGTTATCACATTTAGAAAAAAAGAACGCTTAATTGGGAGCTTGCGTTTGACAAGTACTCATAATCCTGGCGTATTCTGGCGATTTAATTTGCAGACGAAACTTACATATTTAAATTCGTACATTATGCCTTTTGAAATGAAATTAATTAAATAACGAAATAAGGTATATAATATAAAATACTTTTTATCTTGCTGGAAACTGACCGAGGAATATGGAATTAATGCAAATAGGTGAATTATAATAGTCCGCTAAGCATCGGTAAGGTGTGGGTGGTTTGAGAGCTCATTCTGGAACTTGCAAAATTCGAATCACTCTCTCGGACGTGTTTGAAAAGAGACCGACCGCTACTGTTTGTCTCTCTCTTCGGAGCATGAAGACCAGGCAAACATGGTCAAACAAAGGACTGAACAGACTGCGTAATTCTCGTTAAGTCTCTAGTTCGACCATGTATAGCAAGACGAAGATAGTTAGTCGAGTTCTAGTGGAGGCAATTTACCTCGCAATTAACGCGGCTATCGCTAAAGTAAACCGCCGGTAGAAGCGGAGCGTCTCCTGCGGAAAAGTAGACGCGTCGTCGCAGTGACTCGATTTCGCGGGCGCGAAAACTCCCGGCCAGCTGAAAGATCAAATTTTCCTTCGGAGATAGTTAAATGTATTTTTGAACGATGGACTAATTCAATTTTTGCGCCAACTTTCATAATTGCTTCACTTGTTACAGAAATATTCAATAACCGCGACTTTGCTCTCCGGCTTAAGTGCTTCGTTTCACAGAATAGGGAAATATCAGGAAACGGAAATAATGAAAAAAAAGAGATAATAATAATAAAATGGAAAATTCAAAACAAGTACATAAATCCATGAGTGATGCATCATGCATGAAGATATTCAGATTGGATATGGCGGTGCCGCAATTCCGACGGTTTCCAGGTGCGTTTTAGTGCGGATTTCGTTTTCTGCTCGGAACACTCTTCTACTATCGTCGCAACACTCATATCATCGCCTGTCTCGGTTGCCCCCGTAAATAGAATCATATATCCCTCCGAGGAAGGAGAGTCACGTTTCCCCGCGATTTATTTCTTCGACGAATCGAGCAGCTCTTATCGCAATTTTCGCGCGATACTCCGGTGCGGAATTTGCCAAAATATCATCAAAATTTTTTTTCGATTTCTTTGTCACTTCATACGACACAGAAAATTCTGTTACACCATTGAAATTTTGCATTTCTTGTTGTTTCTCACGGAAAAAGGATGACCGAGATTGATGGATCTTAAAAAGAAGCTTGCGAGTGAACTTCATTAAATAAAGTACGAAAAAACAGTATCGCAAAAAGAATCAAGAATTAAGGAACATTACAATTATGTAACAGCTATAAAACTAGCGTGTCAACAGTTTTGAATATAATTATTTCGCACGTAGTAAAGATATAATCGTAGATTTAATTTTGATCTACTAATTTTTGATTTTACTAATCAACAAAAAATTGATTTACTAAAGAGCGAGGATTGTTATCTCAGAGAGCAGATTAGAATCACATATAGGAATATGTGTGAATAATTATAATTGCCCATAAAAAAACCTATCACTGTATTTTGCATTTCTAGCCTCTTTCTCGTTAGCGCTCTCGCATCCGGCGCGGGTGGATGGTCGAAGATACGACTTTAATTTCGTGGAGCACAGCGAGAGAGCCTCATTCCCCGCGAGATGTATTTCACCTTCTTCTTAAATCTTAATAAAGTAACGACTGGGAGCCATCAAAGATGCATTAAGCAAATAGGAGTGGCGCGCATTAAATAATAAAAAAAAAACTTGCGACGCTGACAAATTGCGGACAGGTAATATAAAAATTAATCTGCCGTAAAGCGTAATTCGCGCGACATTTGTCACGATACGAAAATATCACTTTCACGGCGCTGCATCAATTACGGCGAGCGTGTTCGCTTTATCAATGTATTTCCTCCCACGGGCGCAGATCGGGGGACCCGCGTGATAGCTGAAGTTGAGGAATCGTCCTGTGGAGGAAACGGAGCGGCCACTCGCTGGGCGAGACGACAAGCGGCAATTATTCACCGTGGGATCGCGATGGCTGTAAACAGTTTGACGAATCGCGCTTTACACTCGCGCCACCGTACGAATGTATCTGTTATTGTCGGCGACATTGTTGTTGATCGCGGCTCCATTTTCGCGAGGGAGAAGATCATTGACGTTTTTATGCCGAGGACGACGCAGAGGACTGCTGACGTGCTCCACTTTCGTTTACTACGCTTTGTTCGTTACCGTTCGACGTAGTCATGTCGAATACTTTTGTTATTACTTCAGGGATTGGAGGAGAAGATGGGAGCCGAAGAGGATAATGCTGTTTTCTAGACACTAATACATTCTCGCGATAGTAGTTACAATTTTCGTAGCTGGTCAATAAAGACAAGATTAAATCAAATTGCTGCAGAATCCCGGTCAGCGAAAAACTATACTACGAGTTTTGAACGGGGACTTCGCGCAATGCACTTGAAGCTATTATCACTGGGAGATAATTAGACGTCACTGAAAAATTATTACCGTGGCGTCACTTGATTGATTATAATCATGAGAAAAAAGGATTAAAAATGAAAAAATATTACGAGGAAACCTTTCAGTCTTCGAGTTATTCTAAAAAATTGTTAAATATGTTATAATATTTTTCCTAAAATATTGTTATTTTTGTTTATTCTAAAATTTCGTCTCTTTCTTTCTGTTATTATTATATATCTCTTATTAAATATAATATCCGATATAGCGATTATGTGATAAGTTTGGCATAATGTAAGCAGTCTTCGAACATCGAAGGAGGTTGAAATAAATCGTTTTGTCATCGAACCAACGAATCAACGGTATCACGCAAACCTTTTCTTTTATTCATGGATCTGCCGGTGAATCCGATTTAGATCCATCGCGTCGAATTCATCGTGCAGACTCGGAAAACGATCGACGCGAAAATCCGCTATCGGCGAAATATACACTATCCGAGCATCAGTATCTTCTTCGACTTCCCTTAAGTTTCGCTCAATCGAAAAATGTTGCTTCACAGGCGCATCGCTTTTTCCACAAACTCTGCGAATTACGGTAACCAACGGGGTTCTTAAGTGATTGATCTCATCACGATAAAACACCGCGCCGAAAAACTTTCGCAACGTTTCAAAATTTTATACGTACGTATCATTTATCCGTAACCTCCTCTGTGTATCTCTTTTATTTTACTTTCGAAATATAACTATTAATGAGCCGTAGCTTGATCGTCTCATTAATCTTTCTCAGAATAAAATATTCTTCAGAATATTCTATTTGATAATGTAACAGTGATTGATCTCATCATCATATCGTATCAAGAAAAACTTCGTATCAAATTCTTTTTCTATATTTCATGTTTTTTTTATTATTTCAATATGTATTATATTATTGTACATGTAAAATTATTTGTATATTATTACGTATGTAATATTATATTTATTTAAAAATAAAAATATTTTAATATGTTCTAGTGCAACCTTGTTTTTTCAGTTATCGGAAATAACAGTAAAAATTTTCCAAATCCAAAATGATGAACGAGCAAAGTAATATTTATTACAGTTCGTGATAAAGTTGGAAACAGGGACGAACTGTGGTGGCGACGACCGTGCAATAAAAGACTATGATAAATAATAATAAAAACGCGAACTCTTCTCTGAATACGAATATTCGTCTAGGTTAATTTCATAATGGAACTTTACGGGGCGCGCCGGGGCCGAAGTTCCCCCGAAAGTGCCAAGGGTGTTAACAATATTTGTAAGAGAATTATAGTCAAATGGAAGTGAAGATGTAAGGGCATTTCGGCGCGGGGAAGAACGGGGGAAAGGGGATAAAGTGACAGAAATGGATCCGCGAAAGAGACGGCGCGTGGAGAGTACGAAATCGAGGAAGCACTACTCGTGCGTGCAGCCGAGACGGAAAAATTTCCAGCGGGGGAGGAAAACGGAAAGCGGAGTGGCGGGCGGGCGGGTGGTAGTTGGGAAAATCGGGAAAAGAGAGACAAGGGTGAAAACGACGCAGAATGCGATCGACCGAGACGGCGAGAGTGTAGGTACGATGGAACGAGAGAGGGAGAGAATGCACGACGAGGAGGATCGAAGGTGGTAGAATCGGAGGAACCGCGCTGTGTGTAAGTGAGAATGGGAGGGTGGATAGACCAGCATCCTTCTCAGGTTCGAGTGGTGCGCTTGCGCCATCGTAACCTCCAATACTTCTACGTAATGTCATCGCCGAGCCAGTCTGACGCCAGGCGCCGCGACGCTACGATGTCACTGATCCGCGCTTCGCCGACGAGCATACCTTGCCTAGCGATTGAGAACTGATGAATGAAATACTATTTACTATCAAGTATCCGGATAGAGTACTCGCGAGAGGACGCGCCTACGAGCACAGGTTCGCATCAACATGTGCGAGCGGGACCGTGGGGGTCCGATGGTGAACGTCGGGGACCAATTGGATACGTGCTGATTCGCCAGCTTCCAAAACGCAGCGTCTGTCCAGATTAATCGTGTCAAGTTGCGTGTGACAGAGCCAATCTCGCGTGTGCGATCGCTCCGCAATGCAATCGTGCGGCGAATCAATACGGTTTGAATAGTCGAGATACTGATTCATGTCGACGAGCTTCGATCGAGAGACGAGGGTAGCGAATTATCGGAACGCGATATTCCGGATATATCTTCATCAGCCTGTCCAGCGGCTAATCTCTCCCAGTGATGGTCCTAGATCGCGATGATCCGTTGATAGCAATCACGTTGCGTGAATAACGCGCAAGATTCCCGCCAGCTAATTTCCTCGCGCGTTGCCTTCAGAGCTTCAATGGTGTTCTCCACAACCTATCGACATTTTGTGCGAAAGTTGTACGAGCTGCTGCTGGTGCACGCGACACGATTATCGCACGCTATCGCGATCGAAAGCTGTAGAGACCGACGCTTTAGTACACCTCGGAGAACGATTCTCTTGTCGATATCCGTTCTGTTTTATGAATGGGTTACTGCGCTAGGAGAGGACCTCTCGATTATCAAGTTGCCGTGGCTTTTCAGCACAAACGTTCTCTAGAGGATTCGCAAGCTGGAGAACGAGAAATTGCTCCCGTATTTCCTCGTTTGATTCGCTTCCGCTTCACTCGCCTTCGAATCTTCCCTTTACTATCTATCAACTTGATTATATTACAAATGATGACTACAGACTACAGGAAACGCATACGTCCAGGTGTCATACGGCACGAGGTCAAGGATGTAGCACGACCTCGACCAAAAGTTAATCATTCCGCAAAGCTCTCTCTGTCTCTCTCCCCCCCTCTTGTCGCGGCCTTCGGCAACTCCCGAATTCGCAGGGCCATCTCGCTGCTGTCGCACGTCTCTCATGCAGATCGACTTCCGCAATTTCGTTCGTGCGACGCGGCATGAACAACGCATGAATCAAAATCCCCCGGTATCGGGCGCGCTTAACCGTACTTCGCGGGGGGACGCGACGCGATGCTACGCGCCACCGCGATCGCGACGTGACACGAATTCACACCAGCCGACTGATCTGCATTCAGGATTCACGGATTCTCCCCGAGAGTGAGATCTTGCTTGCTCGCTCGCTCGCTTCCTCCTTTGCTGCATACGTCATTCAGAAACGAGTGAAATCTCCATATTAAAGGGAAAAAAGGGGTATCCCCAACTTTGTTGTAACTTCATTCTATAATCCATTCTCTTTTTTTCTCTCTCTCTCTTTTTCTCTCTCTCGTGAGAGATTGCGCGTCCTGTCCGTCCATTGTTATTCCATCCTCAAGTTTTTACGAAGTTCCAACGACGACGAACGCCTTCGTTCCGAATCAGCTCACGGCGTGTCGATCCGTATTCTTCATTCTCGTTCAATATCCACGAATCGGAGCTTTTCCTTTAGCTGAGAATTTTCGTTGCCTTCAATCGCGACTCAATTAATCCCCCTTGGACAGTGAGCGCGAAGAGATTGGAACAGATATAGAAAGACGGGAAAGGGCGCGATTCATTATTCACTGGCACTAATGACGTCGCGATAAATACGCTGATATAACCCGAGTCCACGTTTCTTCTGTCATATAATCAATTCGTGCATCGCGACTGAACACATACTTTAACTTAACAAGATACTTACTTTAATATTTTTTAACGACAATTTATTATTTCCCTCAATTGTTATTTATTGCATATTTTAAAAGAAGACGACAATATGTCGAACTTTAAATTAATCTCTTGCTATTTTATAGATATTTGCAGAGATTAAATTAAATTAAATTTTCTTGCTATTTTATAGATATTTACAGAGATTAAATTAAATTTTTTATAGTTAAAATTCTCTATATACATATACAGCTTCATAATTTTTTTATACTTTTTGACCTTTTTTATTAGTAATTGAACAATCTGCAGTGACAATAAACGAAAAAGAGGAGAGAGAATTTGTACAATAATAATAGTTAATCGCGCAGAGTAACAAACAGCTTGATATATGTATATTCTTTCATGGCATCCGGAAAACGATAGGATTAAAGGCGGTCGTAGCGGAACAAGCGAATCGCGACAGTGAGAGCTAAGGAAATACATTTAGTGGAAACTCCGCTTAATCCCAGGATAAGGGTGGAGATATTGTAACGCCGTTGGCCTTTAAAGCCCTTCACATAATGGCCCAGAAGGGATTGGCTAGTGCAAGTAGCCTGTATCGGTCGTCTGGTCTCTTACGACCTTTGAAACTTTAATCTGCTCAATTTGAAGCAACATTGTATCTTTACATGTGCAATACACATTCATTTGCATTACACTCGAAAAAACATTTCATCATTCTTGAAAGATAGAAATACGCTCATTGCGGCTACCTCACGAATTCGTTTAGGGACAAAATTCTCAACTACGTAGTCGCTCTGAACTCCTGCAACGTTTCCTTCTCCGAGTTCGTCTTAATTTTCCGATACGATCTTTGCGAATTGAAGTTCATCGGCGCATTTCAAAACTTCACCGAAGAGACCAAGCGGTGCGATTAATGATTCTGCGAAACTTATCGCACCGGAAAATTGCCCCCCTGCCTCTCGATGCCCGTCTACAAATTGCGGTTCAATTTCTAAATCGTGGTTAAATTTCTAATTTCGAGCACTAATTTTCGCGCTGATGCTTGAAAACGAGCGTATCGAGTGCGGAAGAAAAATGGGAAGCTGGAATCGCGTGACTGATCCACAGGAGAGCTCGCGTTCTCATTAAAATTCTTCCTTGTCTTCTCCACAGAAAAAGCAATATCATCGAAAAGAAAATCTACGTGGGAGGCATATCAACGAATCGACTCTGTTATAGCAAGACGACGTGAGTGATACCGAACCCCGTGTTGTAATTAAATCGATTAAGCTCCCCCTCCTTGCCTGCACATCTCGAGCAAATTAAATCAAACTCTCTTTCGTTCGCGATTCGGCACCCGCCGTACCCTCGATTGCGACGCAAATTTATCAAGAAGCTCGGACGTGGTTCTTCCCGAGAAGAAAGTTTTCACCGTTCTACAAAACACTACCGTCTTCGGATTGAATTCATCGGCGAACTTGTCGAAACCGAGGAGAGTTGGAAAGAAGACTTTGGTTTAACAGGAAAGGAAGTTGCAGTAGCAGGCAAAGAAACTTATCGAGTGGAATTCGATAGAATATCTTCGTGGCTACGAAACGAGAGAAATCAAGAAACTCAGCGGGGAACGGGGGTTTCAGAGAAAGCAATTCGTGTCTCGCGCCTCGAGAAACTTCATCGTCCAGCAAATCCTTCCTGTCTTCGTAAACCAGTCGCGGAAACCGATCGTTCTCCGCGTGTATCCGTCGGAGTCGTAAGTTTCGTCCTGTCGACTGCAATTTGGCGAGATCGAGAGATGCAGGGCGGACGGTGAGAATCCGCAACGAAAGAGATCGCACCGCAGAAGCGGAGTCTTCGGCTCGGCGGGAGAAGATTGGCGTAACTCGCGCGCGTTAGACTCGCTCCAGACTACGAAGATGGGTAAGAAGAATAGCAAGCTCAAGCAGGATACCATCGATCGCCTTACCGTCGACACATACTGTAAGTAGCAATAACCTTCTTAGCCGTCGTACGCGCCGTCAAGCCATTTTCTTTATCGCATTGTTGTTGTGCAAGTGCGTGCGAAATCGCGTCACAGCGGGATTATATCGCACAACGGAGGCGCGTGTCCCTGATTATCGCGATCATCATAAATTTCCGGACGCGCGCGCGACATTTCCGTGTTCCCCAGTCGTAAACGCCGAGTTAAATCGTCTGACGCGGTCGTGACGAACGGTTATGCTTCTTCCGGGGTGCAACTCTTCAAAAAGTGGGTCTTCCGAGTCGCGGATTTTTCCGAGCGAGCTGGCACGAAGATCGCGAGACCGAAAGACGGAAGGGGGCAAGCTCCTCCGGTTTTTCCAACTGACCTACCGCGTTATTTTGGCGATCCAGGTATCCGCATCTTCCGACGTTGAGCGACCCACTACCTCTTTCTGTTTTTCTCTCTCTCTTTCTCTCTCTCTTTCTCTCTCTCTCTCTTCCTTATCTATCTACCGCTTTCTCTCCGCATTCCCTCTGTCTGTACGTTAAACGCGCATCAATCGCACGGTCGCTCAATACGCGCCGTAACACACCTTCCTTCATTCGATAAAACGCGTTTAATCCATTCCATAAAGTTTGCCTGTCGGAAGCAACGGCACATCGCGCTTCCACGCCACGTGGCTTTGTTTCCGTTGAACGAAAGCTCGATAGCGAGCGACGCGACGCGACGTCTATAACCGCGGACTTCTATTTAATCTTTCAATAAAAAGTTGTGTAACTGCATTTACGGCTAAGTCTAATATTTACACCCTGCGGTTTTACACCGCAAAGTTGAATAGTCCATGGAACAATTGCAAGAATGAACAGTGTAAACGGTAAAAAGTATACAGTAAAAATCATTACAAATCTCAGCAGCAAATGATGAACGCAGTTTGCGACATTAAGTAATGCATGTATAGTTCTCATAAAATTGTCGCGCCATTAAAGAACGGCTAAATATTCCCAGTCATGGGCGCATAAAAAGTGTACGGCGGGTCAGGAGTTTTCGATGAATTATTCGGGTGAAAATGCGAAGGGCAGGTGCGTTTTTGGCTCGGACATTTCCAAGTGATTACTCTGGCGCCAATGATAGCTTTCACGTGGACCCTTATTAGGATTTTCACTGGCAGGCCGATGCGACCTCGTGCGCAAGCAGATTTGATTAATAAATATCACGTGTGGAAACGTGCAAATCGTTTAACAAAACGTTTTTGTAAAGCGGCAGCTGAGATTTTAAATCAACATTTTTCTACGTCTATGCCCTTTCTAAATCCTTTTATGATATCGATCATACCGTGGTTAATAATAAGAAGACAACAATAAGAAGACAAGATCTGTTATGTCACGTATTGTTCAGTCATTTGCTCACATTACAGAAAATAATTACTATAATAGATGGAAATATATCAGCTTCAGAAAAAACTATTCTTATTTCTTAGAATTTGCATTATTTTATTTTTTCATTTTCGTTAACGATATTTAAAATTTAATAGATGAGTACATTTTCTACAAAAATTTGAAATATGCGAATTTGAAACGTAAACAAAAAGAACAGTCTTGTTTTGCGCTGTCAGTTTCTAGTTAGACAAAACTATGTCAGATATAGACAAAGGTATGTATAAGGTCACTGATAGTCTACTTATCATGACTCATTTGCCTTTGAATTTTAATAACCAATTACCAATTTATCAACCTGACCGACTGGATGACCCAGTATAATAAAAAGTTGCATATGCGAAGGGATATCGCGAAGTACACTCAGTTGCAAGACCAACTTTATTAAACAAGTAGCTCCTCGTGAGTTTGCGTCTGCATCCATAATAACGCGTACCAACGTATTCTATCACCAAGCTGTACGCATCTAATGTTACACGCCATTGTCGATGTCATCGCGCTTTGATCTCAAGAATGAAGTAAATCGTGCCGGATTGAATATAAAGTGTGCACGTGGCAACGCTTACGTGAATGTTTACCCCGTTTTCGAACAAGGTATTATCGACGTGAAATATTAACTTCGCTCGAACATGGTTGCACAAATATTTATCGACACGCGAGAAAAGTGACCAGGTTTTAATTCACGTGCATGTTTGTTTTGCAATTAATACAAATGCGATAAAGAAATTCGGAATAACATTCGTGTTACCATCTTGCTCGTTGGGCATACCTTCGTAACGCAACATATGAATTAATTAACCAAAGCGCGATTGCTTGCCGAAATTGATTGAAAGCGTTAAAAATGTTTTCAACGTTTATTATGCTATAACATGTTGTCGCGTCGACAGAAAAATGTAATCCCGTCGGACAATATTCTCCGGTTTCCCGCTTTTCTTTCAAGCACAGAGAGCGGTTTAGCGTGCCGTAAAATTCGCACATCGCGCTCGTTTACCGTCCTGTTTCCGTTATACCCGTGTGTGGGAATAATCCAGGTGCAACTTTACGCAGATCGCCCCTAACGAACATCAAAGCCTTGCTTTGAATTACTTGTAGCTTCTCCAACGACATTCTATTCGCTTGTTCATAGTATAAAAAATTTCAACTATTATCAATTTTAATCAGTTTTAAATTGCTTACAATTAAATAATTTTTAAACATTGATATTTATACAATCTGTAATACGAAATTCACTAAACGTTCACGCGACAATAATTTTCCTCCAACTTATAAATTCAAAAAAAATGTTTCCATTGTTTCAGAAATATTTATGACATGTTCGATAATATTTAAGTCTTTATATAAATCAAACAAATTTCGACAAATAAATTAATATTATTGTACTTTTGTGTGTTAATTTCATCAATGCCTTTTTAAGTATAATGTCTAAAATATTTTATAAAAATATAAAAATGTGTTTTATAGTTCTATTAACTATAATTATGTATGTACTAGAGTACATCAAGTCAAAATAATAATATTGATCATGTAATCTTTTTTGTCTTTACAAATTGAAATCAATTTCCTACCAACTTAATATATCAAACGAATGCTGCTAATGTCCAACCATTATATCTCTAAATTGAATTACAAGACGCTGGAAAGGATCAGCCAAAAAGTCCAGACTTGATGGATAGTCTTCAGGCCAAAGGGATCCAATCTTTCTTATCTATTAGAGTACTGTAGATACGTTTAGAAGGGCCTTTGTCAAAGATAGGCACGCCTCGGTGATCAGCTGCAAGCTTGAAAATCTTCTCCTCTCACGTCTATTATTCCGCTTGGACGGGCAGACCTTTCAATGATTCGCTGCTTCGATAACTTCCGATTCGTGTACGACTAGATGATGGGAGGCGCAACTTCCGAGGATACTCTAGAGACCTTTAAGGAAACTTCATCGCGAAAATTCGCCACATTGTGTCGTTTGCGACGACGCGTTTATTGCTATCAAGATTTTTATATTATTTACTCGAAGGAAAAAATCTCTCGAAAGTCGCTAAACTAGACACGGTCTTAAACTTTAATTACGATCGTCGAGAGTAGACTTTTAGGGAAACGAATTTAAACTGCGCGTCGCTTTTAACGTGTTTAACGCGGTGGAAAATACCTGTCTTATCCGAAAACCAATTTGGGAGTCCGCAATTTCTGGACAAGTCGATCGATAAGAGAAGGGATTTTCGTGAATACCTCCGTAAAAGTTTCCATGAACGCATGAGTAACTTCATAGATAGATCCGAGTATGGAAAATGACGGCACGAAATTTAACCTAAGATTAGAGAGCGCTCAACAATGGATCGTTATGAAGCGATTGGATCGTTATGAAGCGATAAAAATTGGCGCAATGATTCTCCACCAATAATTTCTCTTATCGAACGTTAAAAAACGTGACGTTACAAAGAAATATGAAATTAAACATTGCTTCGAATTGCGAAACTGGGCAACATGTATAACATATTAAACAGAAAATGTCGATGAAGAAAACATGACATGTAAATTGCAAAATGCACAAAACACGAATGCGTGGGATTATAATATTCGTGATACAAATCGTCACTAGCGGATGGAGTTAGCGGCGCAGCCGGATGTGTTCTTGCCGTAACATTCAAATTATGCACTATCGATGCGACGTCTCCACGCCAGTGGTGCACGGATGTCAAGCTGATGCCTGTCGCGATTTAACACGATAACACAGGAGTCCAATACCGGCGGTAAATTACTGTCGCGAATTTGCCAACTGGACGGACCTGCGAGCGAGCGAGAGAGAGAGAGAGAGAGAGAGAGAGAGAGAGAGAGAGAGAGAGACTCCAGCGCGTTCTCATTATGGAAATAATAACTATGAAATTACGAGTTATTACGGATTACGAGCTCGTTAGAGGCCAGTCACGAGGAATTTCACGCGCGGATGCATCTTTAGCCGGGCATCATCGTCCTTTTGGATTATAAATTCAAACTCGGTTGGATATGTTGGTAATCCGATTCAACTTTCGCCGAGCGAGGTGAGCGTGCGAGAACCGGGTTGCACCATGATTGGCGACTGCTTCGCCAATGCTGCAACTACGTTGCGAATAATTAACGATCAGTAAATATTAATTACGGAACGGAAACCGTGCTATTTCGCGAAGACCATAAAGCCTGCTCCTTATACATCGGTAATAACATTGTTTGAGAACGGTACACGCGTGAAACCTTTGATAAAATTCAAATTACCAAGCATCCTTGACATAAATGGGACATATCTAATTGCGGCGTAATGCACCCTCGTTCGCGATTATTATATTTAGCGCGATCAAATTTACTGCAACTTTCTGCTCGCGTGTCACGCACTGGCGTAAATAAAATTCCGCCCGTTAAGCAGGTCACTAAACATGACAAATTATTCCATATATGCAATTAACCGATAAATTATGAATTGTATGGTATATCGCGCGCAAGAGCAATTTTATCATTATCGATTTACAAATTCTCTTCTCTTACTTTCGCGTAGTTTAACAAAATCGCCACAAATAACGTCACACTCGCAATCGGATCTCTTGATTCTCGGATCCTGTATCACGCGTTACGCTACGATAACGCGATATTACATCAACGTTGTATAAAGAAGTAGTATATTAAGTGGCGTATTTAGTTAAACATTAATGCCGGCTATAAAAAGCTAATTGTACTAATTAGATTTTAATAAACCGAATTAATCCTAATTTACATTTGAAGTGATTTCAGTTATCTAAATAAATTTTTATTTTCATATTCCGATAAATTTGCCAAAAAAAAAGAATAAGCTGGATCATAAAAACGAGCCCACGATCGTCGAAAATCCCACTCGTTTTCCCGATTAAGCTTGGCACAATCCCGAGCAATAAAAGCAGCGACTTTATTTAATGCCATTTTCACAGAAAAAAGACACCTGAGATAACTGTTAATTACCGCGTTTATAGAATGAAATGTACTACGCAGTATATTGTAATGAAATAGACGATATACATTTCATAACTACATTCATAGCTTCCTGAAGCTTCAGAAATAATATCAAGACAATAAAATTCATCGGTTAACCATGCAATTCCTTTCAATAGGAGAGATTCTCACTCTACAGATCAGTTAATATAAATCGCTATAAAATCGCCGACTCAGCATTATTTTTATTCCATTATTTATCGCTTCGACATAAAATAATTTTAAAAATAATTAAAAATTATATCTAAATGAAAAATCATATTTGTTTGATGATCATTTTTACTCCATTTAATTCACTTGTATGAATATTCATTCTGAACATACATTACTAATCATAATATTTCAAGAAACAATCAAAGCCTAGTACATTCCTCTATTCAATAGTTATTCAGGTACTATCTATTTCATTTCCTATAAAACTATCCAACGGCAATTGTCCGGCAGTTAACATTCGCCCATAAACGCCGGATACGAACATCTCGCGTCATTACGACCATTCTCGTAAGCTTGAGCACCGTCTGCACACCCGTTCACAGGAAACTTCCATTTAATCTGCCCGCGAAAATCAATAGGCAGTCCGGCGAAACAATGTTTCGCGACTACGTTGCGTTACAAGCGATTACGAGGAGCCTTGTGCTCGAGCCACGACATTCGTTTTCGCGATCGCGTGATACATGCGCCGTTATCACAAGCGGCTTATTAATTTATCTGATGCGAGATTATGCCTTACTTTTCCTGTCCTGGCCTTATCTCGAATGCCCCTGATCTACGTCCCTTACATAGCTTACTGGCGTAGGTTACTTAACTTACGCACGCTCGCGAGTTTCTACACAACCGACAAAGTTCTCGCGCGCAATTTGTCTGCGTATAACTCGCAGACAAACTGCGTCCAGCCTCTTGGCGCGCAAATTGCGAGAGTCTGGCCAATAAACTGCGAAAACTATCATTTATCTTTGGTTATTCACGAGACGTTACTCAATTTCTCTCCAGAACTCAGGCTAGAACGTCGCCACGCTAGACGATCGAGTATTGCGCTACGACAAAGTTTCAACGTTTTTCCTCGGTCAGTTTCCCGCAAATTCTAATTGATCGACCCACGGGTACGGAGGCGTTTATGACTTTATTTACGAGCATTTAAACCGAACGCCGTTACGGGGTTAAGACCCACTGATATTTACCTCGTCTCCCGCCTATCTTATTCCATCGTCTGGCGGGAGAAATTGAAATACCTGCGTATTCAGCTGCAGCGGGAAAAGGACCTCGCTTTTATCGTCATATGACTCCGACGAATCTCTGCTTATAGCTTCCTTATATACTCTTTGAATAATATTGGATACTTCGCTTTTATGTCGCGTCACATTACAAAGTCAACGAAAATAATAAATTCGCAAGCACTTTTACGGCAGACGTTCCGACCCGTTCATTTTTCCCGCATCAGCTTTATGTCCGAGCGAAGTCCTTACTGTCGGGCGGGAGAGAGAAGTAATACTCAGCGAGTTTCGTGCCGACTTCAATCCCCGGCTTAAATCCCGCCGAGCGACGGCGAGCGCATCGTCCATGAATCATCTAGAAATTCTCTGAGTCACGTTTTACCCTTCGGGAATCGCGGAAGAGAGCCTCGTGGTCCGCGCAATTTTCCGAAAGTCCGCCGATACTCGCAAGATCGGCCGCGCGGTTTATTCGGGATTGTATTGAATGTTATTTTTGCCAGTGATCCCGCTACAAAAAGAACCAGGACGGAAAAATCGAACAAGCGTATCGCGTAGAAGTTGACGATAGCCAGCTTGGCTCGCGTCGACAAAACGCCTCCGCGTCGCGTCGGCGTCATAGTTGAAACCGCTGCGATTCGTCGCCGGTGTCCTTTTTTCTTCCCGTCGCGAGAACGGCAGAACGGATACGTTTGCTTGGGGTTTACCCCTGCGCCACTTCCCTCCGTGTCCGTCGCGCGTCGCTCGTACCTCGATCCCCTCCGGAGGATGAAAACGACGATCACGATACGTGAAGTTTGCGAACGCTTCCTTTTCCCGTCCTTTGTAAACGCGACGTCGACGTCGTCATCGGTTATTATTCATTTTTACCCGCCGACTATCCCCCCTCCCCCCACTTCGGGACGTCGTCTGTCACGGTGAACGATCGATGCACGTGATGCTTTTTCACTCGCCGCGCACGTCGCCCATGCGCTTGCGGGGATGCACACGCGTGCGAACTAGACGTCGACGATTACCGACCGGCCGCATATGTAATCGCTCTGCCTGTCGAGCTCCGCGTTTTGCTGCGAGTTTATATTCTGTACGCCCGTCAACTTTCCGTTTCGCGAAACATGAGACGTGTGCAAGCGATTTCTAAATATCTAGCTGCAGCCGCGCTCGGATGAAATTAACTCGAAACTTCGCTTTCGCAACATTAATACTGTTGCAGGAGCCACGTTGATATTTACATTGTATTAAAATATTTACGTCTGCCCGTATCTAAATAAAGTAAGTTGAAAGTTTCATTTAGTTGGTACGAGTAACTAAATCGAAAGTTCGGAAGCTCTCGGTATCTGGCCACTTCAGGGTACAAATCGATGAATTTGCCGAATCCGACACGGTTCGTTACGTTGAGAAAGAGAAACGTCTGAGGTAATTCAATGACTAAATTGATTAAAATTCAATCGCTTCCGTAAGAGAGTATTTAATAAAAGTGACATTTGACAGAGAATCGTTGTCAGATGCAGACGTTGTGCGAATGATAGTGTATTTCTCCTTATACACTTCCAAGATATAAAGAAAAAATATAACAAATACCAGCCATAAATGTAAAGTATACTTTACGAAATTCTATTGTACGCGTTCAGCCCCCGCTGTTCTATTTCCGAGAAGAGTACCCGTCCTCCTATCTCGAAATACTCTTATCCTAAATTTTTCAGCCACATGCGCGAGCGTGCATGGGGTTAATTTAATTTCTCAAAGACATAACAGCCGCACGGAAAGTGCAAACTCTTGCATGCGCGTCCTTTACACGTCAGTTATATCCCCGCAGGACGAGTCTTTCGGAGTTACGCTCGTCTACTCCAGGCAGCTGACGAGGAGACATGAAATCCCACTGATCAGTTATGGCTCCGTTTATTCGAGGATGCACGTAGTACAATAACGCGAGGCGGGAAAACGCCAACGGCAATTATCCCGACGGGGAAAATCGAATATCCGTGCGAATAACGGCGAATAACTGCGAGCGGCAATGAACGAAACGCGCCCGTCCGCCGTACGAATCATTTATCGATGCGTGATCCATCGTTAAATGAGCGCTAATTGACTATCGAGCAAGTCGTCTCCTTTCTCTCGCCCCTCGATCGAGAATACGCGACGCCGAGTTTCGCCCAACTTCTCACGCGGCAACAGTATTTCCCCGATGTTAATTTCCAGCCCCTGTAATCTCGTTACAGCCCCGAAACGCTGCTGGGAACTAGAATCTAGGACGGAGCGATAGATACGCGCCCGGCTGCTGGGCGGGAGGAAGCGGATGTGCCCCGAGAATCCGCCCTTTGTTCAAACGAGGTTTGAATTTATAGGACCGTTCCCGTAATCCCGCGGGCCCTTGCGGGCACGGGTCGCACGTGTACCGAGCGCGCTGATATCGTCGGACGTTCTGTTAATGATTCATACATCAGCGAAACTCGACCCAGTCAGCTAGACTAACCGCCCGAGCCCTCGGTAATGAAAAAAAAAGCGAGTAAAAATGTAAAATGCGACGTGAAAGGGGCATGATTGCTCTTTTCGCATACCAAAACTATGCGAGTACAACAGATATTTCCTTTGTATCGCGCGGCGCTGTATAGATTACGCGAAATCGTATGAATTCGTATGTGCATTACACGCGCGTATTTCCATCTCCGATACCGCATGGACGGTAAAGCTATTTCGATGCGCGCGGCTTCGCTCTCGCAAAGACCATTTTATGTACACTGATGTACATAAAAGAGATTTACGGTATGCTATATGTGCTTAAGAAGACTTTTATTAAATCGAATAAAAATATCATTGCATCCCCGGTAAGTTATAGCGAATGAGTTAAGCTGCATCGCAGAGAGGTAATTGGATTTGAATGGAACTGTCTTGTTTTTGCGCGCTTTCGTACGCCGCGCGATACAACGATAAAAATAAATTATTGCCGGTGTCATTACTACAGCGATAAATCTACATTTAAATGATACTGAAATAGCGAAATTATCTTACCGGAACCCCAGAACACATTGATCTTTTTTTTGTTTGGGCTTTAACATCAGGTTTCCACATCGACATCGGATATGCCGCTATACAATTTTTATCCAGGAAGCTGTTTCATGATGAATATTGAGAGATCTGATTCGATAGAGTACATATAACCTTTCCTGAACTGTGGCAAAATGGATAGTGCTCGTAACTCCAAGAGAAATATCTCACGAAAAATATACCGTTGTGCGTCTCACGCCGAGGAAAACAAAGCGATTAAGATCCAGACCAGACTGTAAAAATTTTTAACATGTCCTATTCTATTTATAGCACAATTTTGCATAATGAGAGACACATCAGCGAAATCGCATGGACAATCTTCAATTATATCTTTATACGATGTAATACATAAGAATATTTATTAGCTTCTCGAAGAAATCCGAAGAATTCCGTTTTAACGAGCTTAATCAGATCAAAGCACTCGATTCCTCGCGAAGAAAAAAGTTGACCTCAGTGCCGTGCGATCGATAAAGGAAATTCGATTAATGAACGTGAATAAGTGGAACAAGTGTATTTCAGGCGAGACGGAGAGACGAATCGAGAGCCCAAAGACATCTTCGGGCGTTCGACTTTAATCAAACGACGGTAAAAGCGGTTTCCTTTTATAACGCAAAAGACGTTAGCGTGTTCTTTACATAGAATTGCTCGATAATGTTAATTAAATATCTATCGAATATACCAAAAAATCTCAGCTATGCACTTTATATATTCTACGAGACCGGAAGAGTAATCACTTTATCCATTAAACTATCAACCGCTTTATTAAATTGTTTCGCAGTGTAAAAAAGGTACAATGGTATCGCGTATTTTTGCATTCGATAGTTACTTCTTTTTCGAACCTTCCGCGCCATTTAAAAAACACGATCGCACGTTTACACGCGATAAAATTTTCGAATAACAGAAAAACAGCAGAGTTCTGTCAGAATTTGTAAGTCTTTTATAGCGTTTTCCACTGGAAAAACTAGTGCAACACTAGTGCAATCTTACTGTTCCACTGTGAAAGTCAGTTCACATATTTAGAAAGAAAAACTAACAAATTTACAGATGAGTATTCTGGTTCTTATAAAATGTTAGAAAAGGGCGATCCCAAAAGAGAAAACCAACACATCAACTCCGGAATCACATGTGAGATAATCTAACATGACACGAGTTCTGCACTAATTTTCTCAATGGAAAACGCTATTAGAATTTGAATAACAGTTAATATTGGAGTGATCTTGCCTTCACATAAAAGGAATAAATTAGACAAATGGAATAAAATGAATTATTTCGCGATTAGTACCGATAGCTGTTTTCACGGACATGAAAGTGATTTTTATTACCTATAAAATCTAAGATGTTGAGTATTGGCGGCCGCGCATGTTCCGTATCGTAATGTTCCATGGACAAAATGCCGATCACGTTCGATTTTGCGAGCCCCAGTTTCGCATTGAACATAAAAGCACGATGAACTCGGCTGGAATACGGATTGCAAATTACAGACAATTTAAGATGACCGTCGTCGTCATGGATCTTTTGTCTCCCAAGAAATGCAGAAACGCGAGCAACCGCGGTTCATATTTTCTTCTGAAATTCCTCCATTTACGACCATTTATTTGATATTTAAAACATCACGCGGTTGCTGCGACGACACGAAAAATATGATCGATTTTTATTAAAGTGTTAATAAAAATGGATAACCCAGTTGTCACCTGAGGGGATTCGTTCTCGATCCCTTTATCGCGAGTATTCCCGCGTGTTTCAAAGAATAACAATATATCGTTATTTTAATGAAAATTCTTTCATTTGCCACTTTTGCCACAGGAAACAGACGATTCTGCTTAAAATTTGATGATCGAGTTATATGCAAGGAATTTAGACTCAAATATTTATAATAAAAGATGCGCTATAAACAAAAGTTATAAAAATTTCGGTAATACAAAATATTACTGGAAAATGTTACTAAAATTTTTCTTCACTTATAGCATAAATTTCTTATAAATTATCTAATTTCATTTTATATCAATTTTATATAAAATTTCAATTCAATTTATATCATTTTGTATCAAAATTTTATATCAATTTCATTGATTTAAAAAGTGCGCTTTTTCGTACGTCATTATGTGATATTAATTAATACGTTTTTGGGGAAAATTTCGATGTAGATCTTAATATCTATTTTTTAGGCTGAGATAATAGAAATCGTGAGATAGCGCGAATGCGAAATGCATTTATTTTGTGGAATGCTACACGAAGAGAATTTTTCGTTATATTTTACCGTAAAATTCATTACAAATTTTAATGTTTGATGATAAGAGTGGGATAACTAGACATACATAAAACTAGACTACATAAAAATAAAAAAAACCTACTAATTTTAATTACCGAAAATGATAGGAATTTGTGAGATATACAACAGAAATTTTATAAACTACATAATAAATTTTTATATACTACATAATAAAAATTACCAAGCAGATTGTAATATTAATCAAACAGATTTTATATTTTATTGTGATAGATATGAATAAATCAGAGAGAATTAATAAAAATCTTCGAAATATTAGTTATCCCATGATTACCATGATTTTTAGGCTAAATTTTAAGAGAAAATTCTCTCCGTGTACCTACGGAATGGGGCTCACGTAAGAGATTTTTTCCCAGTTGTTCGAACGTATCGTACGTATGCGCCTGCCATCGCGTCCCCGAGTGATTTCCAGCAGTAAAATCAGAAGACACGGCGCACTCCGGTGCCGATGCAGGGAGTACGATAGCTCTTTATTCTAAGAAAATGGAATACAGATGGGCCCGGGCTAAGTCTTTTGCTCAGCGCCGGAACCGTCTCTTTACTTCTTCTTAGAATTCCTTTTCCGCGCTCCGTCATGACCGCGCAAACACAATTCTCATTTTTATACCAGAGTGGAAGATGAAGATAAGGAGAATAAGGATGACGGACAATCTAATAGAATGAGCGAACGAAGAAATGAATGAACGAAAGAGATCGTAGATCTTTTCACAAAGTTATAGCTATTATTCCTGCTGTGTTTTCCATTTTCTTGAATTTTTTTTTTATGAAAACTTATGAGAGACTGCAGCAAACGCGAAAGATTTATAGTAGCCGGAAAAATTTATTCTGACAGCAAAGTTTTATTTAGAAAATGTATGAATTTTATCAATATAAAAATTCAATAAGATTTAGTATTGGAGCACACGTGCATTTTCAAATATGTCCGCTGACGTCGTCAATTCTCCAATCAGAAATAAATCATATTTCCCTTCATTCATTTGTTGAGAAAATGTCGCAAACGATGAAACAATAACGATCGAATTTCGCGAGTTTTGCAATAATAATATCGAATCATTATATAAATAATTATAAATTTACCTTGTTTCGATAATTTGATTTAATGATAATGATACCGTAGAAGTGTGTTAATAATTAGGAAAATTCATAATAAACAAGCTAACTCAACGTCTGCCACTTGAAGAATATACTCATTCATACGATACCGAATTGACCGGAAAAACATGGCTAATTATGCATGTTAATTATACTGAGATAATCTGATATTTTGTTCGACACCCCCCACGCATATTTACGCGCACGAATCGTTTCCAGCGTGAGCGAAAAATATTAATAAACTCAGATGCAACAGTTATGCAGGATTACGCGCGTTAATTAACGCTACAATAATCACCCTTATTTTATCTCACACTCAACATTCTCCGTGTTCAGTTGCAATATTTATGAACGCGAAGAATATGTTGCAAATATCAAATTATTAATTATAAACGTGATCGATGTTCTGTGTAACATGTTTTTTCGATAAAGTCCTTGTTTCCTGTTCATTACAACGCGGGATTAATTTTAGATTATAACTGTGGCGTATCGCATTTTTTCCTAATAAATTGCGCACACTCGCGCATTCGATCGAAACCCCGTCTCGCTGCTGTTAAAAAGAGATTGAAAAAGGAATATTAAAACTCGACTCGGCACTCCGTTTCGTGACGCGCTTCTGCGGATGATGCGTATCGCTGTCTTGTCGCGTTTTCGAGACAATAGCGGATGTCTCATGTCGCACGGAAGCCCGAACCGCAACGCACCTTTCCACCGTCTGTCAAAGCCGTGTTATATGTATCTCCATAATTGGAGGGAGAGTACTCTTGTGTGCGAAAGGAGACGGAGCGGTGCGAGGGAAAGACATAAACGTGTGGGAGTCAACATAAGCGTAGACATAGACACGGATCGACGATTTATCGACCTGCGAATCTCGCTCGTGTTTGTTCCGCACGCTCGTACCAAACCGGTAAAGGAATTAATATGTACATTAGCGAGGGATTTTGTAGCATTTCACGACGTGCACGCGATTTCGAAATGACACGAATGGCGGCTTGGGCGCAGTTCGGTTAATTATTATCAATCATTAATTGATATATCATTCGTTATTTATATGCATATATTATTAATTGTTAATTGTTTACTATACACATTGTTATTGACTGACTATTGTTCAGACAATTCCAACAATTAGACTATTTGCAATAATTACATACTGTAGTCTCCGTTAATGCTAATTCAGGTAATAAAAAAATATAGCTCAGTCAGTTATATTGTGCAAAGGGAACCAAAAGCTTCTCATGATTTTCCTCGTTTCTCGCTCTCCACTAATAACACGAGATCCAATATACCGCTAGACCGTGCCGCGCGTACAAGCGACTAGAAATTTAATTTGCATAACATACCGCATGTAACTGTCATACCTTCTCCACGGCGACATTTTATTACGAATATAATATAATAAAACGCATCAGTCTCATTTCCTGTTTTCCTGTCCGAGCGCAAGTTTATTGCGCGCGAAGATCGTAATGAACGCGAAAGTCGTCAAAATTTAATTCAATCCGCTTTTATCAACGCGGTGAGATATCGTCGCAATTGTGTTACACGATTGCACGAGACACTGCCCCAATTGCGTCCGCGTAAATAGTTCGCACGAGTCGTTACCATATTCTCGCGGTGTATCGCAATGCGTGCACAATGCGTTCTACCAGATTCAACCGCGTTACATCCGGGACGGCGTCGTTAATTCAAGCGTTCTATTAAAATGCACTTTGCAACTAGTTGTTTCACAGAATTGCGAATCTGTTCACAAAATTCGATTCACCGAACGAACTCGGTCCGAAGATCCCAATTATTCTTATTTAATCGACGATGCAAATGAATTATGTTGAAATTTAATGTTATTTAATAATTTAAATTGTTAAGAAAATATTTCAGATTTAGAACAGACTGAAAAGAACTAAATATTCAGCGAATAAAATTTATCCTCGGTAACTATTTTTTTGTTTGGAATTGTAATATCCATGAATTAAAATGTAAATTAAAACATTCCGAGCAAAAGTTGTACGCATTACGTACAATAATATTGCTAAAAAAGTTGCAAACTACACCGAGTTGTAACTGTCTATCTCACGCGAGATAGACTGTTACATTTGCGAATCCTCTCTGCTTAAACGTAGTACGAGATAACGAAGGTTGAAAAGTGGAATTTCTCCTCGAGCATACCGAGATCGGCCCGCTAATAAGAGGCGTGACTCCACTCTCCCGTCGATGATTTTCCGCCACCATCGTCGTCGTTCTCGTAACAGCACGGCGCAAGTTATCGTCGCAAATTGCAAAGGCGCGCTACGCACGTGCACGTGCATCGGATAAGCGAGGCGACCGCTTCGTAAATTGTCGATGCCGATGATAGAAGACGATGACGACGGGACGCTGTAGATGCGCGTCAGCGATGGATCCATAGTCTGCATAGCGTAGGAGACGGCGGGCGGTGCGGTCCTCAATAACGCTCGCGTGGAAATTGAATTCCGCCGGAAACGAAGAGAGAGACTCGGTCATCCGCCGACCAAACTACACTGTCCGGACGTCGCATCGGGAGTTGCATCGTCGCCGGCGGCAATGCAACACGATCAGCTTTGCGCACAGAATTCCCTAACCGAGACCCGGCTGTGTGTTTTCACGGAGATAAAATTGCACGATTCGCGACAGCCAGCGCTTCCGGGACTCTCGCATACAAATGAGGACTGCATTAATCCCGGTCACAAAGGATCATTACGCGCGAGGATCGGACTTGCTGCGAATTCGATGCTGCCGCTGCGATACGGTGCGGGGATTTAAATCAGCAATGAGCTGCGATAACCCGCTAAAACTTACCGCGTAGCTCGCGCAGCACCGCTGGTCCGTATCTCCGGCCAGAACACCCGGAACTTTGAAAATTACTTTGTACCTTATGCTCACTCTGTTCCAATTACAGTGTTCGAGCGGATGGCGGTGGCGTCGTGTGCGCAAACTCGTAAACGTAACAACTATCTGTATATAAATTATATTTGCACTCGCGTGCATAATGTTCCGAAATTCTCCCCCCCCTCCCTCTCTCTCTCTCTCTCTCTCTCTCTCTCTCTCTCTCTCTCTCTCTCTCTGTCGGTGAAGTTACTGCCGCATCGTCGCATCGTCGCATCGGGCGCGTCCGTCGTATTTGCGCAATCGTTCACGTTCCCTCGCGTGTGTGCAAACAGAATGCATACCTGTATACACGGTGGAGTGTATACAGCCACGCTACGGATCCGCATTTACGTGCAACCAGGCGTTGTGTATCCCTGCGGAGGAGCTTACGTATCGCACGTATTACGACGATGCATATTTTGCAGCGACCGAGCATTCCGGTCCGCATTATATCCTTTAAACGAACCGCATGCCGCACACCTCCGTGTGTCAACCATCGCAAAAAAAAGTACAAATTTTTTTTATCGGCAGAACATTCTTTTCTCTCCATAAAAAATTGAATCTCTTTTATTTTTTCTTTTTCAAGGAACCATATCAGAAAGTTCAGTGTATAATTCTTAATTAAAACAAGGACATTTTTTTCGCTCACGTTTATACAAATTATTTTATTAACCTTTCGTTGCCGTTTTTATTTTTAAACTTAATTAGTTTCTCAAAATACATCCGGATATGTACATAACAAATTACACGGTTTATTTCCGAACGCAGGAAACGTCCATCTATTTTTACACGCTCTTTTTGAATATTTTTTATTATCAAGTATAAATTACGCATGAGATAAATAAAGATTTAATCCATTAAAGCCTGGGAAATCTGGTCTGTCAAAAATTCTCGCATAAAAGGTAATAAAATGAAAAAAAAATGATATCTATACCTATAGATATTGCGCGCGCGTAATAGACACATTTAACGCGTTAATCGTTAATCCTGAAATAAATGTATGAATTTTTCGCACGTGATTACGCGAGATATATTTTACAGCCCATTCATAAATCGTCATTATTTATACATGCTACATACAAAAACACATTTTTGTTTCTTCTTTCACGTATCAGAGAAACGTATGCAAAATGATTCTAGTAAAGATGCGAGTAATAATTCTTTTCTGAGTCAAGATCAGAGAGTCAAGTTTAGAAAAAAGTGGTAGAAAAAAATTTGTTATTGTTTAATATGATTTGTACCATACTATAATCATATTTTTTTTAATAATGTATTAATGGCACTTGCAAGATATACCTTTTAATGAATCATATATCATATTTTTTTTACTTCTCTACTTAAATCGATTGTTATTATTCTTATTACTCTGAATATAAAAGTATTAAAATAAAGTAATTGGAAGATCAATATTTAGTCAGAACTGAATGTTTTATTCATAAAATTATTTTATTGCATTAAGAGTTCAAATCTAGTTTCATGATAGTTTAAACATTTTCACACGTTTTTCTATGTTTTTCATAATATTGTTAAAATAGGCATTAGTTACATTATATAAATTTTTGTAATTCTTTAAATTAACTTCTTTTAGGTAAGTAAATTGCTGCAAATACAAATTAGCTTTCAAAAATTCTTATAAGAAAAAAATTTTCCAATTAGTTTACTCTAATACTTTTATATGCAGAATAATGAGAAAAGAATCGATTACGTTAAAAAATATATAATTTCATTTGTTTTTAATGCAATTACATTTTGCAATCGGTGCATAATTCGAAACATTATAATTACCTAGTAACAAAAAGTGAATACAATAAAAGATTTTTCTCTACTACTTTCTCCTGTCATACTTTTTTCTATTTTAACTTTAAAAAGAACTACAGCGCTAAGTCCAGATATTAAAATCACTCTATATATCTTATCGCAATATTTCATCTGTCACATTATTGGGGAATTTGAAATCGTAATATTATTTTCAAGGATAATTCGTTCTAATTAACTGAGAAGCATAACTTGTTAATAATTCCGACAACTCAGCACGAAATGGGGGTAATGGTTTTTCGATTATGAGTCTCCGAGGCGTAAATTACATCTCCCGCAACCAGTCCTGGGTTAACGAGACTTTAAGGAAGATCGGAGAGTCCCACTATAGTCCCACTAGGCTTTTAGAGCGATCGCCTTTTGCGTGCGACAGCCGTTGACATCGCTCGAAAGTTTTCCCATCTCCGTGTCATCGCGCGCATCTCGACGGTGGAGTTTTCGAGAGCTATTCTAATTAACGACCCGACAGCTTCCGGAGACTTCTTAACGCGTCGAAGAAACCGTGGACTTTTCGGACTTTTACGAGCGATTATCTTAAGGAGGCGCGTCACGCGGAAGCTAAAAAGTTGCACAATTATCCCGCCGGCTGTTCGCCATTTTCGACCTCTCGTCAGCACTCTTTAATCGCGCAAAGTTATCCGCGATGATAGCAAGTCCACCGCGAAATTTCGCCGTAACATTGCACGAGCGAACGTCCAAAATTCGATTGCTTATAACGATACAATTGCTGTTGCAAAAGAAACGAACAATTTAACCTCTGACAGTTTTCTGAAATTGACAATCTCAGAAAATGACCCTGTTGCTTGATTAGAATTACTAGTTCATTTTGTTTTTACGTTTCTTTTATTTCGCCGCTACTTCGTAAAAAACAGCACATGGCCTGCGAGAAGTACGTACATCGGAGAAAATGGACTTGAGGCTGAGAAAGAAGAAAATGCCTACGCTATTCTGCATTCGAGATGAAATCACAGGATCGTGAAAAATCGGTCGCTATCAGATCGGGTATTTCTTCGTAAATTTTCGTCTCATTTTTTTCTCTCGCTATTATCCGACCGACTGGCTAATAAAACTTGCGCAGAGATCAATGAGCTGATTTCCTGCAGAGCCACGGAGTGTATTTTATTCGGAAGGATCGGGCCGACCGATCGATCGGGACGCGGCGATGAGTCGACGACGAGGATTCCTCGCCTCCGCCGAGAAAATAAGCAGAGATTACGTTCTCGTATAGGTGGTATATATCGAGATGAGTTTTCGGAGCAACCATTTGAAAAGGCGCACTCCTACAGCTCTTCTCTTCGCCTTTGCTTTTTCCCTTATCTACCGATACTACCATCAGTCCGAATGATTAAATGGACCCCGAAACTCAAGAAATTAAAGTATCTCAAGATAACGCTATTTTTACGAACACTATTCCCATATAATATTTGTTCGCTGTACATACACATAAATCGCGAGAAAAAAAGATGTACTTCGTAAAATTGCTATATCTTTAAAAAAATCCTCTAAAAAACTCGTACTTAAATCATCATAAAATATCAGCTAAACAATTTAATCTTCTTCATTTACGTCAGTCATATTTAAAAAGAGACAGGTATAATTACATGCATATATTTTAATAAATTCAACGTGTCCTTTAGTAAATACCACATTAAAGAATAATTTATTTACTTTCCATACGTGCGCGTTGGCATCTAATATATTTTTAATGAGAATTCGAGTTTCATGAAGTTCAGTTTGAAGTCCATTACAGACTGATTATCCGCCTTCGGCGTGCAAAAAATTAGAATGCAAATAACACATGTCTCGGGAGATTACACAATACCGTGCATAAATGTGCGCATCTCTAAAATAAGAATAGCCGTGTTTAAGGCAGTCATTTTGATAAACGCCTCGTACCCGAGGCTCGACAGTCAGTTGGCAGGCGTTCCCCTTGGTGAAACGGCAAATTTGAATAACGGCGAAACGTGAGGGAAGCCAAGCTCGGCGGCATTAATTCAAGACTCGTGCACCGCACTTACGGCACGCGATTAAACACAGCCTCGTGTCTCTCGGTACTAAGTGCAACCGCACAATATCACACGTTTATATATCTGTCCTATATCCTATTTAAAAATTCATCGGGCCTTGACGCAAGTTTTTTTTGGTAAACTGAGACGATGTACGAAACATTATGCTTTATTGCGCCATACATTGCGTATACTCACATACGTTTTCTCGAAATAAATCGCAAACAGAAAATATGACATACGAATACGGAATGTGTGAAAGCGAAAAATATCACGTTAGTTTCCAAAGCACGTGTCGATTGATTTGACATTTTCGATTTTGTCGTTGAGACGAGTGGGGAACGCGAACGAAACGGACCAGAAAAAACGCCAACCTAATTCAACTGCTGGAAAATAAGCTGAGATTACGTTAGCATTTGGTGACAGAGGTAGTGGCAATATCAGTGAATTTCTGCGACATCCCCTCTGATACAACAGTTCTCGACGCTCCCACTTACGAGTATCGTTGAGCCGTAGATTAGAAAAACTTGTACCCGTCGCGACGGAAAATACGAAAAGTAGCTACTGGGGTTACTATCGAATGGAGAGAGAAAGAGAGAGTGTCTAGAGTGTCTCTAACCAAAGTAATGTATGAGTAATATCTGGAAAAATAGCAGAAAAATAATAGGAAAAATAAAAACTTGCAAAAACCCACGATCCATACAACTTTCTGAACACATGCGACAGATATACAGTTTTTAATAAAAAATCTTGGAAACCTAAACATTGTTTTGTTATCTACTTATTTCCTTGTGGCAAGTGAGACGATATAGAGAAAAAACTCGATAAACGATATGTTGAAAAATTTCAATTAAGTATTGATAATTGTGACAGACATTTCAATCTAAACATTAATTTTTATTTTCTGCGAATACGATCTTCGCTTATTTATGCCTTCAATATCGCAAAGCTCAAAGAAACGTTTAGAAGTTATTTCTTCGTTGATTATTTTCTAGCCTATCTAATTTTTTTACTAAATATCTATCTTGAAATATATAAATGGCTTTTTTATTAAAGCATTATGCTAATCACTTTTATCAGTATTTTATAATGGATACATACAATATAACATGTAATGCAGCGATACATAGTCAACGCGTACATATATTTAATGCTTTACACAGTATTCTCTAAAATTTACATTCTCTATTACAATTGATTTTCCAGATATTTCACTGGAACGATTAAATGCATACGTGCTGCGGTAAAGTAATTTCATATTTAAACGATAAATACCACGGCGGTCTCGGTGCCGCAGCTAATCCTCGTTTCCAAGCACATTTGTATAAATTAACGCGATAAAACGGATCATATTATTTAGAGAGTGGTTTTTTTCCCATTCAAGAAAAAAATTCGTACCAAGGGAGATATAGAGAGATTTAAGGGAAGCGTAAAAAAGGCGGAAAATGGAGGATGTGAAGGATGGAGTAAAAGAGCGGTGCAATTTGGTCAGCCCTAAGCTCGATAAATAAGTCTAGGTATTAAGTATTAAATAACTACGGTCATTCTCAGTCTTCAAACCAATTAGTTGTTTCGAGTGTCTTCACCAGAGAGAGAAAGAGAGAAAGGAGTCGTATTAACTCACACATTCGCGAAGAATGGCCCATGCTTAAGTTTTGTAGCCGATGCAATATTTTTGTACTCTGTGGAAATTACTCGTTTAAATAAGCCACGAAATGGTCGCTATTATGTCGCTGGCATACGCGAATAATTGAACGGACCGCGGGAATCGACGGCGACTCGCGTGTCATTTCGAATATCCGTCGCGAATCAATCGCGTGAAAAACGAGAGAAATTCCCGTTTCGTTCCCGTTCGAAGTCGCGTGACTCGTTGCTACGCTCCGTCTATACATCTTCCAAACTTTTTCGATGAACGATGGTTCCATGTCGGAAATCGCAAAGTGCTCGATCGTACTTGAGATAAACACGAGACTGATATCCCTCGAGATATCGTCAGAAAACTGGCGGTTAACTGGCACCCGACCGATCCGCGAGAGTTCGCGGTAAAAAGTTGAAAACAGAGCAGCATACAGAGCACCTCCCGATATTCATAGGCGTTGCGCATCACGCGCAAGGTAGATTAATAGTTCGAGTTTAAACAAGTCTTTTTTGGTGTCGCGCGAAATCCCGGGGAGAATCGACACGACCCGAGAATCGTTCTGCCCGACGAAACCTCCCACGCGAATCTCATTTGCATAGTTATAGGAGTATTTCGGTCGACTATCGGGCCACCGCCCCGTCAACTCCGAGGAATAACGATCGGTTCGCGCTCGCGGGCTCGCGATCGATCCTCTGCGACAATCGCCGACGATCTGTCTCGCATAATTACACGCCTCAACATTCGACGGCTTGTTTCGAGAAGCAACCTCCGCGAGAAATGGATATATCCAATCTAACGAAAGAGAACGATTTTATTTTCGCGCAGATAAGAATATCTCGCGAAAACAATCTGTCCTGAGGAAAACGCGGTGTCGAAAAACTTCTCGTATACTTTTCTCAGGGGGAATGAGAAAAAGTTGCGCAACTACCGCGATCCGGGGATAATATCCTGATTAGACAAGCGAGAGATCACGTGATATCCGGTACAGTTAGAGTTCTTCTCACACGGAGATGGGGGAGCTTCGCTGCACTGTTTGCGAAAGCTAATGGTATACTTGGGACGACGCAAGATTACCATATAAACCGCAAAACTCTTCATGTTCTCTCGTAGTTCTATCGATCCCGAGCGTTCGCGTCTCCTACGCCCTTTACCCTTTGTCCCTTCCTTCATTCTGCCATAACATTCGGTTCAGCTGACGTGGGGAGCAAAGCGCTTTGCTCACGCCACGTGTACTTTAGAGGATAACCCACCATCTGGTTATCAATTAAGATGCAATTCCAATAAAATATTTCGGCAAAAATAAAATACCTTTTTGCTTTGGAGTAAACTTCAAAAGCATACAGACATCTATTTCACGATTTTAGCACGTCAAACCAATATTTTTCGCCACGTTCGCTCTTATCGAAAAATACGCTTTGATAAATGTGTTCGGCGTGAACTCGAAATTTAAAAAATAAATCGACAAGATATTTACTAATCTCCCTTCTTTATTTTCCCGCAATTTTTTTTCAATCGCCACCGCAAAAAGGAACATCTAATAATCTATTCGCTTAAATACAAAGGTTCGAAGGGAAACTTTCCGTATTTCAACAGTGCACATTTGTCTTGGGGAACAAATGCCATTATTGATTGTCTTTCACGTACGTTGATATTAGCTCCCCTCCTCGTACAAATAAATTCAATCCACCAAACAGATCGCCCCTGCACTGCGATGACCTTTTTCTTTATTTTTTTAATCAGTCACTTCTAGTCGGGATACATTTTTGTTTCATGTCTGTCCAAGTAAACGTAGAGGAGAAACGTAACGTCCCACTCCTCGTTCGCTGACGTAAAGAGAAACGATTCGGACCCACCCACCCTCGGTGCCGTATAAAAATTTGATCGCTTTCACGGGACAATCGGGTTTTTCAGTGACACGTACCTCCGTACTGAATTTACCGAGTAAATCCGTCGTGCAGTAAATCACACGGTAGTTGATACGAGCCTGGCGAGCACCGGAGAACAATAATCCTCCGCCCCGGTCTCTCAGCGACTCTTTCCGTCGTGCTTTTTCTTGCCGGGGTACTTTTCACGCGCGGAATAACCCGATTTTGCTATACACACGTTGTTACCGATAATTAATTACCTCTCCAAATGTCCCTTTTTGTTTCTGTTTCAGTCACCGAGAAGGAGATTCGTCAATGGTACGTTCGGCTCTAAGAAAGGCAATGGGCTATTATACAAACTTACACCAACTTGGACAGAATGATTAAAGATTCGGTCGGAAGAAAATAATTTACGAGAAAATTGATTTAATTTTGCGCCAAATTAAAATAAATGATTATTTGGACAAGTAGACTTTAAAACATTTTTTTTCAAAATTTTCAACTGTTAGTAACATTGCAAAATTTTTATTTCAATTTCACTAATAAATAAATAATTACTTATATATTATTATGTAGGCACAAAGGATTCCTGAAAGATTGCCCTAATGGATTGCTGACAGAACAGGTATGCATTTTATGAAGTATACTTAAATTATATATATTTACTCTCTCTTTTCTTTACATTTAAAAAAAATGTTGTTCATAATGGAAGTAAGACGTAAAGCAAAAAATCAAATTGATATAAATAGCTGAATGAAATACTCAGGACGAAAAGTACATTAATCATGTGTCACGCGGCAACAATAACGGAGAAAAGGGTTAATAACCCCCAATAATCAATAGTAAAAAAAAACTCGTCATGTACACGGCGCTCGCGTGATTTCAGGGGTTCATAAAGATCTACAAGCAGTTCTTCCCCCAGGGTGACCCGTCAAAGTTCGCCTCCCTCGTCTTCAGAGTCTTCGACGAGAACGCCGTGAGTTTCTTGTCACGTGTGTAAACGTTGTGGTCTTCCGCGAATCCTCATGCTTTTCAAATTCGCGTTCGTCAGGTCGGCGCTCGCGTGCAAGAGCAATCACGCGATGTGCTCTCGACTATCTCCCTCAAATTATTTTTCTTCCTCTATATTAGGCCCTCGCCAACGTCTTCATTGCCGTTTAACTGCCCGGTTGAGCATTTATTTAGTCCGACATTAGATAAGAATGGACTGTTAATTTACATCGCATGCTGAAAATTGCATGCTGAACAATTTCACGCGCTCGAGATAATCCGTATTGACCATCGCGATGATTTAATCAGTGTTGGCTCACTTCCCAACCAATCGAGCAGAGCATTGGCATTCGCACCACGTGTCGAGTATGTTTATTGAAAATATTGAGAAATATCTGAGAGACAGAAATTTTCCTCGGATTTCTCTCATAAGACTATTCGATTTGCGGCCCGAGAGAAAATACGAATACCCGGGAGAAGGAAAACTATTTGCACAATGTATCGGCCGACAGTCGCTCGACTCGCAAACGATAGCTATCCGCCTTTAAAGAAACGCGATCGCAAAGTGATCCTCGAATATTCCGCGATCAATAGGAGAGAAAGCATTTCGCGTGCGACAAAATAAGGATACGTCGAATTGTTGTTTCAGGACGGCACGATAGAGTTCGAGGAGTTCATAAGAGCGCTCTCGGTGACGTCGCGCGGTAACCTGGACGAAAAGCTTCACTGTGAGTACTTCGCCCTTTATCTCCCTCAGAAAACCTATCTACTTGAGTATGGGAGTTTTCTCGTGCGCTACTTCGTTTACCCATCTACTTTAGGTACATTGCGGACAATCGCTGAGATCGCGTAGCGAATTCTTTGATTTACTTAGCGCGATTAAGTCAATAATTTACACCCAACTTTATTTGAGAAGATAAAAAGTTTGCCTGATAACTTTGTGTAAAAAATTAAAATTCGTATCAAAGACGCGTCTTGTTTGCTTCTGCATTTCGATGAAGTCGACGAAAACACATAGAAACTTTTATAAAATTACGATTAATATTAAAACAAGATAAAATTCCAATTAATATTAGAACGAGATAATTCTTATCGAGCAATAAATTAATGCCCACGTTTCTTACATATTTCATTTCTAAGAAAAATTTACAAATAGTAATCGATAAGATATTATATATATAAAATTCGAGACGATCTATCTATACGAAGAACGATTGCAACGTAAGATGATAAAATCTTTCGATTGTTCTCCTCAAGAAAACTGCTATCAATGAACAATCGCAATCTGAACAAAAGTAAAGAATGAAACGTATAGCTTTGCTGAGAATGTCGCGGTCGAGATATCATCGGAAAGGTAGAACTTACAAGCTTGCAAAAGAATCGTGCGTAAAACGAAAGGTTTCTCCCGCGGACAAAGTGCACCTTCGGATTTTGTGCTCTCCCAGAAATTTCAGTAGCAGAAGTCAATCGCGTTCCCCTTTCTTCGTCTCTTTTCAGGGGCCTTTCGTTTGTACGACGTGGACAATGACGGCTTCATCACGAGGGACGAGATGTACAATATAGTCGACGCGATATATCAAATGGTTGTAAGTGTATTTCTTTCAAATTATTTTTTGCCCTGCAAGGAAGCTTTCGATGTGAAACATTTGTTCCTCAATTTTGTCGAGTCCTTATGTGTCTTTCTACCAATCCTGCCTAGCCTGCGATTTTCTCAAAATAATATAACACTATTTCCGCCCTATTGACATCATCTGTACTGAATTTGATGACGATCGCGAATTCGTTGAGTATTTCTAGAGTCAAGAGTATTCTCGACAAAATGAGAAAACCGTACGCTCTATCGTCTTAGTATTCCGTTACTTATCCGCTTACTCGATAGCTACGATTGTTTCGCTTATTTCAAATTTATATAATTCTGTTTCGCTTATTCGCCATCTTATAAATAAGATCACGATAGCACAAGATTCCCGTGCTTGTTTAACAATTTTGCAGCTGCGATGCAATCGTAATACACCGTGCGCAACGTGCTCAATATCAGGTCAATATTTTACCCGAATGGGCGCGCTACACGTAATTTAGCGGAAGTTATAATCCTCTTCTGCAGTTTCCGAAAGGCATGCTACAAGCGAGTTAGCAATGTAAACTGTAACGTCACCTCTCTCTCTCTCTCTCTCTCTCTCTCTCTCTCTCTCTCTCTCTCTCGCTATTGCGCCTGACAAGCGCGCTACATGCGGCTTCTTTTGAGTTACAATGCATCCTCGTATTATGCAACGCGCACTCTAATCTTTCGTCGGTTGTGTGATGTCTACTAAAACTTTGGAGCTCGTATTTATAACCGTTACTCGCGAATCTCGTTTCGAACATTAAATGGAAATACTCCGAATGACGTTACGTATAATATCTCGGACGTGACGTATCTTGATTACTGATAAAATGAGAGTACCTAGAGGAAAAGCGAAATAATTATTCGCGCGTACGAAACCACTAAAGTGTTATGTACTATAATTGTTAGGAATTTAATACACTGCCTCGTGTATTATTCGAGATTATCGATTATTCAATTATTTTATCATGTCATTTTACACTTTCCTTTAATTGATATAATGTCAATGTATATACTCGTAGATAAATAGACTAAAAAAATTCAGCTGAAATCGACGCCGGGTAAAGATAAGTACAATTACATAGCAATGATTGGCGCGTTAGTTTAATATATCGTATTCAGACACGATACGATCTTTTCCTAAGTCCGTTACCTCAGCGCGAAATGAAGATTAATTAATTCATCACTTACCAACGCGATGCGCAACAGCGGAGTTGTAGACTTACGTTGAGAGTACGTTCATCTGTAAAATACAAATATAAGATCCAAATTATAATGATACTCAAACTAATTAAGATTTCAAGTAATAGTTAATATACGCGAAATCTGTTCATTCCTCCCTCAACTAAATATTCAAAATATGTAAAATCTTTACATCATTTTCATAAAAATCTTCTTGAATAATTTTTGTAAAATTTTGTAAATAAAAAATCTATTCCTCTCATTCTTATTTAAATCAGTCGAATAAATAATTCAAATAAATACAAAAAAATAAATAATTAAATATTTATTTAATTATAAAAAAATTATTCTCTCTTTTTAAATACAAGTTAAAAGATGTAAAATGTGACATTTTATATGAATAAAATTTTTCTCTTTTATTCTTATCTAAATTATCCAAATGAAAAGCTCCCGCACCATCAATGATAAATAATATGTAATAATAAATTATATTTACCCTGCGGTTGTTCCGCTGTCGCCCGATGCCTCCCAGGCATCCCCCTCCTCTCAGGCTCCTCGATTGCAGTCACAACACTCACGACACTCGCGAAAACACTATCAATTGCCATTGCGCGCGAGCAAATTATCGAATGTAACAAGGAATACGACACTTCGCGCGACACTTTATACGGCACTCCCGAAGCTGAAAGCTCTCGTCGAGAGTTGACGCTCGCGATACTTTGTCTACATTTCGAACCGCACTCTGCAACGCGCCAAACGTTCGACACACGGGCCACTTAACGACTTGTGGCAACGCGAGGTTCGCGCTCCTTTGTCGTCGAATCCTCGGCGTATTGAATTCCCACAGCATCAAGATCGCTACATTGATACAGTCCCAAAAAAAAAAAAAAAAAACTCCGAGCTCGGAGCACGCGAATAGTTCGCTCGGCAATGCAATATTTAATTATAAAATCCATTAAAAAATATATCGTAAAATTTATTATATTTGAATGCCGAATATTTCGCTCAGTGCGTTCGCAAGTTAATTACTAATAAATGATCAATACGCGGCGGGGCCCGCGTTAATGGAATCGCTCGCGCGAGCCGACTACTCGCGCATTACTCGGCGCTCTCAATCCGATAATAGTGAGATTTTTCCTTTCAAATCCGCGCGAGATTCGCGAAACGAGATGCGATCCGCAGACGTCGTCGAAAGAGGCAATTACCCGCGAATATCGCGACGGAGCGGCAGCTCGACTCTCCCCCTCCCCTCCCGCCCCTCTCCGGTAATCTCACCCCGTTCATCATAACCTACTTCGGCTCCGATTTCACGAACACCGTCGAATGAATCGCGCTGAACAATTGTTGTCGATACGCGCGATACGCGAGATACGAGTCATTAGCCGCGGGAGTTAATTAATCGCTCGAAACGGCAATCGTGAGCAGCGATAATCGCGGAACGATCGTGTTTCGAAGGATAATAACGCGGCGACACGCACACTACTACCTGTCCGCTTCGGCGTCGTCAATAGAGTGATGACATGGCGGCGGGTCGTAACAACGAGGCGCCAAGGCCATGAACTGGTATGTCGTCCCGAAATGTCTAACATATTGAAAAATAACCGTACACTCCACGTTTTCGTATTATTTTCGTGAAATATTGTCTCTACAATGTTTCGCGCATTATTTTATGGACTCGTTAGCGTCCGTCCGAAATAACGAATCTCATTCGATGAAAACTTTTAGAAATCTTTGTAATCTTAATTCAAAAAGTACGCGGCAATTTGTTTGATATTTATTATATATTTAAGTAATTTTTTTATGTGTAATAGTAGTAATTAAAGTTTGCTGTCAATAATTTTATGTTATACAAATTTTAACTGTAATTCATTAAATTGCACATGAAACTAAATCATATAATTCTTCTTTTTTAATGAAAATTTGGACACTTGATTAAAATTGAATTTAAAAGAAATTCTTAAATTTAAAAAAGTTATCTCTATTTTAATTAAAATGGTATTCATGTAAATTAATTCGTTATTATTACTTTAGCCCAAGTTTTTACTAGGAAAGAATTAAAATTTATATATAATTTTAATAAATCGAAAATTATGTGATTTATAAATATTGTTATTTTAATTGTACATGAATCAAGATAATTAAAAAATTGCTGCTTAAAAAATATCGTAATTTAATTTCATATTCATTTCAATCTTTTATTGATTTATTAAAATTACACAATGTAAAAAATCGCATAAAAATAATAAAGCCAAATTAATTTTCGTAAATACTATTCGATTAAAACGAAGATAAACTTCATTCTCTTCAAATGAACATTTGATTGCCATGGATATATGTTTACAAAAAGTTGATTTCCAGATAATCGTGATTTGATTACTAATCGATATGCAATGCTAGAATATTATCGTTCAGTATTATTAGTGTACATACAAAAATGAAAATAAGAAGCATTTGTAATATTTTGGAAATTCATGTTTTTGAACTCAAATAAAGTTGTCAATATAGATAATCGTACAGTTCCCATCTGTACATTTATTAAAGTTATTTAGACGCAATTTTTTTCTTCAATCACATTCAGAATTAATTCAGAATTATTAAGCCATAAGAAAAAACTCGGGTTTTATTTTAAGAAACTTTATTTGAATTTCTCACTTAAGTTTTTCGCGATTACAAATATAACATTATGAATATTAAATTGATACTTACAATAGATTAATGAAATTATATTATATTTCAAGATCGATTTCAGTCAAGAATGTTTCAGCAAAGAAAGAATAGGTAAATACGGGTTGAATTTCTTTTTATCCCCCAGACTACACGCCTTAAAGTGCGTAGCAGATGTGCATTAGCTGGAGAATTGCAATTTCCACCTAACGCTAATTAAATTACCAATACTAACAAGGTCATATACGTTCGTGCAGATTACTCACTTTGGGCCAAAACTTTCTATGGAAACTACGTTACTTCCACTGAGATGCGAAAAACTCGCAGAATGTGCAGCGAAACTCTTGAGGGGTCCGGCAAAATACTTCAACGCTTCATAGGGCTGTTTTATACGGATATCGCCAATGCAAATTTTAACGTAAAATTCGACGCGACCGCGGCAAATCCGTCTCATGACAACGGTTCGCCATTAATCACCTTGAAGTCTCATTAATATTAATTTCAAAGAGAAATATAGTGACATATTATAGTGACGGGGCGTGCACACGGTAATCTATAAACATGCAGGTCGCGGTCGACAAAGGCATACGAAACTTTGACAGCCGACTTTAAAACAATAAACTCAATCAAGTTGCGTAATGCGATTGAATGCAATTAAATCTGATAGACCCAGATCAATGTAGGGAATTAGCGGATCAACCAATATCAATTAACACCCATAAAATCAAACGAAAAAATCAATACTGTAAACCATCTCGTAATATCGTAAACCATCAGCGATGAGTTTGCGGCAATGAAATAATAACGGCTGAAATCTCTCGTATCATTTTTCGAGCGTTTTGACGATAAAATGTCACGATAATGGAAATTAAATCTTTTATATATCACTGGGAATATCATATTTTAACAACGGACAAAAAAAATTTGCTAACAAATTAACGTTTCGCGAAAAACTTTGGTAGTTTCATTCTAGTTTAAAGAATGGGGCATGTTATTTATGGTGTCGTAATTCATAGTAAAGAGGTATTTTAGCCCGCTGTAGTAAGAGTAGAGTAGCAATTTGGAGAGTTTCCCGTGGATGAAACTCTGAGCGGAGAACAACGTCGAATGTTTCAGGGACAGCAGCCCCAAGTGGAAGACGAGAATACCCCGCAGAAGAGGGTCGACAAAATCTTCGACCAAATGGACAAGAACCACGACGACAAGCTCACCCTCGAGGAATTCCGGGAAGGTAGCAAAGCCGACCCGAGGATCGTCCAGGCCCTCACGTTGGGCGGCGGCGTCTCCACGTCGTCGCCATTATCGTAAGTGTCGACGCGGGCTGAGCGAGCCGCTCGTCCTGATAATCGGCCGACGAGGAAAGACCTTGGGGGAGAGAAGGCAAGTCCACATCCGCGCGGTTTGGCATGCACGTACAACAGATAGGCAATAACGCGAGCGCGCGAAGCGGTCGGTGATGTTGAGATTTGCGAATATTTTTGGAGAGATCTCTCGTCGACGAGCTAGTCTACTACTACTACTTCTTTTCTACTCTCTCACTCTATCTCTCTTTCTCTCTATGCCTGTATCTCCCGGAGAAGATCGGTTCTCGTTCCCCGTTGGTGAATCGATCCCTCCGTCCTCGTTAACGATCCGATTTCGAAAAATCTCAATGCTAATATAACAGTAGATATCTAGCGTTTGAGCAGTTGTAGCTTTCAAAGAGACTGGACCTGGCGAATTACATTTTTAACTAGAGAGCATGCAGGACTTCGATACAAATAAATTGTTAGTACGAACGATGAAGACATACAAAATCACGGGAGGGGAGAACTGCCGGTTGGAGCGTTCTCTCGAAAGCAGTTTCTTTTGTCGTCATCGTTCCTCCTCCACGCTTCCGTTATTCCGCGCTGGCAAAGTAACGATACGGTAACACAGGTAATGAGTAAAATTCAAATACACTCAACGCGAGCGTGCCGCTCGAATTTCAACGAGGTTCACCGGGGTTATTTCCGATTACTGCAGCGCGTGGCTTCACATTAGGGAAAAAGGGAAGAAGAAACGGAAGAGGGTAGCAGGGATGGGATAGTGGGTAAATTGCCACGCGGATAACCATTCAAATATGGACAACTGATCGTGCATTGTGCGGCGTTGCGTAGCGAGTGCGACCGCAAACAAAAATTCCACACAGTCACAATGAGCCTGTACCTATTTCAATAACGTCGGGCGAAAAAAAATCGAGAGGAAGAGAGACGTGTAAATTTTGCAATGATGAATTGCGCTGTATAACAACAGTACAATTCGACTATTCTTCTTTATTCCTCTTGTTTTCTTCTTTTTACGCAATCATGCTCTACTGAATTACCGCGCCATTACGAATTCAATCATCGAACGTAAATATTAGTGCGCACTTTTATATAACGTTGCATTACATACTTTATGTAATATGTTGCCGCCTAGAAGTGTTGCAGATTATTCATTTGCAAATGTCAAAAAGCACCGGCGTCGAGAACTAACGAGCGTTGCGTGCCACTGACAAAATTGCGTCGATTTGACGCCGGACACGGCGTAATTTGCGCATGATTTCTTAACAAACCGACGGCACCGTCGTAAGAGTATCGGCTCGCGTTACGAAACGCGGCATTAGAACGGCATGGCAAAAATTCGGAGATACGGAGACGGTGACTAAGCAAAAGGGGAAGATGAATAATGGCAATCTGCTTTCCGATATTAATGAGCGTTTTACGTCACTTATACGACGAAGCGGTCGACCATACAATCGCCAGCTGCAGCACGCAAGTGTTATCAATGGAATCTTCTGCAGGTTATAGAATTGAACAAAAAGCCCGAGAGATATATTCAAACTGAATGTGAAATAATTATACGTTACTTCTTAATTATAATAGAAAAAGTTGTGTTATTGTTGGTTTTATGGTTCTCGTAACAGGATGATCTCCCATTACGAGGCAGAAGCTACCCAAACAGAATTATACAAGTAAACGGGACTAATGAAAATAATGGATGATCTTATTAAATGTGAGTACCTTGTCATAATAGCCATCGATCGTCGAATATTAATGAGCAAAGTTGCATCTGCCTCGTGGATCTCTTGTATTGTTATCCTTGGATCCATTTTTTTATCAATTTTCAATCGCAGTCATTGACGTTCTTGATGCTCCACTTTCGAACTTCAACGACCTAAATCTTCATATTCAAGATGACTCAAGTGGAATAAAGCTAACGATCAATAAAGAAAAGAGTACCCTGCGTCATTTGGGGAACAGGTATTTTTACCTAGAATAAAATTACATGAAAAAGGGACAGAACAGGACAGAAAGAGCATGACAATCTGCATTTTTTGCATAATGACGATCAATTAATCATCATCGTAATGTACTTCCATCGAATATTCAACCGGAGTCAAAGAAAGGAAAAACTAAAGGAAGAGAAACATCAAATTAAAATAAAGGGAGCGATTAAGTCGAGAGTGATTAAGTTAAAAGAAGCAAAAGTTTTGCGGTGGAGGCAATCTTTACACATTGCGACAGAACAACGATTAGGATGAGCGAGAAAATGTCGAAAACTCTTGATTTAATTGACACAACTGACTTTCTGTAATCGCACGACACGACGTGTAGAGGAGACAATAAAGCGAGGCGAGGAGCGAACGACGATAACGACTTGCATTTAGTTAGTAGGGGACGGCCGCGCAACGTGACATTATTGGTACACGGATTTATCGGAATTTCGGATCTCCTATTCTCCGATATTAAGGAGAGCGTCAGATGGTCGTCCGATAAGAGCGGGGAAAATCCAATACGACAGAGCGAGAGCGCCAAGGACGATTAAAGGGAGTTGGGTAGAGGCAGATAGGTAGAGACGCGCCACATCTCGCCGATCGATCCGTTATAACGTTCTGCATTCCGCGGGATACGGTCATACGAATGCGGTTGAGCTTATGCGGAGGGACAAAAGGAACGCTGCAAGTGCGAGAATCGAGAGGAAAGGAGGGAGACGACGAGGAAAAGTGCGGAAGCGGGGCGCGGCGATGCGCGGCCGACAATGTTGATGGCATCTAGGTGCGGAATCGCGGCGGGGGATGGATTCCTCTCGACAATGAGAAGACCCAGAGGGCACGATCATAAATCTTGCCGCGGTTCATGACCTCGCATAGAGATCTTTTTTAAAGAATAAACCAACGTTTACACGGGCCAGGGCGGTTGTCGTTGTCGAGGAAATTGGGAAAATATCTTGCGAGCGCAAACGTCACCGGTCTCGGACCAGAGATAGCGGCAAGTTAAATAAGCTCCGAAAGAGGATTTATGAAAAATGCATAGGCACTTGGTCCGCTGCCGCCCATGCAATATGTAGCCCGTTGCCGCCGAAACTGCATGACGCGTCTGGCTTACGCTCCAGCGCGTAAAAATGAAGTTTCGGGCGAAACCATCACGGGACAATGGCTTCCCATTTTCTCTTCGGTAACGCGGCCGCCACTCGATTTTATATATTACGCGGTACGGAGTGCGAGACGGCAAAGTAATTAAAATTGCGAAAACATAAAAAAGCGAGAAATTAATTTATCCTGTCGGCAAAAACGAACAAGATAAATAGGAATGCAATTGTGTTAATGAGGGAATTTTAAAACCAGTTTACAACGCATGCCTCCGAAAGACGCCACTGCAGAAGCGGGGAATTAAACATTTTATCGCAAAGTAAAAAGATAAGTTTACCGAGGTGAATGAAGAAAGGTCGCCCTTTGGAAGTCTGGAATTCACAGTGCCTGAATTTTCAAAGCACCGTATCTCTTTCCATCGCTCCCGCGTATCTATTCTCCGATTGGGTGGCTGTAAAGCGAGAAGAGATACGAGTCCCAACCTACATAGGAATGACTCGGCGCAAGAAAAATGTCGCGTAACCAGAAGCAAAAATTCACAAGCCCGGCAGAGATACCTCTAGAGATGTAAATGCGACGCTGCGAAGCGCATGTTATTACTCTAAATAACGTGCGTATATTCGCGCGCCGACAAAAATTTCACGCACCGGATAGCAGCGGAACTGGAGCGCAAAAATAGACCCGACTTGACATCGTGGAACGGATGTCGGGTATAATAAGTAAATATTAATTTTGCAAGAATGTACTTTTCGCTGTAAGTCCACGAGATAAATCGCCGCTTAAAGCTCCACTATTATCTCGCGTGATTTAAGAACCGTTATTCACTTCACGTATCAAATGTGCGCGGAACAATACAATGAAATCCCATGAATCTTCCCTGACTTGTCGTTTTTTTCGGGCACTACATTAACCCAGCGGCAAAAGCCTGATTCGTTTCGGTTCATGGCGCTCTCTTGCCCTTTTTTTCAGAGCTACGCGAAACTGCGTGCAATCTCTTGCACACGAAGAATTACGTACGACTCGCCTAACATTCGCATTGCGATAAACAGCACCTTGCCCCTCCCGCACATAGTAACCCCTTTACGCCCGGCGGAACGAAATAGCGAACTGTATCGAAATTCTTCGCATTTTTCAGAAACGCCTGACGAATTTCAGCCGTGCCGTAAAAGCCGAGCGCAACACGTCCGGAGTTTAAAATTACGAGTGGAGTAACGAGTGCCGCGCCGCGTTCATATTTCTGCAAGTCTTTATCTTGCGCGTGTCATCTCATCTATCCCAGTCGCGCGGCCAAATTTGCAACACCCGACATCACAAGCATCCCGTCTTGCCTTTTCTTAATTTTTCAACCGCGCGGAACTTGCTGTCGCGTCGGCTCGCCATAAATTCAAGGCGCGCGTGCCTGCGCCCTCAACATCCGCGTCCTTTCCAACCCGGCAATTTACCACCCTCTCTCTCCACTCGCTTCTCGCTTCAGAGAAGAGAGCTCTCGCTCCGTTCTCACGTGGCAAGAATTTCAGTGACCGACCGTGTGGATAAGTTTATTTCCGGATAAAAGTTGAACGATGGTCAGACGCCTCTGGTGCTCCAGGCGGTCGATTCGTACGATAAAACTCATTTTCCTCGTAACGCGGTCGACGATGACGTTTTTTCGCTTTATTCCACCGTTAATTTCATGCTGCCCGACTAGCTGCAGATTTTCCCGCGAGTAAAGATTTACAACCGTCGAAAATTTGCGCTATTCTTCATCCCTTCCTTTACTTTTCACACGTTTCCATTCGCGAAACTATCAGACATTTTTCGCCACCCCTACCACGAGCATATTTTTCTTTTCACGCTTGCCTTATTTCCGCTCTTGTCTCACTCGTTTCTTTATCGAGGGATGCGCCACTGAACGTATACAACGGCAATGTGGTTAGCGATTCGAGTTTCGCAGCGAGGTAAAATCGCAGCGATAACAACGGCGCGGAGCGAATTCCGGGATAAATGTTTGCATACTGCAATACATCAGCAGCCAAGAACGACGATTAATTACACCCATGATAAACTCGAAAGCCATTACGCCCTCGGCATTGTGCGCACTCGTCGCTCAACCGCTTCAAAGACATTTAAGAATTCGCGTGTACGCGACGCTTATTATCCTTTCTAGGATTCCTAACGACGGAACTTTCATTATATGATTTCGAAACGCTGTTTGGACAAACAATACCGCCGCAAAGCCGGGTCGCCAAGTTTGCATCCGGCGACCTACTCATAAACAAATATTAACCGTTCCTCTCAAACCGTTTGGTGAGTCAATCCCTCGAGCGAAACCGAGGTCGCAATTAATCGGCGGCGAAAGGACCAATGCTCGTAATTCGGTAGCGAGGGCATGACGCGTCCATATGCGAGCGCGCGACATCGTCACGCCGATGATATCAATCACTCGTTACGGATCGGTGCGCCCCATTATTTAGCCACGTCAAATATTTGCGATACCCATTGCGCTCGGACGCGAGAGGAAGAGTCAGAAAGACACGCATGCTGCATGCCGGCCTCGGCGAAATGGCATGGACATTTTCTCTGCACGCGTGACGGGCATCGCGGGATGATATTGGCAAACTTCCCGGCGACAATTTTTTTTCTTCCCTCTTTGCTCCTCCTTTTTTTTAACCTCCGCGTCAACATCTCACTCCGCGAGATCAAACTGGAATAGCGCCATGCCATAATGGAGACGATATTGGCAAATAACGGTCTCCGTGGCAGAGCATTAACATTATTACCTGCTATCCATTTCTCCGGAAGCGCGAGCTCGCCGCATTCGATCGCGACTATTGGCCGCAATTCTCGTTTACATAATTCGCGGGTCAGGGATTATGATGCATCATTTCAAGAGGGATATTTCATCACGTCGCAAGATACGGATTTAAGGGTCCTTGAAAACAATAATTAACGCCATCAATCATGAAGAAATGAGAAACCGCTAAACGAGAAATACGAGCAAGCGTTGTTTCAACGATGCTTCTGTTGATTCGCGATACAGTAAAGATGAGTGAATAAAATTTAGTAAAACGAACGGATTTGCAATAGCATTGACTTGCTAACTTGGAGCATAATTGCGGAAAGCAGTGGAGTTGCCGAGCGACGATATTGCCGACATTAAACTCGCGCCCGTCCCTTAGGATTTATTTGCCATGTTTGCGTCGATCAGGATTTAAGCAAGGACGTAAGCAGATAGCTGCCGCGGAACTTGGAGCGTCCTATAAGGTTCTTAAGTTAAAGTCCCCCCGACAAGTCTCCTGCCTTCAATCATCCCCCGCAGTCGACTCGACTGCGAGTTTCGCGTTCTCTCGACTGCGAGTTTCGCGCTCTCGCAGAAGTTAAACCAAAGTGAAGCTGGCACGGACAACCGGTAGTAATCGCGCGCGAGCTTTCGCCGTTGCGTCGCGTCGGATCGATCCGTGGAATATTTCAATATAACTCCCTCCCCTCTCGAAATAACGCTTACGTCTCAGTGGATCGTACTCAGCGGATGGGAATACCATATACGGGTTAAAGGGCATTCAGTTCCCGTTCCCGATATCCGTTCAATTGAGAGAATTGCTCCGCTAACTTTCGCGACGTTACGAACTTTACAGCGGTGTCAGAGTTCCGCTCCAAATCGTGCCGGCATCAAGGAACTCGCAAAGTGCCTGCGGCTGTCAAACTTCCCTCAATATTCGAACCTATGTAAACAAATAAATTCCTACGAAGTGCCACATGCGATTTTAATGTCTCGGTATCCGTCGTTACTTTTCACATTTTATGTTTCTATTGGAAAGGGTGGCCTATGTCACCTGTCTAGGTGATGGATGCGCGACCGCAAATCGATGAAATGACATTTCTGCCACTCTCCGCCAACGTACGCATCTCTCTCTTTCTCTCTCTGCGATGCAAAAGGGATAGAAACAATATTTATAAACCCAAGGAGAATAGCTTGTGCAATAATAGTCGCTTGAAAAACATTTCGGGCGACAGCGCGTGGAGAGTCAGAAAGTGCACAACAAGCCATCTCTCGTCCGCTGACGAGACGTAAAGTCGTACAAATGTTGGCGAAACGCCATCATGCCGGTGAAGCACGCAAGAAGGCGAATCGCCACCGGGGGAGGCTTTAACGTTTGACTACAAGTTGCGACTCGCGGGGCAGCACTCTAATTTGTCACGCACGGCCTGGCATTTAATCAGTCTTAAACAACAAACAACAACAGGAATTCATCCGCAATGTTGGCGCACGCGAATCGCTTCGGGAGCGCCGAGAATTTCCCCTAATACGAATATAAATATTGGCTAAGATCAACACGTGTCGTACATGCGCGCCGCTTATTAGAGCTACAGAGAGCTTGTAGTCCCGTTTAAATAACGACTATTTCATGACGCGTATTTTACACCGGTGAGCAAATTTACCCTACATCCCGAAGTCACGTTGCGGAGATTTATTCGAGGACCTGTCATCGAAACCGTAAAAAACTCGGTATTATTTCTCGTTTCTCAACACTTCGCTATCCATCGAGAACTCGATCTTTCTTTCATCGCGACTTGTGCAACATTCAAATTAATGCAAATGTTATATATTGTAAATGCGAATACTTGATCCCTCGGTATAAGATGGAATAAATCAAAATAATAGGTAACAATTGCGAATTAATTAATTTGCGTGAAAATTCTAACAGTGTATCATATCCATATTAATTCTAAAATAACGTAATAAATATTCCATTACGCGCGCAACTCAGATTACGCAGCAACAAATAATTCGCCTGAAAGTATGTTCTTCATCGTTCGTACACGTAGACTTATATTCGAGAAATATAATACTGTTACCATCATCGTAGCTCCATAAAAAATAGTACCTAGAGAAGTGTCTTGCGGTTTAAAGGATTCAACGTTGTCACGGTCGCTTGGACTTACTTGTGCATTTTCAGTCTCTTACTTTGAAAGTTACTCGCACGGGGAATTCCGGACGAATCGTCAGCTCGTTATTTTTATACTTCTACGTTACACTTAAGGTAAGACTTTAAAAGCTCGACTTCACATTACTGTACTACGTAAGATCTACATTTTTGCTGGTAACACTCTACTTTACGTAAGACTTTACGATATATTCTCGATTACACATAACTTACGTACGTGCTCACCTCGCGGAACTGTGGACGTTGCCCGAGCGGTCGTGAAACATCTTTTTGTAGCATGCCTCGAACATGTTCTAGCTCTGACAAGCCGGAGTGAGAAACTTTTCGAGTTTTACGCGACGAAAGGAGCGATTTTTAAAGGGGAAAAGTAAGTGCAAACGCGAACGCTGATAGCCGGTTCCGTTCACTCCGACCTGTCCGAAAGAAATGGATGCAACCGCGTTTAAAGTCTGCTCCAAAAACGCGGCCTGGATATCACTTGAACCTTAGCAATAATCGTGGAACACTTTGTTAGATCGTGGCGGAGGTTTTTAATCGCCGTCGAGCGTTAAGAGCTGGTTGCACCAACATCAATTAACGTAAACCTTAATGTTTCCTCTTTGTTTTGCGAAATCTATCATAAGCCCCGCCATATATTTCAGAACGTGCGTACCCTGATGAAATCGAAGCAATTTTATATTTTTGGCACCGAATACTTTGATAACTATGTCACGAATTAAGGTCTACTTAAGATAAAGTGCGATCGAGATTAGTTGGAAAATAAATGCCCCGTTATCTTATTTGCACTTGTAAAACTTACTTTGCCATAACTTTGATTTCATCAGCGTTAATCAAATTCAATCTTCAAATTTATCAAAGGACTCGCATAAGTAGGATTATAATCTAGCTGAAGATAATGAATCACTGACCTGGAGTTAGTTAAATCAGATTGTCGGTGCAACTCAGTCCAAGTTGCGGACGGCGCGTATACCCGTTGCGGCTCGGCGACGTGCGAGGGGATGAATCATTACGGCGATGTATGAGACGGCCGGGGCGAGGAGTGCCAACGATGATCTCCCACGACGATCACTTCAGCAAGAGAACCTTCTTTTCGCAGTTTTTCATTCCAGTCCTTGTCCAGTTATCGCGGCGATTGGAAATTCTATTTTTCTAACATACGTCCGATTTTGCTTGGATGCATTCGCAGCATTATTGCGTCAAAAGTTGCAAGACCGGGGGAGCATCGTTGTCGTCGGCCTCGGCCAGGGCGAAAGCGATTTTTTTCGCGGTTTTCGTCGAGATTTTTATCGCCAACGTTTTGCGCATCGATCTTAGCGGCAACGTGTCAGGTGGGAGAAGATTGCGCCAGCAGAGGTAATCATGCGCCACAACAGAGAAGAGAGAGAGAAAGAAAGAGAGAGGGAGGAAGGGAGAGAGAAAGAGAGAAAATTTTTAAAACGTTTAATGAGAAAAGAAATAATCCATCAGCTTTAGCAAGCTTAGCTTTTCCAATATCCGTGGGCACGCCCATGGCCCACTGATTATTTTCTTATAAACGCCGGCTTTGAAACTGTTTCTCTACTCTGGCGCAATAAGTTAACTCTGCCGATGGACTCTTGCCCATAACTAACGCGGAGAACAGAAAAGTGCGAGAGAAGCGGGAAAACGAGCGAGCAGTGTGTATCGAGTTAAGTTTAAGGAATTATTAAGTAAAAGAAAAAAAAATCGTCTTAAGCAATTTTTACAATTTTCAACGGGAAGCATAAGTGTAAGAGCCGAATCTCGCTTAGTGAAATTTCTAGATGCTTTTCGTGTTAACTGAATTCTTGTAGTGAACGCTTTATGCGAGCTGAAAGTCTCTCGTATTTTGTGAAGAGATGGAAAGGGTAGAGAGAACAGAGGAGAGATAAACGACGAAAAGTGCTGGGGGAAGGAGCACGAAAGGAAATCAAAAAGCCCAACGTGCCTGCTCCAGGCGATGTTTCCCCATTTTCTCTGTGCGCTCATCTCGGCGCGGCGCGTCTTTTCGCGAGCAACTACCCAGCGGAGCGTCATTAACGTTGGTAATTAGTGATTAACAGCGTATGAGTGTGATCAGAGGCGTGATGGAAGTGAGGAAAAAACATCGAGCGTGAGAAGTATTCGCGGCGAAACCCCAGGAGTCATTACGCAACTATCGGCCCGGGATAATTATTCCATTTGTATTCGTTAAACGGGCTTGTACGTTTATTCGAGCGAGATCAGCAACGATAGAATATCTGTTGCATCGTTGCGCAAGTTTATTCTTTACGATTTAACATAATTTTAACCGCTACGTCGACTCAATTCCATTCCGATAGCGCTAATGGCTGTGAAATAAGCGTTTTCAATGCAAATTTAATCCAGCAAACAAGTCTCAACGTCGCATTCGTACCTATAACCGTTTATCGCGTGTATAATGCAACGCGGCAATCGGCTTGAATCCCTTGAAGCGCATTACGATAATTAATTTAAAGCCGCTGTTACAGTATCGGATTTAATTTCGCCATATTACAGCGCGAACGAGAAATTAGTCATTTCACAGATGGCTTTCCCGCGGATATCTGCACCGCAATCGAGCACGGTATCAGCCTCTAATTTGCGACAAAGGCTTTGAGACGCGGGTCGGAAACACGCCACTGAGACAAAAGGCGCGCTTTCGAGGATAAAGCTGTCGGATCCACGATCGCATCCGCGAGCTGCCGTCCACGTGGAATTGCGCTCCCCATCACGCGATGGCCCCGAGATTTGGAATTTTTATCGCGATCTCGCGAATGCCCTCGCGAATTTTATCCGTGTTTCCAACGCTCGCGGAAACAAATGGAATGTTTATGGTGATTAGATCCGAGCGATTTAACGCGCACGGCTAGGTTCCGATAAAAATTTTCAAGATCTATATATTTCTGTATTTCCGGCCTTCTCGTTCGCTTTGGTATTTTTATTAATAGCTAGAGATAAATCTGTTGCAGCTTTACGTGCCTCGAGAAGGATTGTGAGGCTTAACCTTCTGTAACCCATTTTCCGATTGTTATTGAACCACTCTGACTATATTACTCCTCCGGGAAGCGTTGGTTATTTCATAAAAGTACATCTATCAGTATATCTATCACGGTAGCGTGAAAATAGATGTTAGGGCGTTGGTTATTTCACTGTGAGTTATAGAAGGTTGACGTAACAGGAGTGTCTATGCGATTATGTAAAATGTCCAAAACTGTTACCGCCTCTCCGATTTAATTCTTTGACTATTCCTGTGTCAATTTTTTCTTGATAACAATATCGGCAATCGTCATTTTTAAGAAATTATTTATTAATTACAGTTTAAAATAATCTTTTAACTTAATATTCACATAGACGCAAGTTTCATCAATAAAATTTTATTTCTAATTCTACTGATGAATTTTAATGCAAGGTGTTTAATGCTGAACATTAAAAAATTTTAAATAAAGATAACCATTCAACTACAAATTTCTCCTAAGAATTACAACGGTGGAAGAAATCGTAGATGGAAAAGTAACAATTTTGAGACAATTTCGGTGTACTAATCCTAAGTTTCACTCTGTGGAGCGGATCTTAAGTTATAAGCATCCCCGCGTTAAATATACTACTTGGACTATATTGCGAAATTGCAAAGTGTAAATACGACGGTCAATACCGTGAATTATTCATATGTTTCCTTCGATAGTCACTTCCGAGAACAAGCGCTCTGGGAGCCGACAAACCCAACGGAATTGCAATGGAATTGATCAGAGATACGTATTGGGATAAGCGTGAGTTTTTTCCGACATTTCTCTCCACAATTACCTCCTCTCATTCTCTAGTTTTCTCTCACTCTTTCTCTATTTCTCTCACTTGTTTTACGCATCGGCGACCTCCGAAAAAGAGCGGCTTTTCGATGATAACGTTAAATAAAAGGAAAAAGTATATTCTCTATACTATAGTAAGATATTACTATTCTTAAGCGCTGCGATGCACGAAGGCTATTCTAATGTGTACCGTTATACTTATCGCTACTTGTACCGCTACTATTACCGCTAGTATGTACTCTAACGCTAACTACTGTTACTATATTTGCAGCAACGTGCGAAACTTTTCCGTCTAAATGCATAATACACATTCTCGAGAGACACGCCCATTAATACATACGTATACTGTCCACACATACACCCGCATACATTGAACATTACATCCGTTCCGTGCACACGGAAGGAGGAACACGACACGTACATACACTTAATAAACGTCAACATCATTGTTTTACAAACTTTCTGTGATAATTATTAACAATCACTAAATATGAGGAGAAATACTAAGTACGGAGCGAAGAAAATGGAGAAGGAGCGAGATGACGGAAAGTGTAACGAAGGGGAAAGAAAAGAGGTTCGATTAAAAAAAAAACCGATAGGCGGGAAGAAGCACAGTGCTCTGATGGAACGAAAGGCGTCTTGTTAGAGGTGATATAAAATTATTGTTCCGTAGTTTGTTGTACGATCGACGATCCGTTGAAATAGTTGTACTTGCTCTGATCCTGCGACAGACAAAAGAAAAAGAAGAAAGCGAAGAAGAAAGAACAGAAGCAAAGAGCGAATACAACAAATAACGCGACCTCGAGACGTTACTCGGTTACCACAAAAATCTAAGCGCATTGTTATTTTGTATGGTCCCATGCGTTTTTTCTAAATGACGACATCGTGACATGCGATATGATGGCGATTAATAAAAATAACTTCAAGCACACACAGCTGTTTTTTTTTCGACACCTGTTCTTCTTTTAGAACTATTCCACTTGCCATCCCTTTCTATATGATCCTTAAACATGCAGCCTTTGGGCATCCTGTTGATAAAAATAAAATTTTCTTCGGATATTATCCCTTTAAAATTTAGAATATAAGTGTCTTATCTTTAATTAATATCTCTATTTTTAATTTTTGTACATATAGCTCTTAATTTGTACGCGCACAAAAAGTATTAATTTATATTTTCTCTAGATTTTCGAAAAAATTGTTTCATGTATAAGTATTAAGTTCAAAGAATATTATTTTTTTACAGGAATATCATAATAAGTTTACAAACATTTAAATAATCAAGAAAAGCATTTTGCAATATTGATGCTACATCAATTCAATATTATAAAGCAAGTATTATGTGGAAATAGGTTTTAAAAAATATCGTTCTTAACGATTATAGTATTTATATTCGATAGGATAAAAAATCCCTTTACTAAAATGAGACATCGGTTTATCGGATTTCTCGAGAAAAATCGAGTAATGTGACTATATCGCACGTGACTATATGTAATGAACAAAAAAGAAAAATAAAAAATAGAACCATTGATTGCAGATGACAGTATCCCGGTGAATGCGCTTTTACACTATCGTATTCGCGATTCGACCCGGCTTACCGCTTGAGCCGTCGCAAGTGCCAGATGCAACTCGTGCAACTCGTCCGCGCGCCGAATGTCCTCATTCAGAGCCCGGATCCTGAATCGAATCTCCTGAATAGCCATCTCAGCGATTTTCACTTTCAGCCGCTTCTCCTCGGTCTGTAACATAATCATCGTCTGTAGTCACTGAATTCCACTTCCGCGGATCGAGGAGTCGCATACTTCCAACCGATGCAGCGTCAACCGGTAATTCAGTTCATCCCAGAGCTCCGATTGGACCGGACCAGCCTCATCCCGATCCCGTAATCGCGCATTTGGAACGTGCGATCTGGCAGCGTCATTCGCAGTCTCATCGGAATCGTCTCGTTGACTTCGTGACGCCGCGCTCTCGCCAGTTTTCGATTCTTCGCGTCTTCCTTTGTGGTATGTCGAATGCCGTATCGTGTTCCGGATACCAGGAGCAGCGGAATCTTCTTTTCTCTCAGCAAAGTCTTCCCTGGTCGTTATAGAGATCTTTTTCGCCGATACCGAGCATGAAACTTTACTCTGAGACAAGAATTTTGATGGCAAAATGTTAGATTCCCTCTTTGCTGGCTCCAATTTCCGGCGTGCTTCAATTGCATTCCTTCGGTTACTAATTACTTCGCCGTGATTATCAGTCTGTCGAGGCTGTAGCAAGAAGCAGCGTCCTTTTGCCGCGCCTGCAGCGGTCGGGAAAATGGACTGATCGTCCTCCTTGCGTTTCTTGCTCGACGATGCAGCTGGTGGTTAAACGAGATGAAATTTTTTTGTCGCCAGCGACACGCCAGCGATTTGTCTGCAATTTCGACTTTCTTTCTTGCAATCTTTTTATTCAAGTATCGCGAAGATGTATTTATTGAAGCAAGAAACATTGATGTCTTTCTTTCTAATCAAATACTATTTTGAATTTCATCGTATAGATATAATTAGATAAAGAATTTCGTATATCAATTAACGATCAATAGCAAAAATAAAACGGAATTGCAGTGCAGCAATTATTATGCTGACTTAATGTATAATGCGCAGCTGGTCGAGAAAATTAACGAGTGCAGAAATCAAATTAAACTCTTTCACCTGAAACGATGGAAACGTCGCTTTGAAAAGAGAATTTATCTAGTGACGCATCGTCCTTGCGTTTTCTTTTCGGGTGATTCCTGCTGAAAGGCTCGGCAGTTCTTTCAGGGCAAATCACTGACACAGTCACGCTATTGTCCGAGACGTCCGTGTTAGATACTATCACATCAGTGCCTATTGGTTTCTCCGGTTCACGGTCTATCATACCCGATGACCTTGATTCTTCGCAAACCTTACTCGAGAATCTCTTACTCTGCGAGATTTCCGAGCCGGATCGATTCTTTCCGAATGAATCTAAAAATTATGAGCCGCTATAGCAGTATATATTCTTCTTTTCGGCAGCTTTCGCAGTTTTTTTTAATTTATACTATATATATATATATATATATATATATATATACTCTTTTCAAATTTATAAAAAGAATATACAATATATATTTACAATAAGAAGGATTGTAAATTTTAGAAGAACATCATTTTGTGTGTAATATAAGTAGAATGAATAAAAATGTCATATATATATCGATCGGATAAAGTCGTAAAACCATAGATGGCTGTTAGAGAGGTATCCCTTTAATAGCACGGTTGGTAGCCACACAAGGGTCTAAAAGGTTCGTGGAGAAAGTCATGACACTCTTTGGTACACTTACGATAAACGAGTAGAATAATAAAAAGAATAAAGAACTCGGCCGCATTATTGAGTCTCGATAAAAGCCGACCACGGTTTTGAAACGATCGAGCGAATCTAAAGGAGAGGCTTATCGACTCGCAAATACTTGACAGGTTTAAAGAAGCACGAAATATTCTTTGTAGCGACGACGAGATAAGCGGGAGGAGCCGTAATAAGGATAAGGAACGTAATAAAACTTAGGGCATCTTAGAAATGGCCAAGTAAAAGTAGCTTATCGTCACGAAACACACGCTGAGAAATTGAAAAGTTTAGATATTTTTTCGGAATGTCTTCCACACACATAAAAACGATGACATTAACGTTAGAGCGGAGTAAAAATCATCATCCCTTTTAGTACACATAAACCGTCTACGTAATATATGATTCAGTGCTGATAAAAAAATACTTTCGATGTTTGCGGTTGTAATATCATCTCACTTTTCATGTTGTAATTTAAAGAATGTATGATAGCATTCTGGTTAGTTCGCCTTAATTTGCGAAAGTGAATAATTATAGCTCGGAAGAGATCATTAGATAGATTAGATGCGTTATTACCACAGGGAAGCTTAAAAACGGAGACATTTCTTTAAAGGGGCACAAGATAAGCGAGGAACATACCGGCCGGGTGGATCGGCGTGGCACCTAATTTCCGGAAGAATGTCCCATTATCCTCATATATCTCACGCTGACGACATCCTGGCTCGTCGATGCTCTGTAGGGGTGTGTCGAGGTGAGAAGGAACGCAGGGAGCGGCTAGTTCCTTTGCGATCTTCGTTATTTCGAGATTATTACGGTTTTCGGAAACTTCCGGATGCGACGCTTTCTCCATCGAGTCTTCCGAAATCGCGTTCGAGTGCTTCTTTATGCCCTGTACAATTTCGCACGAGTTTACGAGCAAACGATGGATTTGTGGTAAGATAACAGCATTGATAGAAAATATGAGAAGGAAGATGTAAATGAAGCTTCGAATAACCTTTGGCAAATGTTCAAGCATTCTGGCATGAGTACGCCGTTTGTAACCATGATTTCAGTAAGATATCTCGCTCTCGCAAGAAATAAAAAGAAAAAGCGGAAACGATCGAACAAAAGTTATCATTTTTTCGCGACGTTTAAGGGATCGTTCGATATGTTGTCGAAATATGTTGTCTAACTTATTATCTTACAAATGTATTTTCATCCGTTTCCGAGCGCTTGAGAAATAAGAGATAGAGAAAACCTGAGTGAAAGGGAAAGAGCTTCAGAGAGGGAATAAGCGAGACAGCCGAATGTGAGTCCGCGGGGCCTGGGGGCCAGGAGAGAAAAAAAAGAAGAGCGTTTAGCGGACAAATTTCAGGTCGGCTATCGATGCTAATTTCACGGATGAGCGAGAAATCCGCGGCAGACATACGGATGCGCCACGCGCGATTTACCGCCTGGGCTCTCCTGCCGTGGTACTTGTAGTTCTGCCAGTACTTCTTCAGCTGCGCCGACGTCTTGCCGATAAAACCCGCCTGATAGAAATCCCGCTCGATCGCGCGCCAGATCTCCCGGCGATCAAACACCGACGCGCTCCTGTCGTCCAGCAGTGGCGCGTACTGGCTCATTACGTTCAACAGATGCAGACGTTCGTCCTTGCTGAACTGGTTCCTCCTCCGACCATTGTCCTCTTCCTCCTTCTCTTCCTCCGACAGACGGCACGGCCGCATTCTTGCGAAATCTCTCGCGATCCCGCGTTGCCCTCGCTGAACTTTCGCACGAATTTTTGCGCACGGCGCGCTCTTCCGCGATCGCCTGAGGACTCGCGAGCCGCGCAGTCGTCGACCCTAATCTCGGCTTTTGTTTCGACATGCAAAACATGCTATCTGCGATGGGCAGATTTTTCGTCGCGATGCGCTTCGCTACCGCTGCGTATGAACGGAGCGGTTTGAAACACGCTTGACTCGTGACGACGATGGAAGAAGGAAGAAAGAGCCGACGGCGTTTTATCGATGGTCATACGCAGCCTCCTCTCTTGCGCAATCCCTTCTCGGGATTCGTATTTTTACGTTGAGCTCAAATGAAATAAGTAGCAACAATTGTAATGATCGTGTACGCGTGTATTAAGTATAGGCAGGCTATTCATCTCTTCCTCGCTTCTTCACGCTGTACTTATCCGTGCCTCCGATATTACAGGAGTGTATCGCTGCTATTGTAATTGTATGCCCACAGGACACTTAACTTTCTATCGTCCAAACGCGTCTCCAAACGTGATGACTACATCGACATATCGTTGTTTGCGTAATGTTTGCTGTCCTCGGCTTCCTGAAGAGATCTCGCCGAGATGCTACGGGCGAATAGGAGTTAACGCAATTTACGACAGTTCGGGAAGCAGTTTCGAAAAAAAAAAAACACAGAAAAAGGTCCGGTCAGCTTTGTTTGCATGGGAGAGAAACCAACGGACATGTAAAACAAATGCCATGAGCATTCTTTGTCCGTCATTTAAAACGAGAACGATAATTTCCGAAATAATGCTGAAAAATCTAGCGAATTGATCGTCGACATTTTTCGCGAGTTTCTACGTTTATTTTACTCTGCATTCTTTTTTTCTTCCCTTCCTTCTCGCCATTTTTCTTTGTACGCAACGACCGTAATATCTGTAACCTAGGATCATCCGGTATTCTAAAAGAGCGTCGCGAGAAAGTGACAGCGCTCTTTGTGCGGCGGTAGTAAGGTCGTAAAACGCGCGCGGGCTCGCAACCGTCACGACGAGCGGTTCAACAATATATCCGCTGATTAATTACACATTTTCTCCGCGGTCCACCGCCGGCCGGGACTTTGCATAATCCCCGGCGAACGACAGGTGGTAACCCAGAAAGCGAATCGATGGACGGATCGTTCACGCTTCGAGAACTTCAAAGAAGCCTGCTCGAAAATTCGTCTTTAGCGCCTCTTAGCCGGCTTATTCTTTTTCGAGCGAGATTCTTGCCCCCGTGAAACGAGATACTCTCTCTCTCTCTCTCTCTCTCTCTCTCTCTCTCTCTCTCTCTCTCTCTCTCTCTGTGTGTGTGTGTGTGTGTGTGTGTGTGTGTATGTGTGTGTGTGTGTGTGTGTGAACCGTATTGCGCAGACTGGAATAATTGGTGCGCGCGAACAATTGCGAGAGATAGACGGCTTGGATATCGGTATTGCGAAATCGCAATCAAACGGCGCCCGAGAATGTGCGCCCGAGATTAACGCACCGAGAAAGTGCGGTGTTACAAGCACCACGGTAAACTGACTGTGCCGCGCGGGAGTTTGCACATATCGCGAAATGACGTGAATAAAGCGAAATTGCGAGTTTAAACGTTGCGGAAAATGTGACTCGCATCGATTTTCGGACAATAAGAACAACGTTACAACGCCTGGTGAACTTTATGACTCTGCTCCGCCTGCTTGATACGGGTAGTTTCAATCCCGCTAATCCCGTTACCGGTTAAAACCCCCGGATTTTCCTCGTAAATCTTACGGTCTTTATATTCGCAACAAGAATTAAAAATCTAAGGACGAGACGGACGCGATTTTTCAAGCGCCATGACCACGATTTTAAGCGATACGGGAATTTCGTGAAATGAAATTAAAGTCATAAATCCACCTTGCTTTATGTATGCGGTGCATGTTATGAAAACATCATCCTGAGCATTAATATTGCATTTATCGAAAAAAAGAAAATTTGACCACTTTTGAACATTGTTGAGCACGATCAATAAATTTCCAATAAAATGTTCTTACAGGAACGAAGGATTTAATAAATAACAGGATTTAATAAATCGCGAACGGAGGTTTCATCAAAATTCCCCGATCGTTAATATGGCAAGAGTAACGTTGACAAACTGACATGAAACGATAATCCTGAGCGTCGGTGAAAGAAATCAGCAAGTGATAAATGGAACTCGGGTGAACTGATTAACCTCGCAAAACGCTCGATAGAGTTATTTCCGACATGAAGTAATTACCAGATTTTCGTTCGCGAAAAAGTGGCAGAAGTCGTCTCGTGGATTTTCGTCGCGACGTAATTCGCGTATCATCGCGATTAGGAAGCAACCCAGCGAAATTTAATCTACGTGACACGCCTGCCTCTAATTCGGAATGAGGAACGCGAATGCGCGATCGCGGTATGCGAGAGAATGCCGTGCACCTTACTCCCAAATATCACGAAGCGAACAACGAAATATGATTTCATTAATATCCCACGTACGCTCGCATATTTGCGTTGTAAATATCTGCGTATCTGGTAAATTAACCGACAAGCGGAATTAATGCATCGCGATGGAATACACTCTCGCAATTGTATTTACTTGTAACATAGTACAAAACGTGTAAAATACACGGATCAATTTAAATAAATACACATCGCGGAGATAGAATCACTTCCTCCTCTTTTCCCCTCGTCGGTCGCTCGGAAAGCACTCCGCGCGTTTGCAGACAGACAGAAATAATTTTCACACCTTCAACGGGCATCCCACATTCGCTCCGGCCTGTCAGGCTGGATGTCAGAAAATTAGACCGGAAGCGATCGAATATTAAGTGCTTGTTAGAACTTGATGATTATCTCGAAACTTGTCCGGAGTGCCGCCGTGCAATTGATAGCAGTTTAGGTACGGCAGCGTCGGTAATTAATAATCTCGAGCAAGGATCGAGAAATGGAGGCGCGTGAGTATCCAATCTCGCCGCCGGCACGGAGTTCGGTTGTGACAGGGATATCGCGTGTACACAGGGTCCTGCGACAAACGTGATGCGACATGATTGATGACAAGTGGTTATCACACGGTGCCGATATGACGCCGCGCGACCGTCGCGCGTTTCGACACGCACCGCAGGACATAAGACGTACGGCGATTGTGTAAACGTCCTGGCTGTGTAATGGGCTAGCTAATGCTTTTATCTTACAATTCCGCGCGCGTTTTCGTGTGTGAGAACTATACGTGAGAACGGTGCAATCACACGTGCGGAGGCGAGCGATCGCGATCGCAATCGCAAACGCGGAATAATACGGAAAGCAACGTATTTCCTGGACTGAATTTTGTTCGATCGGTTTTTTCCGTGGCTCTGTTAATTTACACCTGCAAGATGATTCCGGTATTGTTATTGTAAATTAATATTATTATCTCGATCTCGAATAAATGTTCAATGCATTTGGGTGCTTCGTAACAAATATTGTAAATTAAAAATTTTAATAAATGAAATTTGTAATTGTCATGTCGTGTTATTGATCCGTGCGGTCCGCCATAGTTTAATGCTAAATGCATAATATCCGTGTCGCGAACAGTAAATCATATGAGAGAAATATATTTATATATATATATCACAGGAAATATATCTGTGTCAAAAATGTATATATAATTTTTCAATTTTTCTTTTAATTTTGTATCTATAATTAATTAGCAAGTAAAATATTTTCTTTTCGCATTTCCTTTTAAATTGCACAAAGCAAGATGCAACATAATATATTCCTAACTTTATTAATATTTATTCCCACATGTTTAATTATATATATATGTATATGTTTATATACATTTCTCTCACCTAATTCTTTTCTATATATTTTTTACATTTTTATTATCTCCTGCTACGTATATATATGTAAAATGCATATTTCTTTCCTTCATTCCGTGTTTAAATCGTACGTTTAAGGTGTAATAGCGCGAGCCTTACCGACAATTTTTTCTCCGCGATTCTGCGCGTGATGTGCGTGTATGGAAGTAATTGGTACCAAGGCACGTGATGGTTTTATTATTTGACGTAATGGGGATGCTTGGAAGAGTTATGGTAATGAGGTATAATTATATAGCCACTGGTAATTCGTCGATTATATACGATAACGGATACTGTTGTATCCTCGGTCCGTGGGGAGCTGTCTCGAAGGGAGTGAAATATTGCTGAAATAAAAATATCATTATTCCAAAGAAACGCGACGAGTGCAATTTAATTTCGTTATTCAATTTATCCCTGCGAGTAATTTTCAAACAAAACGCGGCCTTGCACATTCGTTGTTCGAAGCGCGTCGAGACCGCGGGCAGGAGAATGAAACTCATGAAGCGTGAACCGTGAGTAACCCTAGATTATCTCGTTAAATTTATTGAGCGCGCCGTTAGAACAACGCGACGGGGATTGCGGCCCGAATGCGAATTCCGGAAAACGCAGCGGCCGCAATTCCAGATGCGCCAATAAGTATGAAACGTTCCCGCTTGTACAACGTCCAGTTCCTGGCAGCGATGCGTGTTGCTTAACCGCTAATCACACCGCAGGCCACGGAGAAAATTCTAACCACGCCGTAAACTTTTTCCCGAACCCGACGTAACACTGCGCGAATTTAATAACGCGCTCGCGTTTCTCGCGCGGAACCATTATCGATACAGGTCGGTGGTTGAAAAGGTTGCAGCGCGTCAAGCGCAGCATCCAACCAATGCATTTTGTCGCATTTCACGAAATTGTTGCACACGCACGCGGTAGAGACTGATTATACTCATCTCCGAAATGCTCTCGCGAAATGCTCGCCGAACCACTAATGACATCTAATGACGTATGATGGACAGTCGCGGCGCACAGGTGCATCGATGCACTCACGCTGCGTTCATCACCCTCGCGGCCGCAAGGGATCGGACTACCGCGTGGAAATGCGTTGAATATTTAACACATCGTGATACCGCGATATTCGACTGAATTTTTCAGCGGCACCAGAGGCGATGGTTATTTTTTCGCCACGGCGCGATAAAATAAGCTCGACAAAATTTAATTGCCAGTCAACGCGCGAGGATACTTTGTCCGACATCGAAATTGGCATGACTATAAATACATTTTCGTCTGTATTGTCCCTACGTCAGCTTTCTCTTTTATAAAGACCCCATTCTCTCGGCTAAAGGTCAGTAAAACTTTAAAATTTGTCATGGTTCTAATCTCCATCATCCCATATATAGACGAACGTGATTCACAAATGACATAGGGCCGAATCTCGTAATATGATTAACGTTAACTAAAATTCAATCTATGATTCTACGTCATTTTATAGCGCAATCTCTAGAGAAAGTCAAAGGAAGATATACCAAAAGTGATGTTAACATATAATACTTTAATCAACTTTAATATGTTTCAATATTATATAAATAAAAGAAAAATAACAATAAATTAAATTTTATTCAATTATTAATTATATTATAATGTTATTATATTAATTAAAATTATGTTAAACTATTTAAAATTTTTGTGCGTTTTGTTTGGAAAATATCAAAGAATCCTCAAACGTTTATCGTATCATAAGAAGAATATCTCATTTTTATTACCTCATTAATTCAAATAATACGGTTGCCATGTGATTACCATAGAATACCATAGAAAAAGATTCAAGGCACAGTTACATAAGAATCGTTACATGATCCATCTGCCATGTGAATTATAAACGAATTCAGGACAAACGAATTAGGTCGCGCCCGGAAAATTCATTTCTTCGCTAGCAAGAGAAGAAGGAACATCGTATTTCATTCGCGCGAAAATATGGTCACCAAATTAGGGATTACCCGGAAGAGATCACGACTTTGTCTCGTCTCCTTGTAAGGGTGACGAATATCCTGAACATAGAAATTCATGTATTATCGTCATTATTTCCGAACGTGACTGGGAAAGCGGACTTTCCTCAACACAAGCCTCACGAAATATTATTGAACTACCAATAATACCGAGCAGATAAATCACTTAACAGTTGTTCATCGATTTAAGTTTATTTCGGAGTATTCAATCAAACTCTTGGAGGGATACGCGGAACTATTTTTATGTGGAAGAGAGTATTCTTGATCATTGTCGATGCCCCAAATTACAATGCGATCAAAAGTTTTAACATTTTTTGTTGTCTTCAATAGCCTATATTTCAATAGCTTAAATTAAATAAATTAAATAATGATATATTTGATATATTTGAACTCTATTAACCTTTATGTATCTTAACGTAATTAACAACGTATTACAAGAAACGTACAAGAAAACATCTCATATCATACCGTATATACAATTTCGTTTATCTTTTTCATCCCCTTTAAGATATCTTGTTTAATGTTAAAAATTCATTTTTCTCATTGCTATAAAATTGAAGTACCCTTATATATGTTATCATCATCTCAATGTAGATAGAAAAACATAAAATCAGTTTTATGACAAATTTAATGATTGACATTGGGGAGATCTGCTCTAAATTTTAGCGGAACATCGGACATGAAATAATTTTACCTAATGCAATTTCGTCAACAGGTATTTTTTTCATCCCACTGATGATAAAATTACAGCAGACACGGTAAGAGAGATGGCACACTCTTTCTACAGAGTCCTAGGTAAGGGGGTACAATACCTATATAAAGCTTGAATGAAGATGCTCCCAGCTATTCACTCTCACCTTTCTCATAAGCGCGCGCACAACGCAAATCTTCCGACCGAATCGTGAAGGAAGATCGACTGCAGCCTTGTGGCAATAAATTTCCACGGAAAGGATTTCACTTACAGGTGAGTCTCAGTCCTCAATATTAACTATCGTATATATATATATATATATATATATATATATATATATATATATACATATAAGCACATATTGGAAAAAACTCATACTAATTTATAAATTATTTTATACTCAGTGTTTAAACAAAATTTTAAATATATTACTCATTCATTATTTCTCTTCGTACACTCGTATATTATCAAATTATTTCTATGTTTATAATATATTAAAATGTAAATCAAAGCGTATTTGTTAACTTTATAACAGACAACATTAGAAATGTTAAATAATAAATCAAGACGTTTGCAAGTCATTTCATATTTCTTATCCAACAAATCTGACATTAACATTAGCAGTTTCATAAGTAGTGCTCCGCACGTTCGCTTTTTTAAAGATTATTCGTAGATTTCATAGGAGAGATCAAAATCTCTGACGTAAACGGATATTTTTAAATGAAATTATTTTATTCGTCGCGGCGGTACTTTCCTTGAACGTATAGGATGTCAAAGCCGCAAGCAAACTGCAGTTGAAGGAGAAAAGAGTAGCGAGTGTGAGAATCATTGTGCGAGAGTGAGAGTGAGAAATGATGATTGCTCGTTTTGGTCACCGCATCCTCGAAGAAAGTGAGTACACGTGTGAATATCTACATACACACATACGTACGAGCACGACACGCACCGCAGGATGATGGTGCAGAGACTCACTTGTTGCACGCATGTAGATACGCAAATGTCGTGGAGTTCCTCTCTTCTTGTTCCTCAAGTACCTTTGACAATAAGCAGTCAAAAGCATCGAATGTAGCCAAACAAACAACAGACTCTTCACTCATGGCTACAACAATCACTTCTACCTTTTTAATATTCTAATTAAAACATCATTACAATGTAAAGTTAAACTTTGAAAATAAATCTACATAGTAAATATTTTTTTTCGGAAAAAAGAATCACAAAAGACATCAAAAACGGCAAAAGATAACAAACTTCCGGTATTAATTACTATATCTTTTTATGAAGACCTCAAAACCTCAAAACCTCAAAACCTCGGAAATAATATTGAAGTTCAAAAGCAAGCGAGTTTTATTTTCCATTCGCCATCGTGGGAAGAAGATAAAATCATATTGCTTGTACGTACAATAGTAAAAGTCATTTCGCATGTCTTCCGCATAAGTTGACTTCGCGCAGAGATACGGAAGAAAAAATGATTATTGGAGTTTTCGTTGCACACGCCTCGTGACATTTATCTTCGCGGATTAGACGTTACGAAACACGGAGGAACAAGAAGAGTTTGCGACACGCTTGTGCTCTATCGTATCTGAATAAAAATATAAATGCAGTGATGCAAGACTTACGAGGTTTTAACCTCTTCTGTATCAAAAATTATGCTGTTATTACTTGTATTAATATAGTAATTATTAATAATCTTTTGAAATTGACGCCCCATTTGTCTGTACATCATGTTCATAATTATGAAATTCGTAATGGATTAAGATTACTACATCTGAGAAGAAAGAAATTCATCCACAATTTATCCGTGTTAAGTAACATGTTTCAGGACCATAATGGAGTAAAAAGAATTGTGAAATAGGTGCTTTATAAATTCTATAATATAATTCTTGACATCACACGGAATTGATTTGAGAGAGAAATAATGTCCGAGTAATTGATAAAGATATTTTCCATTACGTTCTCTAATGCGACATATATCGTACGTATCTAATTTAATATGCTAACTCTAATGTAACAAATTGAATAGAGAAATAAGATCAAAAAGGAAAATAATTTCGTTTTCGTAGAAATCGATGACTTACTTAAAAACACAACTTCTAAAAAGATAATTGACCTAAATATATTATTTAAAAAAAGATTGACGTGAAATCATAATTTAAATTTAAGTGTCATCGAATATAGATTTTATCGAAAAAATATTTTAAGATTTTTTTTTCGGAGTAAGAAATTTGGAAAATGTTTTCTACAGTGAATCGTCAAAATTATCTCGCCATGTTCGTAGCATCGCAATTTTTTATTGACATATTTACAGTATTGGCATCCTTTCGCTAGTCACGGTACTTAAAGTGTGTTTTCTACAGCACTACATAATAGTAAAGACACGTGCGTGAAGAGCTTGACAAAAAAAAGAGAAAAGAAGGGGATTGCATGGGGAGATGGTAGAAAGAGAAAGAAGGCGAAAGAGAGAATAGACGACGCTCGTATGTGAGCAAAGAATATATTAAATGTCAATGAACGGGTTTAAAAAATGCGCATGCCTCATCGGAGGAATTTAACAGTAAAGTTCACGCTTTCCCGGCCAAGCGTACCCAGGGGGCACGTTTTTGCGGTCACTTAAAAACTGGCTATTGTCGTTTGTCGTAAAACAAATTATCCCCCGGCGCAGAATTCGCAGCCGAATCTTTGATGGACGACCGTAAATTTTTTTTCTCTCGAACGTGATAGCCATTCCTTTTCGAAACGCGAGAAAACCGAAAGGAGGCAGATAGTGCGTAAATCGTTCGGCGAAAGAAAATGTGAAATACGGCGCGGAAAAACGGTGAAGATGTAAGATTCGTCGGTTAACACGGCCAAGGAGTTCCACTCGCGCGTGACTTTTGCCATCGCCGAATGCGGCGGTGTGCGTCCGAACGAAAACCCATTTTCCCGACTATCGCGCATTATACGGAGTTACGTATTTGGAACCGCCGGCTGCGCGCTGACATTGTACGTTAGAAATCACGCGCGAATGTCGGTGATTTTTCACGTCGACACGGCCGGTTTTCAGCGGCAGGCGGCATTCACGTATGTACGCCGATGTATAAGGAAATCGATGTCCTCGTAACCCAGACCTATTGGACGTAACAGTTTTCACTGCGTGAGATCTGAGTTCGGCCGCAAACCGCCGCGCCGGCCCGTACACCTAAATCGTTTCGTCATTAGCATCATTAGCGCCATTAGCGTCTAGCATCATTTCCCCGCTTGATATCGAATTTAATTTAACGTGCTACGAATAATTTCGCGCTTGCCGTCACTGAAATATTGCGCGTTTCTTGGAAAGATGCATCGCCGTAACTTCATCTACCATCTGTCGTTTATATAGTACCGTTGGATAGTATATCGACCTCGTTATATTGTGCACGTGTGCATATAAAGAATATGTAATTAAATCAGATGCGATTTTTGAACAGCAAGTTTTAAAATTGAATTGTCGCGAATAAAAGTGGTTCAAGTAGTAATATTTTAAAAAACATTATATGGAAACATTTGCTCTACTAATATATTTGAATTTTAATAGAAAGAAAAGTTCGCTTCGCATCATAACAAAATTTAATTCTACATTGTACGCAACAACCATGCAGTTTGAATAATATAACGTTAATTATTTTTTAAGAAAAAAAGATAACAAAAAATTTTAACAACCTACGTTATTCTGAATTAAAGATACTTTTGTATTAATAGTATTCGTTGGCTATCAGTTATAATTCTCGGTCGATGACTAAGCAGGCTACGCATCGAATTTAAATCATAATAACTTCGAGTAGCCCAGTTCCACGGAGAGACACGGTCCCGCTCATTACGAAATCTCCATAATAAACGAGTGCTGTCCCGCCTCGTTATTAAAATGCCGACATCGACGACGAAGCGGACGGTGATGTGCGGTGATGTGGCGAGAAGAAAACCGCAGTATCTCAAGTGCATGCTACACTTGCCTAATCGCGCGACCGCAAACAGCAACGTTACGGCCGGACCGGCTGCGCAAAGTTACACGAATTTCGCACGACAATTGCACGACGCGGAGACGCAGACGGCGCGTTTCTTTGAGGCAGAAATTATGATATCCTAATACGTTGGCGGTGTCGGAGCGAGAATTTCGAAAGAGTGCGCCTTCCCCACGCAGCGCCAAGAGAGCGCGAGGTAGGGCGGGTGTTAATTAACGCGTAATTAGTACTGGCGCGTTAATTTGATTTGCGACGTGACGGAAACTCCAACTAGATCGAAAATATATCATACAGTATATGTACACATGATACTGCATTCGCCAAATTAGGGGAACAAACGAAGAAAAAATGAGACACGCGCATAAATTCTGCCACAGTTCGCACGCGTCACGAAACCGCAATACCGTTCGTTGCTCAGTAGTTTAATGATATCGACGTGGGTATCAATTACATGTTGTACATGTAGCGATTACATTGAATAGAAGCTATTATATTAAAACGTAATTTTCTCAGATAACAAGTGTTGCGCTTGTCGATAAAAATGTTCGTTCAGTCTTAACCTTGAATTATAGATATGAAGTCTTTGAGACACCTTCCACTTATTTTACTATTTTTTTCTAAAAGATAATTAAAAATAAATTTTGTGCACAATTAATGCTAAAAAATACAAAAATATGTCTAGAAGGAAGTAAGTAGTAAATCAAAGAGCAATTATATTTCAATTTTTCTTTTGTTAGTAAAAATATTAAAAGTAGAAATTGTTTAAGATTCTATATAATGTAATTTATTATTTTATATTGTATATAATTAAAGATTAACCGATTAAATATTGTCTTTTTTTTTACTCTTGAGAATATCAGACTATAGTCATAAGACAATTTTTTCTCACCTAAATCAAATTTTTTAAATCAGGTCATCTTAATGGGTTTATCTTGCCATTACAGTCTCTACGTGTATTCGTAATTTTTATTTGATTAAATTTAATTGAAATCTCTGACTTGTGCAATCGAGTTAATCCTCTATTATCACAACGGAAATTTCATTCCCATACTTATTTTCGTAATATATCTATCGTGAGACTTGAGATAAATGTTCATGTACACGCATCGGTTGCTATAAAGATTCGCCTCAAAGGTTTGCGGAATGAGATGAAATCGGCGTATCGAAGATATTTGGTGGAAGATCAAAGATTCAAAGAAGCAAAACTTTTCATAGTCAGATTTTCGCGGAGATAAATATTTCTACATATCTAGCCAATCAAGTATAGAATTAAAAATAAAAAATATGCTAAAAAATAGAAAATCTATAGCATTATCGATCAACTTATCGAATAAACATGTAAGAGAAAATACATCGATTTATCTGATTTATTGAACGATAAAGAGACACTCTGTGATATATCTTGCAATACGTACGTATATGTTTCAACACGTGTAAAAGCAAGCGCATGCTGCCGGTATCTATACATCCGTCTAGCCGGCACGTTGCGACTTTCACCTTTCACCTTGCTCAAGCACGATTCCACTGTTGACTTCTCGATCTTTTACCTCACCGATCCGACGCGGCATTGGCGCTTGGATGCATCAGATCGTACGAGTGCGGGTAGCAACCAAAGGCAGCCGTGTCACGATTCGGTTTCACTAGCGGATTCATGGCATAAAACTAAGGCGATGGAAAGCATTCGTGCGAGGATAGACGATGCTTTCGCGTGCTTTCCATAGGTATAGGATTAACTCAGAATAATCGTTCGATTTCAAGTTCGTGTAACGAGATAATGACGCTCATTTAGGCGCAGGACTTGAAGGAAAGGTTCGTTAAACTAAGTAGAAGTCGTGCGGAATTTGCATTTCGTAATGCGAACGAATAATAATTATCTGTCAAATCGTGCGGATGATTGAATATCACCAATACGTGTGCAATATCTCTGTCGCAATTATCGTATTTCTGTAATCATTTTCATTCAATGATTATTATTGCACAAACTGCAAATTTATTTATTATTTTTATTATAATTGCGAATTTGACTGAATTAAATATTAAAATTTTAATCGCAAACGATAATACTGTTAATTTTATTTATACATCAAATTATGAATTTTATTCATGCATCGAGAGATTCTGCTCAAATTTCCTTCTATAATAAATAAATTTTACTTGTTTCGAGACCGTATGAAAAAAAAAAAAAACATGGCTGAGCGTGCGAACAAAACCCGTATTTAAAACTAGATTTACGATAATTCCGGATGCTATAAAATTAATGAAGATCTTCTTGAAAGAATGCCATGTTATCTACATAAAAGAAAACAGTAACATCCGGATGACCAAAAATACGAGATTAAGTGCTCGTGAACATGCTCATAAATTATCACAAGGTAATCTAGAATTATGAGACATACGAAACAAGACGGCACGATTATGTCGTGTGTAATCCGTCCTGACGAAACATGCCGCTAACACACGCCGCAGCACACGTGAGAAGTAGCGAACAATAATGGAAACAGCGCCCGCTCCAAATTAAAAGATATTTAGCGATCGTGATCCGAGATTAAGGAACGAGCGTCATTACTCGCACGCTAAATTTTCCGCTAAAGCTCTGTTGAAACAATTGCGGTTTCTTTCTTTTTTTCTCTACGGCCATTAATTTCGCCACATTCTGGGACCTTGGAGATCATCCAGCCAGTTGCAACTTGGCGACAGGACAATTATCCGTACAGTCATCGCGTTGCCGAAATAATCCTTGCCGTTAATCCTCGCGAGAAGGATAAATTTCATTCGTGTCCGCGATTCGGAACCTTGAGTATTCCACCGGCAATTACAGTCCAATTAGAAAACCACCGGTGGTATCCCTCGGCAATGCCACTTTCGAAATTGGATACGCTCGGACTAAGGTAGTCGCTCTTTGCTCAGCTCGCGTGTTCCGGCGCCGCATGTGGAGACCTTGAAGAAACACCTAATGCGCGCCTAAACGTATAGATACACATAACGTGTAAACAGAGATTTTCATAACCGACGACGTAGTTTTTCATGTACGTCGTCGTGGAACACGGAAACCCAGACCTTGAGGAGAAATCACGCGCGCAACCCTCCCCGTACCCTCTTTTCGCAATAAGTCATCTCGCTTGCACGGTGACGTCAACTGTCAAAAGCTGCGATCATGGTCATAGATTTCATAATGATCACTTTCTACTTTCGACGAGGAGATCGGCCTACCGCATCCGCGACTCATCATCCTTGGGTATACCTCCTTATTCTCTCAGCTGCGAGTCAATGACACTTGACCCTCAACGGCATCGAAAGCGATTTCGCGCGGGACGATTATATCTATCGAAGAAATTCCGCCCGAAATCGAGAGTATTGACACAGCAACGTGAAGAGAGAAACAGTCCTGTCATTAATAACTGAAATAAAATTTACAGGCCAAGGATGCGGCTCATCGCGGCGATTCTCGTCGTCGCTCTCTCGGATGCAGCAGTGTGCCAAGACTTTGGTGGTCATGCGCTCTTCGTGAGAACCGCGGACGCGGATCCCGGTAAGAAAAATACGAGAGGCTTCTACGAGTCCGCCTTAAGCGCGATCGTCAAAGGTGAAAGAGACGTTATGTTGTGGTGATAAATATGAATTTGATCACAAACGAATGGTTTAACATTCATTAGCACGCTCGAGAGTTCAACGGGCTGCTGCCTCGGTATCACCGGCAGACGTGATGGCACAAAATATCCTAGAGTGGATTCAAGGCATCTACCAGCAGGGCACACGTAAAAGTAGGTTTCCGAGTCTCGTCGTCGTCGACAGAAAACGGCGTGATACGAAGCCGTCCCGTCGCGCAAATTAACGAGCATTTCTTTTTCTCGTGAATCTCGAATTTAGCTGTCTAACGTTGCGCGCTGATTTATAGACAGTTCAGTGCCGCTGATGGTCAGAGATGGACGCTAGTACCACGGACATACAAAAGAAAGCTGCGACTATGCGCAGCCGATACCGCCGCACCGATTTAGACGCACAAAATTATTAATCCATAACTCGCCGCGCTATTAATCAATCATTTTAATATAACACCTAGACATCACGGAAGTAATATTCGACGCTGGGATTGGCTTTAATGCACGCTTGTTCCGACCGACAATAAATCGTTTTCTCTTATAAAGCACTATTAAATCAATGCACTTAATTAACTCTTTAGAATGTACACTTTTCTTTATCCTGTTGTTTCTTTTAAATTAAAATTCAAAGAAACTAACGAATGTATATTATAAAATGAAAGATGTTCAAAGATCATCAAATTATCGATAGATTCAATGAAAAATATTTGTATTTGTAATTAAGTGTATTTGTAATTTTTTATGACAATCGCTTTTCAGTCCTAGTTTATCAATTGTAAGCTTTAAAACAGTATAATAACTCTAATCTGTAAAGTTCCTTTAATTTATATAATGCTTTAATTTAGATGAAGGATAAGAATATTTAATAGAAAAAAATCTATCATATAAGTAATCGTTTTAAGAAGTCACTTTTGTAAAATATTTTTTATTGATGCTATCGTTATGTTCACGGAAACTATTACAGTGAATACTCCTTCACGACGAGCCCATGTATTTTTACAGTTCGCCAGCAATCAGATTCAAATGCGTACTTGCCACCCTTCAGTACGCAACGACCGCCCGAAAAACCCCGACCCTTCCAGGCGGCCACAAGCTCTCAACAGAACGAAGTAACGGGCTACACTGCTCAGCGGCCGTCATCGCTCTACACCCCACCGAATGTCGGTTACCCATCCGGGCAACCATCCACGCCATTTTCTACACCGAGACCGAGCCAACAACCCTCATCAACATACGTGCCACAAGGCTTCAGAGGTTCCACGTCCTACAACCCTCGACCGAGTCAGCCTTCGTACTCCAACGCGGGCTCGTCGGCCTTTCCGCCACTGAATTCCCCGGAAACGTCGTCCACTTACCTTCCGCCGCAGCCGCCGTCTTTCCCGACCAGTCCAAGACCACCTCCTTCCGAATCAGGTAACTCTCTCTGTTTAGGTGAAGATGCCGATATACAATTAAGCATTCAAATTTCTAGCGAATACTCTGAAAAAACATATAATAACTATAATATTAAATAACGTAGCATTCAATAAAGTGAATAAAATTCGTGCATACAATTAATCAAAAATTACCAGGCATCTGATTATTCCTCAGGATCTACAGGAATTTCAAGACCTTCAGGACCACCTTCAGGACCACCTCCGACAAGAGGCTATCCTGGTCCCAGTTATCCCAGTTCGAACGGAGGATATCCAACTACCGGAAGACCAATGCCTCCCTTCACTACAGGTGAAATTGGCGTAGGTGCTGGTGGAGTTGCCATAGGTACTGGTGAGGGTTCTAATGTCAATGTAGGTGTCACAGGACCAGGTCCTCAAACTCCTGGCACAGGAGTTGATAGTACTAGTACTGGAGGTACATATTTTTTGCCTACAATCAGGATAATACAAAAACACATAAGAAAATAATATACGATTTTATTTTCTAGAGACTGTTACAACTGACGAAGATCTTAATCATCCCCCGCATATACATAATCTCGATGTCGAATGCAGTAAGACCATGATGACGATCAATATCGAATTCAATCGCGCTTTCGATGGCGTTATTTATTCTAAAGTGCGAGACAAAACAATCTTTTACAAAAATAATTAACAATAATAATGTTATTGATCCAATTATATTAATACAATGTATATTTCAGGGATACTTTATGAATCCAGAATGTATCTACGTAAGGCAGAATTCTGGCTCAACGCAATATTCTTTCACTCTGAATCTAGACTCCTGCGGAACACAATTCATCAACGATTTTGAGGGTGAAGCCGGTCAAGCATATTTGGAAAACGTCCTCGTATTACAAGTCGGTGTCGAATTAAATTAACTTAAATTTCTACCCTTTTTATTAATTACATTTAGCTTGCAAACAAATTACGTGAGTCAAAATGAATATTACACTTTGAAAAAAAAAAAAAAACTTTTTGTTACTAAAGAATGAACTGGGTATTCAAGAAGTCTGGGACACAATTCGAAGGGTACGATGCCTCTGGGAAGGGAACATCAATAAAGCTCTAACGGTGAATCTCTCAGTAGATATGTTGAACCAGGAGATTGTTACCTTTAGTGGCGATACTGCAACAGCCAGATTGGATATTCAAATCGGCAAAGGACCTTTCGCACCTGCTGCCGACGGACTTGTGAAGATTGGAGAACCAATGACTTTAGTTGTCTCCGTGGAAGGCGATCCTGGTTTCGATCTTCAGGTGTGCATTGAAAACCGTCTTAAACGCGTAATGATAATTTACATAGTAGAATTACATGTTTTAATATAGTGAAAAATAAGTAATATAGATATAATTTCATGAATACACAACGAATAAATATATTCAAGGTAATAAATATTTCATCAACGCCTTCTATTTTCACTTTTAAAACAACAAAATATCGTGTAAACTTGATTGCAAATAAGTATAATTTAAGCAAACATTTATAATTATTTTCAAGGTGCGCGATTGTTTGGCGCGAGACGAAACCTCGACCAACATGCTGCAGCTCACCGACGAACGAGGCTGCATTTTGAAACCAAAGCTGTTCGGTGCTTTCCAAAAGACAAACGATACAGGCAATACAGGCGCTTCAATTATCGCTTATGCGTTCTTCCAAGCCTTCAAATTCCCTGATGTTATGGATCTGTTCATTGAATGTAACGTCGAGCTATGTAAAACTAATTGCGAACCTTGTCCCGAAGCAAATCAAGTAAGGCACAAAAATCATTTCAATTATAATACATTGTATGTAATATTCATTAAAATAACTCTGCTGAAATCTTTCCGGTGATTTCACTCGCTGAAATTAATATACAACATTTACATAATCCTAAAATCACTTATTTAGAAATGACAATTAAAAATATAAAAGTTCATAAAATATTTTAAAATAATTTTTCTAAGTTTCTTACTATTTAGCCTACGAAATAAATTATGCTAACAAAATTTACATTTTTCTATATAGTTTACATATTGAAACAATTTATTTTAGCAAATCGAGCCAGGAAGACGTCGTCGATCAGTAACGTATGCACCATATTCGAGCAATTCGACGAATTCGATTCTGTTATCGGATCCGGTTCGTGTCGGACGTCGTTTCAAAGTAATCATGTTAGACGACTTGAGCGCAGCGTCCAGTCAAATCCTAGAGAGTATGGAGGAAACAGCTGTCGAGACGATGATAAAAACGAAAGAGGTCTGCATGAGCAACAGTGGATTTTATACGACCTTCTTTCTCATGTTGAGCACACTCTTCGTCGCGACTATAAGCGCGGTTGTGTTATATGTTAAATTACAACGAATTCGCAGACCGAAATTCGTGGATTCGTAGAATGGTATTATTTTTGTAATACCTGTATCATAATAATACTAAGAAAGGAGTTGCGTAGAAAACAATGAGCGCGTGCCAGTAATCAAATAATAACTTAAAACAGTAAGAGACTACTATTTTATTGCTCGTAATTATTTAACCGTGAAGAAATTAGTGAACATTGAAGGAAAATATATACCGAGATATTTAGAATAGCCGTTATCAAGCAATTGGCAAACAACAGAAATTGTTCGTTGCTTCTAAATATTTATAAATACATTTTTATAAAACGTTACTTTTATCCAAACATAAAAAATTTATTCTGCTCGATAGCAGAACAGGGAAGTAGCCATATTTTACATATCGATTTATAAATATCTAACAAAATACTCGTGTAGTTCTCGGACGACGAGAGTGCTCATTTCGCGTAATGCTTGAATACCGATACGTTATGGTATTTATTGCGATATTTCAATATCAGCACAATGTAAATTTTAAGTATTCAAAAATAAATTATAATATTTGTAAAAAAAATATGGCTTTTTTTATCATCTTCTTTAAACAATTAGCTGTTAAAGATAGAATAAAAATATATGTGGATAAGGAATATTAGTATTATTTTTAGACATTATTCTATTACGCCAGTATTATATATTACATAATAATAACTTACAAATAATACAAATATTATAATTATCTACAAAGTGCGAGATAATATCATTCAAATGAATTTCGGGAATAGTGAATGTAGTACTCTCTGCTTGCAGTTGATCACTAGTACCAAACCTAGTACAATAAAATAATGTTCTTTTTCTTTCTGTAGAATTAAAAAATTTTTAAATGTGAATGTATGTTCTTGAGATATGATGTTAACTTCTCATTTTATGAAAACGTAAAATGTACAAATGCTCTCCCCTTACTTTCCGTTCGTGAACAATTTCACCAAACATATTCAATTTTTGAAAAGCATTCACAATATATTCAGGATCGTTTTCTTTGATGACCACTAAATAAAAAAATCCTGAATCTGACAAGATTTCGGGAATCGTAGCGAATACCTGTTCCATAACCTGCCTACCATTTTTGCCACCTGCCCAAGTCTTAAATACAAGTCTATCATCTAATACTTCTTCATATTCTGTAACTACATATGGGGGATTGAATATAACAATGTCAAATATATATTTAATTTGTACACAATCTAACAAATTCATTTGAAGAACATCTACATCGACTGAATTAACCAGACTAGTTCTTTTCGTGGCTCTGCATGCATCAGGATTTATATCAATCGCAATAAAGTGAACATTATGATGTCTCTTTAATGCCATTGCTAGAGCTGTGATAACTATACCAGAGCCACTGCCTATCTCTAAACAAACTCTTGGCTTTTTCATATGCAGAATTTTTAAATCTGCTTCCAAAGCATCTATTAAAAGATATGAATCTTCAGAAGGCTCATAAACTGTTTTGCACTCCTCATCAGACAATTTAACTATTGGAGTTTCCATAGTTTGTAAGAAAAAGTGTAATAAGTTCTTATACAAAACTTATATAAAGTAATAAACTTTTAGTGACAAGTTGGTCATAATATCCTATCAATTATACAATTAATAATATTGGAAATTATTGCTGCTTATCAGTCTCCACTTTAGCTGATTCTTCTTTGTCTGCTTCGATAGATGTGCTGCTATATGTGGAACTATTGTCTAAGAGCGTCTTTCGCTTGGCAGTGCTCTTTTCGACAGCTTGATGCACCTTGTTCAAGCGCTCTTGCGTGGTTTGCAAAATGTTACTAACAATAGTGATCTTATGCTTAGCGTTAACAAGTTTCTTTACATAGGAATCTGTATCTAGTGGATACTGCAACGCTTCGTTGATCCTCTGAAGTTCTTCCGTTAAGGACTCAATCTGTTGCTTCAGTTCAATTTGGCATATCCTGCATAGAAAGAAATAATCATGTATAAATCCAACAAACTTTTTTTGATTTTTGCATAACATTTTTACATAATTTCAAACAAATAACAAATGAAGTATAATGGATTGGAATGGAATAACGAATAGAAAATAAACATTAAATTCATTTAATATTATGCTCTGCAAAGAGATGACGCGTGGCTCCGCGCTAACGCGAGTGATTAGTAACGAGAAAGGGTCCTAGGTTTAAATCCCAGTGCCTCCTCATCCCGTATATATCCATTTTAATTCGAGTACCTACCGATCGGAGACCGACTCCTCTTCTGGAGGAGAATCAGGCGTCCTACAATGAATCGCAAAGAAAAAATTGAGGTTACCTTGTAGCGCGAATTCTGTCATCCAGCTGGTCCACTGTAGGTTTCAGAAGGCTCATGAGACCCTCCGTTAACGCATCTCGCGTGGGATTTTCGCAAAAGTCGTCTATCTTGTCATCGATGGATGTATTGTCACTCGCCGTGTCGACATCCATGTTGCAAATGGTTGCAAAGGTACAAACTGAGGTTAGGCACAGACGAGACGCGCCCACCAACTTCGATCGATTACGCCACTCTGCGATTGGCTCCCGTTCACTTCGAGATATATCGATGATTAAAATTATGATTCCTCTCTTAAGTACACTCTCTGTGGCAGAGAGCGAACGCGAAATTCTTATAATAAAAATATCTAAGGAATTTACTCATTCTATAGTACAACCATCTGCAAGACCAAAAGCAGCCTCTCTAAAAATCTAAATTGCCCTATCGAATAGTCAGAGGCTAATATCAACCGTCTGCAATCCTTCCCGCCCACTAATATCAACACCGACGTGAGCCGTTTTTATCATCGAGACATCGTTATAAACTTTCAAGGCACTCGATTTGTAATATTTTTGGGCAGTAATAGATCACTATGACATGAGAAGTCCAGAAATATTGAGGGAAAAGAAATAGTAGTCACTTCATAAAAGTGCTCGATATATAGTTTATTATAAAAATATAAATTTTTTACAATTGTCGAAAAGTTTCCAGTCTTTATTCCAAAGAAAATTCATGAGGAACAACAGTCATTGTATTAATATTTTACATTACTGCATCCACGTATCTTGCTTTATTTACAATGCATTGTGCTCAAATAATACAGGGCAATCGACTCTATGATAGAGAATGGCTCCTACGATGTGTATAATGTATGTGAGCAGTCATTCCGGAGTGCAGATTCCGAGTTTCTTAAAGTTTGTTTTGTAAAGCCATGTATAAATCTACAGTTGTAGATTCTATAATTTCCCTCGCGTCTTTTTTATTTATTAATTGATAAGTTCTATTTAAATCGTACTCATTTTACGCAATGAGATTTTCTCTGACATCAAACGCAGCAGTTAGTTAGTATTGGTCAATAAAATTACGCATATCAGTTAAGGACACAGACCTTTGTAGACAGTTATATAATTATATGGTCATATGGTCTTAAACCAGCGAATGCATTCTTTCCGCTATAAAGACGATCTACCTTCCTATCTAAAATAATGTTAATTATGTCTACAGTGTATATAATAGTGGCTATGTTATTTTTATACTCGAAATATATCAGGTCTATATTCGCGTTAACTTAGCATCCGAGCGATTTTAGTTTGCTTTTTATAAAGAAAAAGAAAAAATGTATTATCAATATTGTGTTACATGATAAACGAGGATTTTTAATATAAAATCATTCATATTATTCATTATTGCTTTTTTTCGAAATCGCATGTAATAAAGCCGCAAGCAAACTGTAGTCGACACAGAAAAGAGAAGCGAGTGTGAAAATCAATTTGTGACAGTGAAATGTAATGACCGCACATTTTAGTCACTACATTCTCGAAGAACATATGTATACGTGAACATATACATATGTACGAATATGGCATCACATGATTATAGTGTGGACACATTTATTGCATATTGTACATACATACACAAGTACTGTAAAGTGTTATTACTTTTTTAGTACCTTTGGTAATAAACACATCAAATATTGAGAAATAAACTGCAAAACTTTCAGCGTTAGCTGTAATATTAGTTATAATTATTTTTACTTTTATAATGTACTGTAATTAAAAATGTGTATTACAAACTAAAGTTTAAATTTAAAATTTAAATTTATATGATTAGGTTACTATAAAAAATCATTATAGTACTAAAAAATAATATAAAAAAATACTAAAAAAAGTTTCAGTACTAACAATATTTTTATGATAAACGAAAGTAATACTGAAATTCAAAAACAAAGATATTTTCGATTTATTACTTGAGATGAAAATGAATCATTTTGTTTATTCACAGAATAGTAAAAGTTATTTTGCATTCCTGTTCCCATTCCACAAGCTGACTTCGTGCAAAAAGAAAAAATGATTATTCAAGTTTTCGTTGCACACACTTCATGACATTTAGCTTCGTAGGTTAAACATTACGAAATGTACAGAGAAATAAGAAAAGTTGCGACATGCTTGGATATTCTATCATATTCAAATAAAATTATAAATCCAATTAGTACAAGAATGACAAGATTTTTAACTTTTTTTAATTTTTGTTCTATAATAATCATGTTCTTTTTATATAACATTTGCCATTATATATATTTTATACAAAAAGATATCAAACTGTAATGTTACGAGATTTATTTTTACCTAATCAACTTCTCAAACCGTAAATGGATTTATCTTGCCATTGTAGAAGTCTGTTTCATATTTGATGTTTGATTATAGATTATGTAAACTAATCAATTCACTCACCATTATTATAACAGAAACTTCTTTTAAAAATTTTTCACAATTTAATGTATAATAAAATTCGAGAAAATATATTTAAGCATTGATTGTTAAAAAAATTGTTTGAAAATTTAAAGATTATGATTTATGAGAATTCTTCATAAAATCCAACTATTAAAAACATTTAATAGAATAAAAGAAGAATAATAAAAATTTTTATAATCAAATGCAGAAGTAAATAATTAGCCCTTTCTCATAAATAATTACATGTTAGAAAGTTAAGAATTTAGAATATTATCTATTGAAACGAATAAAAAAACAGAAAAAAAAATTGATTTATCAGATTCATCAATCGATGGATTTCGTAATGGATCTCATTAGACGTACATTATACGTATTGCACATCTTCAATGAGAATATGTAATGGCAAGTGTATACCTACTATTACTCGTACGTTTATTTAGCCCGGCATAGTACAACTTTCACCTTCAATCCGTACAGAAGCATGATTCCTCGGTCCTTTATTCTAGCAGTTGATTTCTCGATCCTTTATTCTAGCGATTTGACAAGATATTAAACAAGTGCAAAAGAACAATAATACATAACAAATCGGTTTCACTAGCGAAATAATGAGATATGTTCCTTTTTTTCTATTATAAAATCTTGAACATTTTGTCAGTAATTACAGTCCAGTTAGAATATCACTATGTATCCATCGGCGATAATGCTTTCAAAATTTATAATGGTCAGGATAAAGTAGCTGTTCTTCGTGTATCTTGCACATTTCATAATTGTTGATACAAATTTTCATGTATATCAATCTAAAATATGAAAAATCAAATTTTTAGGAAGAATTAATACTCACACTTTTACTCCTCACCTCATCATAAGTCATCTCATTTACGTAACATGAATGATCAAATACTACAGTTACAATCGTAATAATCATTTTCTGCCTTCGACGAGGAGACTAATCTACCATATCTAAAACTCATTATCTTTGAATACATTTTCTGTTATTGCCACTTGACTTTCATAATCATATCAAATTTGATTTCATGCGAAAATTATTATTTTTGATGATTGATGAAACTTCATCTGAAATAACAAGATTGTTAACACTAAGTGGAAAAAAATAGTAATTCAGTTAACTAAAAAAAAATTTGTATTTCAAGGATGAAGTTCATCATAGTGATTATAATGTCATTGCTCTCGTGGATATAATAATATGCAGCCAAGATTTTAAAGAACATACATCTCGAAGAACGACGATCACAAACTCCGGCTAAGAGTAATAAAAAAAGCACAAATAAAAAGAAATAATACAATGTAACATTAAATTTGTACTTGATCTAATTAATTAACAGTTTGAAGTATATTAACACACTGGAGATCAATTAGCTATTGCACTATAGATGTATATTACGATTTCAATTCTTTCTCGAGCGTTTCATAACATTTAAATTACTAAATGTGTGTAAGCAACGAATACTTGAATAATCATTTTTCTTCCATCCTTTTGCGTCCTTTATACCTTAAATTTCATAAAAAATGTTACGCGCAATGCAACGTCATACTAAATTAAGCATTAAATCAAGATAAGACTATTATTCTTAATCATCGCGATTAATTTATCATGACACCTAGACATCAAATAAGTTGCTTCGTGTTTAACAATGAGATTGGCACTAATGATGCTTGTTGCAATTGATGTTCAATTTTTTCTTATAAAGCATTAATCAGTCAATGCACATTCAATTAACACTTAAAAATACATAATCTTTTACTATTTTTTAAAACCTTTTTTATAAAAATTCATAAAATTAATAAACACATATAAGACTAATCAGTGTTCATAGATCTCATTACCTTATCGATTATTTCAATGAAAAATATCATAAGAATATATTTAACAATTTCGAAGTAAATTCAATGGAATCTTTGATAAAATTGAGTATGAAAAATTGTTGTCTAATATAACCCTCACATCAGCAGATGATTTTTCATCCTATTAGTGATGGTAATGACGACTACGACAGACATAATAAGAGCGATGGTACGCTCTTTGTGTAGAGTTTGCTTAGATAGGAGTAAAATGCCTATATAAAGCTAAAATGAAGATATTTCCAACTATTCAGTCTTATATTTCTCATAAGCGTGTGCAACAGCACAATTTTCTGGCTGTATCTTAAAGAAAGATCAACTTCAGTTATTAATTGTTTGTGTAGTGTAGTGGAAATTATTTTTCACAAAAGGATTTTATTTACAGGTGAGTTTCAAAATGTAATATCTATTAAATATACACACATATTGTGTGTATATGTATAATAAATATTATTAACGAGATTTTTTTCGATCATAAACGGGTATTTTTAATATAAAATTATGTATTCATTTTTGCTTTCTTTAAACGTGTAATATTAAAATTACAAGCAAACTGTCGTCGTCGAGAGAAAAAAGAAAGGAATATGAAAATTAAGATGTGACAGAAAAATGTTTACATATTTTAATTATCACATTCTAAAACAATGTATACATGTGTGAACATACGTACGAATATAGCTCGCACCATATAATGATTAGTGATGCACACTTGCTGGACATGTAAACAGAAATACAAATGCTGTAAAATGTCTCTTATTATTTTTCAAGTACCTAATAATAAATATATCAAATTTTCAGAAGTAAACTGTTTTTATCTATATTAGTATCATCTTTAGCTATAATATTAATTATATTTGTTTCCATCTCTTTGTAATGAAAAAAATCAATGTATTCTAATTAAAAATTTGTACTATTGCAGTTTAAAGTTTGAATTAAAAATTATTTATATAATTATATTACAATGAAAAATCACAATATAGTACAATACTAAAAAGATGATGAAAATAATACCAAATTTAAAACCGAATGTATTTTCAATTTGTTAAGTGAGATAAAAATAAAATCATTTTATTCACACAATAGTAAAAGCCATGTCATACCTTCAGCACAAGGATGGAAGAAAAATGATTATTCAAGTATTCGTTGCTTAAACTTCGTGACATTTAGCTTCATAAAACGTTACGAAACGCACGAGAAAGAATTGCGATATGCTTAGATTCTGTCGTTTTAATAAATTCGTTTTTTAATAAATTATCGTTCAAATAAATTTACAAATTAAATTATATAAAATTATACATGACACAAAATTGGGAAGAATTCTTTTCTCTCAAGTTGTCACTGTTCATTTTGATACAAGTATCAGTTATTTCGATTCAATGAAAATGTTTCAGTTTCATATTTTTGATGCTTGATTATAATTAAAATCTTTAATTTATGTAAACCAGTTAATTTTCTGCCATTATTACAACAGAAACTTGTCTCCTACATTTGTTTTTGCAATTTAATGTATCCATAAAATTTCAGAAAATCTACATATTTATGCATCTATTGACATAAAATTGTTTTGTTTAAAAATTTGCGGAATAATTTATGAAAGCATAGATTTCTTTGTAAAATCCAACTATTAAAAACATGTAATGGAATAGAAGATCTGGAATAATGATTTTTAGATAATTGAAAATGTAGAAATGAATAGCTATCTCTATCTAATTAATAATTATATTTTAAAATTAAATTAAGAAGTTAGAGTATTATCGAAATTAATTATTGAAACATGTAAGAAAAGAAAATATATTGATTTATCAGATTTATTAAACGATGAATTCCGCAATGTGGTTCTCACTATACGTACGTATTGTACGAGATGAGAATACATGTAAAACAAGCATATACTCACCGCTACTTATACGTTCATTCATCCAAGTAAAGTGCAAAAGTGCAACTTTCACCTTTCATTCGTACTTAAGTATAATTCTACTGTTGACTTCTTGGTCCTTTAGTCCATCAGTTTGACGAGGCATCGAACAAGTGCGGGTAGCAGACAAAGGTAATACAAACAACAATTCGATTTCACTAGCAGATTAATGAGATTTGCTCCTTTATTTTCTGTGACAAAATCTACAGTTCAGTTTAAAGATCAATATATATTCTTTGATGATAATGCTTTTAAAGTTTGCGATAATCAATATAACATAGATGCCCTTCTTGTACGTTTCATAATCATCGATGTAAATTTTTATGTATATCAATTCAAAATACGAAAACTTTCGGGTGAAATTGTCGCTTTTGCTCCTCTCCTCATTATAAATCATCTCATCTATGTATAAAATATGAATGATCAAAAACTATAGTTACAGTCACATAATAATCATTTTCTATCTTCAACGAGGAGACTAATCTACTGTATCAAAGATCATTGCCATTATCTTTGAATATACCTTTTCAGTTTTGCCACTTGACTGTTATAATCACATTAAATTCGATTTCGCACGAAATAATTATTTGACAATTGATTAAATTTTGTCTGCGTAAAATCACAAAACTATTAATTTTGAAAGGTAGAGAAAAAAAAATTCAGTCATTAACTAAAATAATTTATGTTCTAAGATTTCTAAGGATGAAGTTTATCGTGGCAATTGTTGTCATTGTCCTCCCGAATGGAATAGTGTACAGTCAAGATTTCAACGATCACGCGGGCTTTGAAAAAATGACAAACGCGAAATCTGGTAAGAGTATGAAAAAATTTCTTTCTTTCTAAGCACTGAGGAAAAAAGATACGTAATATAATTATTGTGATTATATTAAATATGCATTTAATCACACTTATTAACGGTTTGAAATTTATTAACACGCTTGAAAATTCACGATTAGCTATTGCATCACTTATATTCTGTAATTTCAGGCATAAAAAATGCTATGTGCAATGTCGCCGTACCAATTTAAACATTAAACAGATTATTTCTTAAGCCTGCCATACAATTAATTTATCATGATACTTTGTTATATAAGTTGCTTCATGTTCAACATTGGCATTGTATACACATACATACTTGTTCCGATCGACAACCAATCATTTTCTCTTATAAAGTATTATTCAATTAATTCAATTAACATTTCAAAATATATTATATTCCAAATATTTTTCTTTATTATTTTTTAAAACTTTTTACTAAATTTAAAAAAAATAAAGACACATAAGACTAATCGATATTCACAGATCTCGATAACATTATCGACTGCTACAATGAAAAATATAAATGTATTTATAGCAATTTTATATTAATCCAATTTTATTTTATTATTAGTAAATTTCTAAAAAGCATAATTGTAGGGTTCTTAATTTATGTAGTACTTTAGTATATGTATTATAAATAATAAATAAATGATAAATAAAAATTTATTGAGTAGTGAAATCTTACCGTTTATGTGATGAGTCTACGAAATAAATTCACGGTATTTTGTAATACTTGATCCTTATATTCAAAATTGTTACAATGCATTCACTCTCTTTTAATGAGTAAACCACTTATTTTTACAATTCACTCGCAATGGGATTCAAATACATACTTTCAACACATAGCAATCACTGGAAAAATCCAAAATTTTCGAAATGATAAACTTTCAACAGAAACGATGTAACAAACTATGGTATCAAGTGACTATCGTCGTTTTACAATTCGTCAAAGATCGATTATTCGGCATGTGTGCAATATTCTTCAATGCCATATTCTACTTCAAAACCAAATAATCAACAATACTTGTTAATGTGCGTACCACAAGGTTCCAGAGATTCCATACCTATAATCTTCAATTTTCGCATTTCTCGATCTTTTTGCCACTAACTGTTCCGCAATCATCATCAATTCACTCATCGTTATTTATAAATTATAAATTCCGCTTTTCCCAGCGACTAGTTCAAGACCACTTCATTCCGCCTCCAGAATTTCCAAACAATTGGGTGGCTATATAGGTGGAAACGAAGGCGTTTCATTCAGGGCGGCTGGATACCTACCACCTGCAACAAAATTACATTCCGCCTCCAGAACTGCCAAACAATTGGGTGAATATATAGGTGGAAACGAAGGCATTTCATTCAGAACACTAGGAGCCCCTTCCACACCTATTCGTCCTAACGCTTTAGGTATGATTCATAAATTACCGACTCTTTATTTTTCTTATCTACTTTTCTCTTATATCCCTTCTGTCCAAACTTCAGAATCTGTAAAACTTTTAAGTCAATTCTTAACAATTAATTATCCTACTTTAGGTCGCCCCACTTCGTACGGAGGACCTCAGTTTGATACTTCGCCGGCTGCATACCTACCACCTGCAAAACCATCTCCTCCCTTCACTACACCAGATGAAATTGGCACAGGTATTGATTCTAATGTCAATGTAGATGTTACAGGACAAGGTCCTCAAACTCCTGGTTCAGTAGTTGAAACTATCGGTGTTGGAGGTACGTATTTTTTGCCTATATATAAAAACGCAAAACACATAAGAAAATAATTTACGATTTTTTAGAGACTGTTCAAACTGACGAAGATCTTAATCATCCTCCGCATATTCATAATCTCGATGTCGAATGCAGTAAGACCATGATGACGATCAATATCGAATTCAATCGTGCTTTCGATGGCGTTATTTATTCTAAAGTAAGCGCAAAACAAAACAATTTGGTACACCAAAAATAATTACCAATAATAAAATACCATAAATTCAGTTATATTAATATAATGTATATTTGGTTCAATTTCAGGGATACTTTATGAACCCAGAATGTATCTACGTAAAACAGAATTCTGGCTCAAGGCAATATTCTTTTACTGTGAATCTAGATTTTTGCGGAACTCAATTCATCAACGATTTTGAGGGTGAAACCGGTCAATCATATTTGGAAAACGTTCTCGTATTACAAGTCAGTGTCGAACTAACTATAAATTTATTTGCTTGAGTTTTTGTTCTTTTTATTTATTACATTTAGTTCGCAAACAATTTAGGTAATTCAAAACAATTATTAAATTTTAAAATAAAAGAATTTTTGTTACTAAAGAATGAACCAGGTATTCAAGAAGTTTGGGACACAGTTCGAAGAGTACGATGCCTCTGGGAAGGGAACATCAATAAACATTTAACGGGAAATCTCTTAGTAGACATGTTGAACCAGGAGATTGTTACCTTTAGTGGCGATTCTGCAACAGCCAGATTGGATATTCAAATCGGCAAAGGACCTTTCGCACCTGCTGCCGACGGACTCGTAAAGATTGGAGAAATAATGACTTTAGTTGTCTCTGTGGAAGGCGATCCTGGTTTCGATCTTCAGGTATGCATTGAAAACCATCTTAAACGTGTAATGATAATAGAATTACATATTTTAACGTAGTGAAAAATATATAATATAAATATAATTAATTTATGAAAGACAAGGAATAATTTCAAGGTAATAAATATTTCACATCAACGCCTTCTATATTTTCATTTTTAAAACAAAATATTATCTAAACTTGATTGCAAGTATAAATTAAGCAAATATTTATAATTATTTCCAAGGTGCGCGATTGTTTGGCGCGAGACGAAACCTCGACCAATATGCTGCAGCTCACCGACGAACGAGGCTGTATTTTGAAACCAAAGCTATTCGGTGCTTTCCAAAAGACAAACGATACCGGCAATACAGGCGCTTCAATTATCGCTTATGCATTCTTCCAAGCCTTCAAATTCCCTGATGTTATGGATCTATTCATCGAATGTAACGTCGAACTATGTAAAACTAATTGCGAACCTTGTCCGGAAGCAAATCAAGTAAGGCACAAAAATCAATTCAATTATAATACATATGATATTCGTTAAAATTACTTATTTCATCCGCTGAAGTTAATAAATAACATTTGTGAGTGCGAGATATTCTATAATTATTATATATGTATATAATTTTGTATAACAACGTCAAAAAATTCTTCTGTGAAAGTTTACAAAATATTTCAAATTCTAAATTTTTTTATAATCCTTATTCTATGAGATAAGTCATGACAAAAAGCTTTGCTTCTCTCTTTACAATTTGCATATTATATATAAAGTAAATTTATTTTAGCAAATCGATCCAAGAAGACGTCGTCGATCAGTAATATATACACCATCTTCGAGCAACTCGACAAATTCGATTCTGTTATCAGATCCGATTCGCGTCAGACGGCGTTTCAAAGTAATTATGTTAGACGACTTGGGCACTTCATCGAACCTTAATAATATGAAGGAAATCACGATAACAAGATCGAAAGATATTTGCATGAGTATCAGTGGATTTTACACAACCTTTTTTCTTATGCTGAGCACACTTTTAATCGTAATTATAAGCGCAGTTGTGGTTTATATTAAATTACAACGAAGCAAACCGAAATTCATAGATTCGTAGGATATTATTTTTGTAATATTTTTATCATAATAATAGTTTGAAAAAGAGTTGCATAGAAATTGATGCACCCCAGTAATTAAATAATTATTTAAATAGTAAGGACTATTATTTTTGCAAAGTTATCAATATTTTTGTTATGTTATCAGAAAGAAGTTGGAAAAACACCGAAAGCAGAAATTATGAATCAAATAATTATTTAAAAACGGAAAGAAACCATTATTTTATAACTTTATAATCATTCAACCATACAAAAAAATATAAAAAAATCAAAGAAAATTGTGTCAAAGTATTAGGGTCAATCATTAATGGTAATTAGTAAATAGTAAAAATTTTAGAATTTGCTACTTCTAAATATTTGCAAATAAATTTTTACAAGATATTAATGTTATTCACATATTGGAAATTTATTGTGCACGATAGTAGAATAGGGAAGCAGCTACATTTTATAAGTATCTAACAATAACAATTTATAAGTATCTAATAAATTATTTATACAATCTTTAGACAACTCATTCGATTCGCATATTTGAATGCTGATATATTATTGCGATATTTCAATGTATCACATATGTAAATTTTACATGTTCGAAAATAAATTATAATACTTGTAAAAAAATACATGATCTTTTTTTATCATTTTTAAAGGAATAGTTACTGCTAGATATAATGATATAACTATAATAAAAATGTGGATATGTGTATTCATTTTCTCCTTATAAAATTAAAAGATTTGTAAATTGTATTACAAATAATATTCCTCTGACATAATACACATTTTCTATATTCATTTCCTTGATTGTACGAAAAGCATGCAAATATCCTATTTTGTTCTGATCATTACACAAGTAGTATAATTATTAAGATCTCCAGAATTTATAACAAAAATAAGTTCTTATCTCGAATAACAATTTAAAGATCATAATATCATATTAATATCAGAAATGATTGCTGCAAGCTAATAGTTTCCGTTGATTTTTCTTTGTATTTTCCATAGATTTTTCTTTAATAATTATCAATATCTAAGAATGTCTTTCTTTTAGAAATCCGTTTCTCTTAACAATTCGATACATCTATTCAAATCTCTCAAGCAATTTACAAAATGGTGCTAATAATGATAATCTTGTGCTTGGCAATAAATTTTATAGAAGAATTTGTATCTAGGAGATATTGCAATAGCTCAGTGATTCTTTAAAGTTCCTTCATTTCAAAGATTCAATTCATTGTTTCACTTTACGTTGGTAGATTTTACAAATAACAAATCATCTATAACTCCAATGATAATTCTTGCATACAACATTGCAATATATCAAACAAATTAATGAATAAAGATATTGTTTCATAAAATGTTATCCATGAGACAAATGAAACTAGATATAATTTCGCAAAAAAATGCAAAATCGAAGAAAAGTTAAATCTTCGTACCATTCGTACTGCAATAAATCGCAACGAAAAAGCTGACATTATCTTATAGCATGATTTTTTCATCCAACTGATCCACTCACAAGACTCTTAATAAATTTTAACATTATTTGGTCATCAATCTTCGTCATCTTGAACATATTCTTCGCTGTCTACGATACAACAGACTTTCTTTTAATGATCCATCGGTCTGTGGATAATTAAAATCCTTCCATAAGATTATGTAGCGCATAATTACTCGTTTTCTATCTAAATATGCACTTAAGTCATACGACGCCCGTAAGGTTGTAAGGTTATGTGCGAAAAACGGCCCGAGACCGATGAACAAGTTGCACTCTGCCATCTCGCAACGCTATTGGCTCGCTGCCGCCTCGAGATATATCGATAGATAAAATTGCGATTCTCGAAACTCCGAAGGCGGCGAGGAAAGTCCGCGTCGCGATGGCTAGTGCAGCCGTGCCCGCGATCGCTCCGTCTTTCTCGCGGGTTTTAGCGCGTTAAGTAAAGCTCTGTGCCGCAATAGTGAACCTCACGCGCGAGATATTATCGCGAGTGACCCGCGGAGCGCGTTGGTCGTGCATCGTAACGTGCTAAATGCCATGCATCGCGAGTGAATATTCGTGGCTATGAATCAGACCGGGAGCCGGTGAATCAGTGACTCGGAGTATCAGTGAATCGGTATATTTTGGCATTCTAAGACCTCTAATTCCGATTTGACTCGAAAGCCTTCGCGATCGTGAGATTCCAGGCGCGCGTCTGACGAAAAATCCGCCACGGAAAGTGTATTATACCGTTAATCGGCGCGAGCGCGCGAGAGATTCGCGACTCTTGCGATCGTAGTTAGTACATAATCGGTAGAAAGCGCTATAATTCCTAACAATTTTCTGCCTAATTACATTTATATTACAATTTCGAGACAATCAGCATAAGTATTGATATGAAAATATTCGTAGAATATCGATAGTGACGAAAATTACGACGCTGTCAGTCAGAGATCCATCAAAATGGCACCGTGCAACTGTAGCGTTACTTGTGAATTTTTTAGTAGACTCATCCATGCTTGAATTTAAAAATGTAGTACTTACATAAATAGTAAGTTCACGGTTTTTACATATAATAAGAAATGATATTTTTTAATGTGTGTCTGTAATAATTTAATAGTGATCGTGATCATTTTTTACACTAGCCATGATCACTACTCTGGTAATTGTGTGTATTATAACATAAACATGTGACGTCATAGTAATGTTGTGCTTCTTATGTTCTTAAATTATAGGCTTTGAAGTAGCATGCAATATGTTTAGTGCGATGTAGTCATTGTGGGCATTTTTGTTTATAGTAATCAGCAGTGATTACGATAATTATTATTAGCCGTAGTCACTGCTGATACTTATTTCGTAGATTAAAAGTCTGAAGTTATTTTAATTAACATTGTTGCTGTTTTCATAAGATTATATGTATGAATTAATATTTGTATATATGTATAGTAATTAATGGTATTCGTGTTTATAATCTGCAGTGATTGCGATAATTATTATTAGCCGTGATCACTGCTGATATTTATTTCGTAGCTTAGAAATATGAAGTTATTTTAATTAACGTTATGAGAGTGATACTTTCATGAGATTATATGCATGAAGTAATATATATTTATATGTATATGCAGTGATATGATGGTACTTTTTTGTGGTGATTAGTAGTGATTGCGATAATTTTTTTATTAGCCGTAGTCACTGCTAATAGTTGCTCTGTCAATTAAAATTATTTCTGTAATAATTTGTAATATATTAAAATTTATAATAAAAAATAATTATTTACTGCATTATTAATACGAAAAATTACTACAATTAATGCTACAGTCACTACGGTCATAAAAATTATTAACTTTACAAATTATTGAGAATAAATGTCGCATGATAATAAATATGTAATATCAGTTGTACTGAAAAAAAAAAAATTTAGCAATCATTGTTTTATGCACAGATACAGATAGTGGCGGATTTTTGGTATTTCAAAGCACATATAAGCCAGACAAAATATTTGTGATATTAAATTCTAAATGCGCGCCTTTTGAGCTTAATAAAAAACTCTAATCCCGCGTATAATTGCTATGTTACGGTTGTGATATTGTGATTTTGGTTTTGTGCCTCTATAATGGGATACATTGGAATAATCTTCAAAGATTAGAAGAAATGGGATTTTAAGCTGGCTTCGCTCCAACTACAACTACAACTGGTGAGTAAAATAATTGAATGTTGTAATAATCAATTATTACATGATCTGTCTGTATAATTTACTGCATTATAATTTATTATATAAATATGTATTTCATTATCTTCAAAAATTTTATCTTATCATCAAGTAAAAAGAAATTAACAAGAAATTATATATAACACTAAATCTTTAATAATAAATTTCGAATTATTTTATAAATGATTTAAATTAAGTTTATGTGTATGCTTTTCTATAAATTATTTCAAAGGTAGTTTTTATTCTTGTACTCTATTTATTATTATAAAAAATAGAAAATTATCACATTTGTGGTTAATCAAAGTATAGACAAGTCACGTAATAATAACTAATATAAATTTATAATATAATATTGTGGCATGTATCATTGTTTTGCACGAAGAAAAACAAAAGGCCAAAAAACAATATCGAAAAAGACGTTAAAGAAAGAGAAACTGGTCGGTCGATAAGTTTTCATTCTTGTGTGATTAACTATCGAGGCTGGTTTCGTATTATGACTCGCAAGATTTGGTCCATTAATCTTTTTGTTTATATTGCCGTTGCTATAACTAATAGCGTTATAATCAGACGAGTCCAAATCCTCGGAACTCACATCGACAAATTTATGATATTTCGTTGATTTCCTGCATATAAATTATATATAATATACATATATATATATAATTATTTGAACTGTATGAACACAATTTAAAAATTGTGAGCTTTCGGCTTTCCGCGAAATAAATAAATATTGTCTTTCTACCATTTTCTCGCGCTTCCTATTTCGAGAGAGCTCCACGATTCAGTCTCAATATGTTGCTCAGTACGAACAGTGTGTTTATAATCATTGCACGATCGACATTCGCATTTTAATGCCAAGCTTTTTAATAATGTGGCAGAGCGCGGATCATCGCCAGTGCCTGTTATAATCGGCGATTCTTTCGTCGGTGTCGGCAGATCTCCCTCAAATTCTTCATCAGCATCCATTTCTGAACTTTTTTCGAGACAAAGAGTTCTAAGCAGAAAGTATTTTAGTTAAATAGCAAATTTTTTAAATATAAGCATATGAAATAACAAATATCCATTTCTTTTAAAATTTGACTTACGAGTTTTCATGGACGGTTGGTAAGATATTTTGCGTTTTTAATTTTTGATAATCTACCGCGTTCAAAGTTTCCCTGTTTGAGCTATTTTTTTAATTTTATAAGTTATCATATATCCAAATTATTTAATTATATTATACATTATATAAATGAAATATATTTATTATGTTAGTAGGATAAAAATACCAAATACCAAAATAAATAATTATTCGATAAAATCATTATTAATACTTATAACTAAAGATTAATTAAAAATCGATTATGTAGTGATCATACAATCGTTTTGTAAAAGATATCTAATTATATTTCTTACGTATAAATATATATAAGCCTACATTTAATAATCATTTACTGATAAAATTATCTTATCTTACAAGTTATAACTATTTTAATTACTTAATTATTTAATTAAATATAATTATGTTTTACTTTTACTTACACAAATATTGACTTCTCTTCATTGTCGGCGGATTTCATATCTGTGAAACACTTTAATTCATTCCTCACTGACAATTTTGCATTCTGTTAATTAAAATTATTTAAAGCTCTACGCACTAAAAATGCTCTGTTTAGACAAATAAATATGTAATTATACCGGATATACGTGAGATTCTTCGTGCATAGATAGAAAGGACTTAGGTTTTATCGATTTTATGCGTGGAATTTTGCTGATCTTATTTTGAGGGATACTTAATCTTATGTCTTTATGAATTTTATCAGAATTTTCTTGAAATACGTTGACAGCTTTGTTCGCAAGATTTTCGTGATTTTTTCCGATTTCTGATATTTTGGAAACGTCTCGAGAATGCATCAAATTTTTCTAAATAGTATACAAATTAATTGCAAAATTAGTATATCTAAAAGGAAGATTTTTGTTAGAACAAACTTGGTGAGGATTAGGCGGCGTTTGACGACAACTCGTAATTATGCCGTCGTTAATTTTCTGTCCATAATTTTCAACGTTTTGAATTATCTCCGAGGAAGATTCCTTTTTAATCTCGGCGACGTTGCAAATCGATGGACGAGTTTTTGTAACTTTCTTTGCTTGTATCTTCGATTTAGAAACAATTCCTCTTTTTTTAGTAGTTACACTTGCTTTTCCACAAACGTAGAGATTTCTTTTTTTGGTCGGTGCCGGTGATTCTTCACTGGCCTCCGACCAACTCGCGTTTAGCGTGTTATTATCAATTTTTAAGTGTATGGGAATGTCAGGTTGACTAATTGCTGCCTCGTAATCATAAGATGTGACCGGGGTTTTTGATTCCGGTTTACTTTTTGTAGCAACCATTGAGCCGATAGGTTCTTTATTGATCGCATTTTCGCATGTATTGCGATGCGATGGTAAATTCATCGTGTCTCCAGCATGACTAAGGCTGCAATTAAAATCAATCTGTATTATCACTAATCCTTTTTTATTTACTGACGTATTGCCTTAATAAATTTAATAAAAATGGAAAACCGGTAATGCTATTTACATAGTAAATTGAAACTTAATATTACTGAAAGTATTGTATAATACATGCATAAAATACCTATTTCAACTCATTGCTGAGAAAAAAATAATATATAATAATAATAAAGCAAATTTAACGTATTTCGCTTACGTCTTTATTTTCAATAACGAAACATACATTATTTTTTTTACAACTACTTACTTGGAAGTCGTAGATTTGGAATCGTTAGATCGCAAATGACTCTTCGATGATTTGCGTATTTTAAGTTTAGTCAAAAATTGTAATATCGCCTCAGATCGTTTACGATCGGTCTTGCGGGAGTATTCGCGATGCGCAGTGACATTTATATATTTCGCATCTTTATCTTGCTGTCCCGTATTTATTTTACGCGTTTGCAAAAGCGGCGACACTAAGTGATTCAACTTATACCGAAATTGCGATTTTCGTGAACACGCCAGTATCTCACGAGAGTATGGTCACATTTTTCTTGGGTACCTCTGCAAACGCTATCATCCGATTAACCGTTTCTTTTGACACGTTGTTGTTGGACTCGATAAAGTCGTGTCCATTTCAATGCCAACTCGATTATCGAAATATCTTGATTGCATTTTGTTTAATTAATTTCTGAGTGGAGATTTTCGATACTTTTTTAAAATATATATTGATACTACAAATTTATAATTTACATTATCTACGTTATGGATTTTCAATATTAGTTAGTACATTTCAGAATCACTTAATAGGTAATTTTTTAATGAAAATGTGTGTAAAGTGTATGTTTATTGAAATAAAATTATAAAATACGTTCATTGGAAATATGTTAAATTCTGAAAAAAAAAAGATTAATATAAATTCTTTTAAACACAAGCTTATCAGATTGTACATAAATTGTACATATATAAATTCAATACCCTTTTATTATACTTGTCCATGAAATTATACAAAGAAAATAACATACGTGGAATGTACAAAGAGAGACTAAGTTTGTTTCATATTAATATTGTTATTAGAAATAAATCGTTATCTAAGATGAGACTTGTGCAAAAATATTCGGAAAACGAATCGTGCAATTTTCTCGTAAGCCAGGAACATTAAAGCGGCTGTGAGGACAGTCTGTAAAAGTTTGGCCTCCATCCCTTTATATAAGCCACTTATTCCCTTTTTCCTGCATTCAAAAATTATTTACATCACTTTTATAAATTCAACATCAAACAGCACTCATATAACATTTTTATAAATTGCAACGGTAAAATATAAAATAGATCACATATTCATATAGTATTATTTGTACTTACTTCAGAATATGAAATAGTATTTGCAAAGTGCCTGCATCCGGAGGTAGATTAGGATATTTGTCCCCATGCTGAAATTACAATAGTTTAGCAATTAAAAAATGGCACGTTATTTTTTCTCCATTTAAATTTACTTTTCTCTCAAACGAACTAAGAATATCAATAATGTTCGTATTACCCTCAACTTTGTTTGTACAAGTTGCAAAGGATATGTTATCGATGTGGCAACAGTTTTCGCTATCGCTCCCATAATGAAGAAAACCCATGCCGGTGGTTGAGCACCGTCAAGGGATGCGATGACTCTTCTCTTAATGCTCTCGTACGTCATAAATTGGATGGCCGGATTCGCAACGAGCATAAGACTCGGCATCGTTCCCGCCCACAGTTGTCTCAAACCTTCGTACTTCCATATGTGCACGAGACCATCTGTAAAACGCGATGACATTCTAAAATAGTGGTCTAACAATTAATATATAAACGCAGATGCGGTATTACATGGCAATCAATACAGATTATCCCGTTCGAAGTATTTTTAATTTAAAAAGCTATTAGTTTATTAGTTTCGATAATTAAATTCGATTATTACGAAAAATAATTATTCTCTCTAAGCTACGAAAAATTATTTGCTGCTGACTTCAAAAAGTTATTTGTCCTTGATACATTATTTATACAATTTTTTATTTAGAATTAAGTTTATCGTTCGAAACAGTTTTAACATATATAGGATAAATAGCAAATTTTTTTATAATAATCAGAAAGAAAAAGAATAATTTTTCTCTATCTTATTCATGCTATGTGAACCTAGCATCCGATTTTTGAAAATTTAATTTTAATTTTTTATATGCAAAATGATAGCATTTCGTTTGTCGTTTCACAAATGAAATTATTATTGCTACAAGCAACTACAAATGAAATGCTATCGTTTCCCATATAAAAAGTTCAATTTTAAAAAATCGGGTGCTAGATTTACATAGGTCTTATTCATAATGGACTGAAATACAAATTTATAATTTATTACTATCTTCATGAATTTATCTATCCGCGATAACACAATATATGTATATGCGCTTTGAATATAATAATTATTACAAGTGATAAAATATTTATGCGCGACATATGGCGAAACTATATTTCCGTGAATGCACATGTTGACGTATAGTACATGTAATCAAACAGAAGATACATACGTGATGCATTAAAAAATATTGCATTATATATTGTTTGATATTTAAATAAAGTATAATTGGAATCGCTAAAGTTGAAAATACAAGAATAATCGAAAATAAAAATCATTTTATCAATTTTATCATCTTATCATTTTATCAGTTAGCTAAATAAATACTCGAATAATTTTATACGAAATTCTAACGTACCGCACAGAGTAGTATATTCGTTGTTATTTCTTTCTGAAGTGAGTCCAACACCTCTCATCTTCAATCTCGTGTTCACAACCCACAGGGGTGTCGTTGTGAGGACATTGATAACACCTGATACGAACATATATCAATATAGAATGTCCAAGAGTTTCAACCAATGTTACACGTAGCAAAATTTTTTTGCTAAATCGGAATCTAAATTTTCTTGAAGGAAAGTTAAAGTGAATTATTTTTATTATTTCTTTCTTGTGTCAATTTGTCATCTTTCTATATAATTTATCTATGTATTTATCATTTTTCAATGTTATTAATACAACCATATAGCTTTATAATTATAAAATCTTCGATTCAAATTCTTTTTAGATAAATGTGCCTTAAATAATCGGGAAATATGATTCTAACAAGTAATCCTACTTTTGTGTGACTCGCCGATTTTAATGAAATTCAGTATATTTGTTGATTAGCCAAAAATAATAAACAAATTTTTTATACAAATATACGGAGTTTCATTAAAATCGGTCACAGAAAAGTAGGGTTACTTGTAAGAATTGCTTACTTAGAGTTTCTATCTTTGTCTGATCGCTTATAACTAAAAAGTTTTCTGTTCTAAATATTAGCAGTCGGAAAAAGCCAGATTTTACTACGTGAAACATACATGGATTGATTATTCTGTTTACGAGAAACGGTACCAGCGATTGACGCGATGAGTAAGTCGGTACTAGCCGTTTGATTTCTTCTGCTTCTAAATTCTTTTAAGCCATGGAATGTGTAGAAATAAATAAAATTACTCGCGCATAGGCTCTGCAAAACAGGGACGATACCTCGGTACAGCGTACACCTTGAAAAAAAACGGATAATTAAATTATGTTTTAATGCGTTTTAAAATTAAAAACACGGATGTGAAACACGGATTACATAACTTCTTATTCATATGTTTGTGCTAGAATTTGTCAATCAAGGAGAAACTGGTTAGTCGTAGTTTATACGACGTTTCATTCATACTCGAGACACGCGTGAAGAAAGCATATATTTGACAAAGCATATATACGTACGATCCTTCTTTCGCAATGAGTTCTCGTATGGTCGCTAGTGTGTTTTTTGACTGGCGTCCTTCTTCCACTGTAAACATGAGAGCAGATTGGTTAAGAGATTACTGAATAAAAGGAAAAATGAAAGTTATGAAAAATAAAATGCGTGCCATAATTTGTGAACATAAGCAGTGAACGTAATAAGACTATTTATAATACTTTATAACTTAATATACGAGATATATATTTTATAATAATATAAATAATCTTATATATTAAATCCAATTTAGATGATCAACAGTTCACGTTCAAAATAGACTTTTATTTATAATTTTATACAACACATTTTTAATCTACATGCATATACAGAGTGTCCAAAAAAGTTCGCATGTCCTTTCACTGACAGATTCTATGGAATTCTATGGACACATTCTAAACTCTTATGCGAAAATGTCGAGGCTATAATAGTTTTTAAATGGGAAGCACTTAAAATTAACCAGTCAGTTTGCGGAATTTGCGTGCTCAATTTGCATTAAATATTTGTTGAAATATTTTACTGATTTTACATATTCAATCTGCTTCATAAAATTATTGATGTAAGAAAACTACAGTATTATTATAATAGTTATCTCTTCTTGTGGTTTAATATAAAAAAATATTTTATTAATTGGCATAATTTGTAGGCAGAATATGCTTAATTAATATACAAGAAAAGCCACTCGCCGATTTGTGATGTTTACTTCATACAAGGGCACCTTCATTATTGTACGATGTGACATGCCAATGTATAATAATGAAGGTGCCTGAGCGCGACAATTTTCCACAAATTAACTGGTTATCTTTAAGTGCTTCTCATTTAAAAACTATTATAGCCTCGACATTTTCGCATGACAGTTTTCGACTTAAAATTTTCCACAGAATTTGTCATTGTAAAGACATGCGATCTTTTTGGGACACCCTGTATTTTAATATATTTTACCTATATATGTATTGATTTTTTTGTTTTATATGATAAAATGTTATAGTTTTGTTTTGAATTCTGATACGAATTACAAATTCTTTTCAAATCTTCGTAAACCAAGTTTTAAAAAAATCATTTATCGTTTTGTCTCTTATTGTATTAAATTCAATATGGAAATTATGTGTCAATTCATGATGAATATACAAATGCATATAAATGAATGTCTGCATGAATAAAAAATGAACTTATAAAACACAATGAATAATGCAAATATCGATAATTAAAAATAGTAACCAATATGTATTTAGCATAATATTATCGATGCACAAGCATTAACATGGTAATAAGATTATGACAAAAAGTAGTAGGATACTGTTTGGGAGTGACATTGCATTTAATGAAATTGAAGGCTTGCTTGCTGATATCTCGCTTCAATGCATCATGGCGGAAACAAGCGCATAATTGTTTGTCACGTATTCGATAAACGCGAATATACGGCTTACATTGTAAACGGCTTCGCACAGTATCTAAGGGATAAAAGGCTGCCATCGCGACGACGCTACCCTGAAATGTCGAAATGTCAGTTTTCCCACGATGATGGGGCAACACGTGTAAGATTTCTGACGTGTAAAATATACACTCACCGCTGCACCGGATATCGCGTGCACTAACGTGTCATACGTAAAGATACTTCTATTATGTCCGCCGCCACCCATTTTTATGGCGTTCTCTACACGAGTTAATGGTGTAATACAACACGTCACGAATTGTGTAATACAACACGATGGTATTGCTATCTCAAGAAGCAGTTTAAAACATCGTAGGTAATACGATTCAAATTGTGTTACAATGATACGTCACTGCATATCTCAATCGATCCAATGATGCTTGTAAAACATTTTCTTTATGAAACAATCTTCCTGGAAAAAAATATACCAGATGAATTGAATACATTGAAAAAGTCTTCTAAAATTATTGAATGTATAATATTTTAAATCAGGAAACTTTTTAAAATTATTCATTTAATAATATAATTATTTAGATAAATATGAAATAAAAAGCTATTAATTAATTTTAATAAAATAATTTTTATATTTCAAATAAGAGATTTGTTTCATTCTTTATATTACTCTTGGTAATACTTCGACTAACAATAAGAAAGATATTAGAAAAGCATCCAGCACACTTCTTTATTTTTATTAAATTTTTTTATGTATTTTCAAAATGAAATCAATTCTTATTTTTAAAAAAGTTACGTGAATATGTGATTCTAAAAAATGGACACTCCAATTTATTGATTTTCTCCGACAAGACGAATATTTTCATCATAGTTACCGAGTTTGTATATTTGACACAAATATAAGTAATATCATCAGATGTCCATTGCACTTTACACTGTTATTTAATTAAATAATTTAATTCTCTAAAATTAACTCTGTAAATTCGATGTCAAGATAATCACAAAATTTCTCGGTTGCGCGATATAGAGAACGTTTATCTATCGTGCAAATGCTCGCTTCGTGACGAACGCACTGACACTGTCGTATACAATTCCGTGGCAACGGCACTTATATAAGAGGAAGACCATGACACGCGCGTTCAACGCTGGCCTTCACGGCTCGCGCTTCGCTCGAGACTGCCGTTGAGTTATTCCGTTGCTTACCGTCGTGTGTAGTTGTCTCCACGCAAAAAAGAGGGACTATGTTATCGGCTGCGCGGCTACACTACTCTGCGTTCTGTTGTTCATTCACGTTTTGATCCGCACCCGAGCAATCATCGATGTATGTACTTCGACGTGGTCAACAGGCGCGTGTAATGGCTAATACGCTTGCGCTCTCAAAGCGTGCGACTAGGAGAGGTCGATGTGGATAACAACGTACATGCGCATTGACGAGAAAGGGTGATTGTCGGTGGTTTAGCAATTTAATCCCTCTACGTTTTGAAACGAGGGAAAAGAGTCAAACGAGATCTCGAAACACGGAAATTGCGCGAAAATACGCGCTGCCTTCTCGAAATGCGATGCTCTGTTTAATCCGCAAATGCTTTTAATCTTAATTTTAGCGTTCTTATGTAAGTCAAAGTTATAACGTATATATATTTAAAAAATTTTTTAAACGTAGAGGGAAAAAATTAAACGGAATTGCACGAAAATATATGTTAGTCGTTAAAAGCGTGACACTTTCTGTCTGTTTCAAATATTAATTTCAGATTTCACACTTTCATGTAAAACATTTTATATCGAAAAATTAAAAAAAATTGGAAATCAGTTGGCACTCCGAAATACAAATTTTTATAAAATTGATATGGCATTTTGTAAAAAGTCGCATTTTGGGATGCTAATTTTAGAGATCTAAACCAGTCAAATGCAATTTTATGAAGCATAAAAATTATATAATGTACTTTTTTAAACGCGATAATTTATGCCTTAGAAATGCATTTTTATACATATTATTTACTTATATCTTAATATAAATATAATTGCTGTTGCGTATATACTTATATTACAATCACAAATAAGTTTTGTTGCTGTTCCCACTTTTTTACTTATCACTATTTTCTAAGTAATATTTTCAATATCAAGTTCTTCAGTAATAACAGTCTTCTGAGAAAGACGACGCTGCACGCGCATAAACATGGGATAAAATTTTAAAACCAATATCGTCTTAACAACGTACGTTGCAAAGATGCAAATTGTGTGACGTATAGAGACCTCCAGTGTGTCACCAGTGTCTGGAATTCTCCAAGTTCTCGTCAGAGTTTAATTAAACATTCCACGACAGTGGAATGTACGCGTAGTGCATTTACGCCCTTCTCCTAAACCGAAACCGCTGTCAACGTGTGTGACGATGCCTCCTTTTTCGAAGATCCTACGAGCCATAAATCGTTTTTGAAAGCATAAATTTTGAATTGCAGAGGTTGAATCTTAAATCTTTCACTGAAAGTCTCCCTCATATGATACATGTTGTCATAAAATTTTCATATGATACGTGTAGTCAGTAAAATTAATATTTATGTGCTTGTCTAGTTATGTTCCTCAAGAGTCAGGTTAGATGAAAGTGTTCGCCAAGATAAATCGTACTACAATAAATAAAACAAGATAAGTAAATATAAACGAATAAAGTTGAATTAAATACATACATACTTATACATATATTATATATCAATGTGTATTTTAGTGTTCAATTTGTTTGTTTTGCCTATCAACTAAAAGTTGATTATTTTTTTATCTTGGAAATAGCGTGTTATAATTCATCACAAGAATTATAATGATCGTAATTCATAAATTTATCACAAAATAGCTACTTTTTTAAAATATATGACTTGAAGTATAAAAGAAAAAATTAAATTTCTTTTTGAAGAAATTAAAATATAAAGTATGTTTTAATATTAAAAGCTTGCTAGACTCTTTAAGAGGTAAATAATTATATACCTACGAAGTAAAATATAAGTTATTAAGTTTTATATCAAGGTAAAAGAAGATCCTAATATATCTTACGTCGTATTTTTAACACGGTTATCTCGAGTATATCTATTTCTAAAAGCGTCGTCGCTTTCAATCGAACAACGAAAACTCATTCACGTCTCTTTGTTTCAATTTTATTGAACTCGAACTTGTATTAGCTTTCATGTAACAAAAAGGTTTTCTAGGGCTTTTAATATCATTGAATAACACGTATTGATTCCTTCTTATTGAAAAAAGCGAGAGAATACACGAGAAATGCAAAAGGTCAATGTTAATTACGGAAATGTATTTCCCCCTATTTTCCGGATGTCAATCATGTCGATTAAATATCGCGTCAATTGAACATCAATGAAATGTCAGTTAAACGTCAAATAAATATTAATTGAATATCTAGTTTGTTTTTGTAACAAGTTTTACCATTTTTTTTACTTGTCGATCGAAATCACGATCGAAAGTGCTTTCGTTGAAATTACTTTAATGCGCAATGAGGTTTTCCAAAAATCTATTGACGTGCATAGACCCATATCGTATTCATCTTGTTAAAGCGACTATTTCTACCCCACCAAATCGAAGCGATTAATATCTGAGAAAATTCAACTAACGAGTTATCGATCAAACCAATAAGATAGAGTACTCCGCTTCGGGGATGATAATCGACAAATCGTAGCCCGCGGCGCTAATGACGGAAATCTGGTTTAAGTCAATTTCTCGCCCGGGGCGATCAGAGCAAGCGATTTCTCGTTCCGCAAACCAAAATGTTAGTGCGAGTGGTGCGAAAACGTTCGGGACTGCGGCTATTTCGATATCCGCTTTATTTCGGGAATGGGTATAAGTACGGTTCAGAAAATCGTGCGAGGACGTGGAGAAAATGTCATTTATTCGATATAAAATGCGAACATGATTGTGCATGTCGCGACTAATCTTTTTTTTTTTTGCTTATCTTTACCACTTGCAGCACATGTACAATAACTTTGCCGAATGAAGCTTCGCGCTTGGTTTTCGGAGAGTCTATTTACGAGCTGCCTAATTGGTCAAATTGATTGTACCTTAAAGAGTTAACTATAGCCGAGTCTATGGAAAGAGAAAGAAACTCCCTTATCTTATCCACTCCCACACAGCGAGATCTATGTGCCTATAATATTTTATCGTTCAAGATCTATCGGAGATGAGCATTAGATAGGAAAAATATATCTCTGTAAACTAAGATGAACTGTAAACTAACAATAAGATCAATTTCACAAAATTTCAACGAGATTTTACTCGTTGAGTAATTTCCACTTATCAGATAAATATACTTACCTCTTTTTTATCGTATAAATTTCACAGAAGAAAAGCTCTAAAATTGCGTAAAAGATTCACAATTAAATCTTTTGTTGTTAACATCGGGCACAGAGTTTTCGGATTTATAAATTTATCTCATACTCTTTTTTTTTAACATGATTACATTTAAATGATATATACACGCAATCTGACGATGCGATAATTTTGCACGCATTCGCCCGATGCATTTCAACAAGTTTGAGATGCGTAGAAAAGGAGGTCGAGATACGGAAATATCGATTGATTTTGTACGCATATGGCATGTAACACGAGTCTCGTCGTTAACAATGCGGTCTCGTTGGTCGCGCGCGTTGAAAGCGGCAAATCGAGTATGAAATGGACGCGAGATACGTCCATGAAAGTAATGAGATTAATTTGTGGACTATTTATCCTTAACGAAAATCGATATAATACATTTATGCATACGCGAAAGATTCAGCGGCAGGAACGACACTACGGTCAAATATTCGTTCCTTGAATCAAGTGCTATTAATGGAATTACAACACTCTAGAATCTCATGCGGAAGTATAAACGTCGCTCCTTCGCGTGTCGGAGCTCGAGTAAGGCTACGATGGGCGCAGTTAACTAATCCGGTAAAAAGCCTTCTCACCACGTTTCGCAAATTCTCTCATTACTGATGTAACGCTGACACTTCTCGACCTCTCACTCACGATCGCGCAAACTGATTTAATCTTCGAAGATTCTTTGTTGAAAATAATTTCGATAAAAATTTGTACCTAATGAGAGGAGTACACGCTCCCTTTCATGCGATTCGATCATCTCGCTGCTATCAGAGAACCCTCCGATCGAATGTCAAACGATCTCATCTGTGTTAGTCGAGGTATCGATTTTCCGTTTAACGTTTGATCGACAACGATTAATTAACGTAACGGTTTACCTCTCTCTCTCTCTCTCTTTTTCTCTCGCTCGGTTACATCTTAAGTTAATTATACGTGTTACCTTCGGGACATTACGCTAAAGCTATATTCCATTAATTAATTAATTAAGGCGAATAGCGTGGTCGGTTTAAATATGATTTCCTCTTGGCGATCTTCGTTCGCGAGTACTTGCTTCGCTTTCTCTTCGTATTTACAGTGAAGTCTGACAATTATAAACCTGAAAGTTTCAACCGTATGATTCGTAGTATTGTGTAAGGTTTCCATTGGAAATTCAGTTATCTTTGTTTTTCTCGTTTCGCTGAAAATGGTATATATAGAGCTTATTTTATTGAAGCTTTTAAATAATAGTAAGAGCCAATTATAATAACTTAATAAGTAAGAAAGAGTAAAATACCTCATACAACAATCGTAAGAAAATGATAAAAAATAAATAAATGCAAATACTAAATAATAACGCTCGTTTCCGAAGATCGCTCTTAAATGCGTTATCATATTTCTAGAGATTTGTCCGCGTGAGAGTCGTTTGCAATATCACTGTATCGAGCAGGCCTTCCTGGACTCCGTTCTTCCTGTTCTAAGCGTGATCCTGGATCCTGGTGTATTGTTCTCGTTCCCGGCCGCGAGCGAACACGTCTTCGTCCGCATGATCATTAAATCCGTCCTTATGCTGGGTCGGCGCACGTTTGGCGCCACGACGCCGCAAGCATCGCTCAGTCGACGTTTTATACTGAGGGTGGCTTTGTGTCGCGGCTGGAAACAAAAGCGTCGCTTTTTTAGGCTTTTCAGCCGTTATCCCTCAGCCGTTATCATGAAAGAGGTAATCCTCGTTTAATCGATCGCGATGCGACTCAGGTGAACAACATCGTGTCGTTCCACTCTTTGTCGACTCTAATCGAGTTTTCCGCGATCGGTTTTCAATTACAGAGACGGTTGATTAATTTCAAGAAAGTTACATGGTAACAAATTATTTTACGCCGTATTGAACATTATTACGTACCTGCGACGGCGGCAACATGGTCGGCGAGCCAAAAGTGAGCGGTACTTTTCTATGATGATTCGGAGCCATCTCCAGAGGTAGACCGGCCACTACGAATAACTGATAAAAAAGTTCGTCCACATGATAGTTTCGTTTTGCGGAAGCTTCCACGAAAATACAGCATTCGTCTTGACTCACGCAATACTGCTCGGCTTCCTCCACCGTGACCGTTCTATAATAAAGGCAGAAGATTGAGTAAAATAGAGACGCAACGATGAGACAATGTTACTTGGGGGGGGGGGGGATCAAGTTCGAAAACGGAAACGTACTTTACATCTTTATCACATTTGTTTCCCACGATGACCATAGGTACCTTCAGACTGTAGTGAGCCCTTCTGCTCTTCGTGGCACTTTGGGTCGCGCTCACTTTAGTCTCGAGGATCGCCTCTCTCAGCCTGATAGCTTCTTCGAAGGATTCTCGACAGTCCATGCTGAACACCACGACGAAGAGGTCCCCTGTGAAATCGGTTATTGTGTCGAAACTGAACCGAACATTGCTTGTTTAATTGCACGGCGGGTATTTATCTTCAAAACGCTCAATTATTGAATGTTAACGTTACGGATAAATGTATGAAGTATAAATATACGAGTTGAACGAATTATATATTTTCTCGGACGGTTTACATAATGGTTTTTCTGCGGCACGTGCACCAATACGATTTTGAATTTTCGACCCTCTCTCGTACATCCCTTTCGAACTCCTATTATGCGATATGGGTTGTAATTATTCCGAACCGGACGGAAGTCGCTACACGCCACTGCATACGGACTAATTATAAGGGTCACGCGAGTCACATGCGCGACACGCGTATGTTACGGATTATGAATATTTATCCTGACGGATTTATTTTCATACTAGAGGAGCTGCTCGTGTATTTATAAATCTACTCTGACGACAGTGGCGTAATGATTCTCAGTCTTGTGTCTATGAGCGCGTTGTTACCGCTTGTTTCCGACAAAAACGCGCAGCGAACAAAAGGGCGAGTAGGATCAACTAGCTGTTTTCTCGTGGACGGACAAAAAACTCGTCCAATGGGAAACTCGACGAGTCGAGCGTATGGAACATAAGCTTGGTAATAACATCGCTTCGCCAGCACACCGCTTTACTTGGTTTTATTATCACATGTCCTCTCGCTAAAAGATGCCGCTAAGTGTCGCGTATAATAATAACGTTGTTATTAATTGTGCGTTAATGATATAGAGTCTAAAGAGACCTCAGCTCTCGTTTGGCCATCAGGAATATATCGTTATTAACATATTATTATAATATTATAAATTTAGTAATTATAATTACTAATTAATAATGTATATTAATTATACATTATTATACGTCATTAATAATTTTATTAGTTTTACGTTTCTTATTAATTTTATGAAGCGCAGCAGAATAGTTTCATATTGTATGTATATCAAATGCATACATATTCCTTTAATTATCAGTTTGATGATATAAAAAGATATGTCTGTCTTGCGTGTGAACTCTGCGACTTCTCTTTTTATATCGAGATATATGTCCTATTATATGTATAATTGAAATTGTAAACGCCGGTAACACACAATTTAATTCGTAAAATTTAATTAAATTTCACGAGATATGTATCTTTGAGATACGCTTGCCCTGCTACATAATAAAGTTTATTTTCCTCACAAATACAATTTCCAAATTTCAAAGACACCCATTTAGTTTATCCATCTAATTCAGTTAGTTTCATCTCGTCGGTGACCGTGCACCGTGTATTGCCGAGGAAGTTCTTAGGAGATCCGACCTTCATATTTCGAAAATCTTTTCGCTTCGTGGCTATCACATGGAGCGTCGCGAGACATCTTATTCCCGCGAAACACGCCAAGCAGGTCCGATATTGTCCTCGCCGCTAGATGAAAATATATGTATGTCAGCCATTATGCGGCAAAGTTCGTGTCTTTGGTGTCGAAAGGAATTCTCTCTTCTCGCAACAGCCCGAGCCCCGTCCGGAGGCTCATTGTCTTCGAATCGGGGTCATATCGCGTTCCTCCGTATTCAAGCGTATTCCGACAACGGATTCACGGCTCGCGGAAACCTTTTTTACGCTCTCAACGTGTAAGTCGATCTTAAGCTAGGCGACTGATCGCATTTACGAAAAATTACATCTCTTACAACACGTTATTTTACAGTTATATTATGAATGTAAAAAAATTTGAGAAATATTTGTAATTATACAGCAATTGAAATGCATGAAAAAAAAAAGATTTATATAAACGTCACTAATGATTATGTAAAACAAAAGTGCGAATGTGTTCGCCGACTATTGTTTGCGCGCATCTATACGTGAAATGTTTTCCACAATCGGCCGATCTGTGAATTATTAAGAGATCCCGGTGAGGCGTCGAGAAAAATGCGAACGGGCAACGTGGAGTCGTGACTCGTTTTGTCGAATACGCGGAATTTCCGACGGCATGAGCGTCGGACGGAATACAAAACTAAACACGCCGCGATGAAATTCCCATTGACGGTGCCTCTCTTGATTTCCGCACACGCGGATGGCAATTTAAAAATTCTTCGGATTTACGTGTCTAATTTTACCGTGCACTCCTACGTGAGGTCAACTTTACTGGCAACATGCGACGATACTACATCGCCGTTCCCAGGCGCATGTAGTGCAATAACTGAGAGGCGAGTATCGGTTCTGTCCGATGCAATTTGTGCAACTCCGCTTAAAACAGCGAATCGGGGGAACTAGAATCCGGGAGCAAACTGCTGCTACCAAAACTTTCGGATCGTGTAAATTTTGAGGAATATTATTAAAAAATGTTTTGTACAAAAATAATGAATTATCTTTTCTGGTTATAAAATACTTTTACTACTACACTTTACTACACTGCTAAATTCATAATGTTAAATTAAATTTAATTAGAATCATTTTTAACCGTTCTTTAGTTCTTATTTATCAAATAAATTTTTGCATGCAGAATCGATTTTTTTGTCCTAGATGAGCGTGTCATGCGGTATAGTAATTTACAATTGTCTTGCCAGATAGTGTCGTTTTGGGAATTGCATACTATACATAGATCATAACTTAGATTAGTTCTGCTCGAGTCGACGTGACGTTTATACGTATGTATGTCCGAGCGTAAATATGTGTTTTCAGTTGGGAGAGTCTGTTCTCCATCTTGACAACCACGATACTGATGCAATTGTCGCGCATCCGACAGCATGGTACGATATCAGGTTATCGGGTACAGGTGGCAACGCGACATGACGAGGGACAAGGGAGATCTGTGTGCAAAATCAGCAGAGCACAAACGGTCTCATGTAGCCGCAGGGGCAAGGCTACCGGGTGGTGAAGAAAAGGGAAAGTGGACGAAATTGAGTTATCGAGCGAACGGTACCCTCTTATATATGTTACCCCCACGTTTTCACAAACACAACGTCCTTTGATGGTGTCGACCACTTATCACCATTTCATCCCTCGTTCCTCGGTTCTCGACTCGTTGAATATCCCATTTTCGTTTAACACATTGAATATTGTGACGGAGATTGGCTATAGTACTGTCTCTCTAATATAGATGAAATGGAATCAATCGTACTTAAGGGATTATGTGTACCGTATATAGACACCTCCAATTAGACAAAGTAATATTGAAGAGCCTATTACCAATCAATTTATATTATATTATTATCAAAATGAGAAGAGTAAGAAATAGTCGTCGAAGAAAAAGAGAAGAAATTATGACTTAAAATATACTAATTTCCATTAGCCAATTCTTTAATAAAACACACTTTTAACAAAGTATTAAAGTAGCTCCTCTTTTTGTGTCTGTGGAATCGATTTCGGCCCCGAACGCTTAATCTGTCAGAAATCGAATTTTTACCGTAACATTGAACATGTAATTCTCGTTTAGACTTCTACAAAATTAATTGAAACCACATGATACTCGTGTAATTTCATATTTGAACTTTGCTGAAATTCTGGTAACAGTCGACACTCACCCCGGGCAGTCCTCCCTGAAACTTTTCCCATGTGCAGGACTATAGTGAACTATCGTTGTTGAGGATATGAGATTTCGCCGAAAGTCGTGAAACTTGCGAAGCACGAATCCGACGACAGAAATGCTCAGTACGATTTTCTTCATAATATCGGTATGGTTCTAGGCATTCTTATGCCACGTCGAAGAATGAAAGTTCTCATGGCCGTCGAGGGGAATATTGGGATAAAAGTAGGTACGCTGTTAATCTTTAGATGACTGTCGTCTCGTATATACCAACCGCGTTTTCTCGAACGGTTAAAGATTTACGAAACCATATTCATGGCAAAAAGGATCTTTTTATGACTCTTTTTTTTACCGCAGTCTGGCGTATTCTCATATAAAATGTATCGCGGTGCATTTGCAACACATCACTCGCTAACGTGCAATTTTTTATCTGCTCATACAAGAGCAAATATCCATTAATTTTTCTCGAACCAATTTTCGCGACGATAAAAGCAGGATGTCATTGCCGAGAATTAAATTTTTATATTCAGCGGAAATGTGCGCCAACACTTTGCGGCATCTTGAATGCAATGTCTACTTGAAATGGAGCAGCGCATTTCTCCGGGGAGGTAAGCCGATGGACTTACCCGTCAGGAAAGACAATCGTCGCATCGCCGGAAACGGATGGTTTCCGCTTGTATCTAGAAGATCAAGCTGATGAACCTCGCCTCTGATCCTATAAAGTTTCCTGTGAAAATCTTCTATCGTCGGCGTGTAGCTCTCCTCGAATTTGTTGAATAGAAATCTGAAACGTGAGCAGCAACGATTTTATTCGTGTAGACGGCTTCGTTATTTTGATCTTTACGTCTTTTTTCTTTTATTATTTAAATGGTTTTATTATTTAAACGATTTAAAAATGGCTTTAAAAAGCATTTCTGAAATTTAATTATGTAAATATATTCTCCGAAACAGATACGGGCCCGACGAACGGGGAAACGTAGGGTTAATCGTAGCACCGAGTATTTGAAGAGTCGTGTTTGCGGATGTGAGAATAACCATTTGTTTCGATTTTTTTAATGGGCTCATTAACGATTACTATCTATACGTACACATACGAACGAAAATTTCGCTTAACATGCAAGGGTCACGTAATTGCGATCAATGTAGGATGGTCGACATAATTTCGAACTGGCCGAACTGCGAATTTTCGACATTTTGCGGAACCGCGATATTAATCGACGTGCAATATCAGGACAGCGGTGAGGGATTTTATCGTTTCCTTAATAACTCACGGCCACTCTCCGATTTAATTTGACGATGAGAAAAGAAATATGATTATAGGCCGCAATTTTAACAGATCAATTCAATTCAGAAGGATTACGCTTTGTTCCCGGAACATGTGGCGACCACTTTTTCGATACTCTATCGCACGGTGGCAGCGGTCACATAACAATAGAAAACAATAATGCTACATGTGGTGGGTCAGTAGTACGTTCAAAGATTAATTGAATTACATTGTTTCGCATTATTAGTAATCGATGTGAAAGAGAGCACGACGGATAGAATTTAGGAGACCGAACGGACGAAGCGTGCGGAATATTAAAACATAGGACGTACAGCAGAAGCTATTGGATCGACCAAGTTCTAATGGGAAACACTGAGCCCAAATAAAAGTTGAAGATAAATAAATAAAAGACATAGAAAATAACATCTTCTATACGTTACTTCTAATCAAATTTAGGAGATATAAGTGACTAAATTCAGTAAATATGAAGAAAATGATATTGTATCATATTTACAAAATTCTAATAAAGAAATCTAATAAAGAAATCTAATAATAGAAAATAAGAAGTAAAATCGATAAATAATGATACATAATGGAAAAATGTTTTGAAGCTGAATACCACAGTTGGCTGATTTTAGGCCGTTTTACCGTGCTACAATGGCAGTCTTTCCAACCCGGGCACTGCCGAGCATAACGAGACGGTAGCAGTTGCGCGGCGGCGGTTTGCAGGCGTCTTCCTGCGACGAGGTGGACGCGGGACTCGGGCTGACGGGCATTGCGAGCATTCCATCCTCCGGGCCCGAGGGACCCTGACCCTCCACCAGCTCAGGCTCCGCTTGCGCTCCTCGCCGACCGCGAGCGTTGAGCCGATCCTCGGCAGGCTCGTCGGTTGCACTTCCGCTTCTGCAGAGCCTCTGCACGCAGCACAGAAGTCGGCCGCACGCCTCCAGCTGCAGAAATGAGAATTACATGTCCAACATGTCCATAAATGCGACATTAGTCCCTAATCCCATAGCACTTTTGCCACACTCTCGGGACATATGTACATATTTGGAAGTTGTATATGTCAAAGTTCCCACATTCCCATTTAATTAGTCGAAACGAGATGAAATCTGGCATGAAAATATTACTTGTTTTTAAATTTTGTATAAAGATTGAAATATTATTTTTTTGTGAATAAAATACAAACGTAAACTCACAGTGACATAAAAAAATATTTCAATTATAGAAGAATTATAATGCTGTTTATGGCCCGGTTTTTTATTTTGTGATTGTCTTAACTTTAGGTTAAAGTGAAAATTCCACCAATAGGAAGATGCAATTTTCACTTTAACCTAAAGTTAAGATTAAACTACAGGTTAACTACAGAATGAAAAACCGGGCCTATGCTTCTAGTTTTCAATGTAAATTCCAGCAGATCATTTACACTTCATATAAAATTTTGATGAGATATGTTTCTCGAGAGACTACATGAAATTTCGAAAAACCCACTGATTTCTAAATAAATGTTATATTTGTGAATTTAACATAGTGTTACATGACTCTTCGTATTTCGCGCAACTCAACGAACAATATCTTCAGTATTTTCAAGCTTGAATTTTCCAATAAATAAGAAGATGGCAACCATGTCCAGACATGCAGACGACATCGTATTCCCAAGAAATCGCAAAGTGCAAGAAGAATGGGATATTCGAGATCCAAGCATGAACGCATGGAACACGAATCCCGATTGGATTTTCTTGAATTGATTCGTGGCGGAAGACTTCGACAAAAATACTTTTATTAAAGCGGCGAGGGAGAATAAAGAGAAGAGGCAAATGCTCCAGACACATTTCAATGTACGAGCACTCTTGAATACTTCCTTCGCTTTCTGCTCCGACGTTAAAAACCCCGGAAGTTGCTTGTAGCAACAGTGATGAAAAAAATTGATCTTTTCGATGATTAAAAAAACATGAAGCATGGCTGTATATCATAGTGCCGTCGTTATTTATGCTTTTTCAATATAATCTGACAATTATGTAATCCCACAATTATTCAATCCCCGATAAGTCCTCGTTAAATGTTGCGCACTCGATATTTATATATTTCATATCACATATTTTCATGAAGTTTAACGAGAATGCTTGTCATATTGACAAAAAAGCTTAAAGGGAGTATATTAAATAAACGCGGGGAATTTCGCGCAACAGGATATAGGTATCATGGGAATTGGGGGGTTCAGGTTTCCTCAAATACATTCAGGAATATTTTAAGATAAATTTGAAACGCTTTGCACATCCTCGTACGCTCGTTGCATCACGCGTGGAAAATACACGTGCATGTCCCATATAATTCATTTAATTGAAAAATATTTGTCTCCGTCTGTTTCGCGTTTTTTTATTTAAATGGCCGTGTAATAATAAAATATAAAATGAGAGAAAAAGGCTATAAACGTCATATCTTTGTAATCAATTTTTTCATTAAAAAGCACTCCAAGAGATCAACATTGTCAAGTGCAGTGGATGCAATTTATGAAAACCATTATAAGGCTACGTCATTATAATGTAAAGAAAAATGCAAACAAAATTTTTTTCGGTACTTTGTTAAATCAATGCATACTATTTAAAAAGAAAGATTTTGCTGAAGCACTCATTTTTTGAAATTTTAAGCTGTTTATCTCAACATATTACTCTTTCATATTTTCATACATTAATTAAAAGAATAACAGATCCAATTATATCATATTTACATCATATTTTTGAATACTATAAATGTTCCTCGAATGTCAATATCAAAAGGCATTATTCACGTTCGAGAAGCAAAGGTGTCACATGCGATAAACGATAACATTCTTCTTCGCATTCTTCGGGAAGTTTATACTCCATCTTGGATATTCGCAGTCTGGATACAGAAACTGGGATAATAGAATGCGTTATATCCTTACCATAACGCCGTGCATTTCTAACTTGGTCGCGTTGAATAGAGGACTAATGATTGCAACGAAGCAAGTTCTGAATACCGCTTAACACCGCTTTACGCACGATAGTTAGAGAAGACCTATTAGGAGAGACAGAAACGGTGTTACTTCTCATGAATGATAGCAGAGCTACTTGAGTCGTTCTATTTAAGATTTCTCCTGAAAAGAGGCAAAATCAAGTAAAGGGCTTCATATTTACTGAAGGCTAAAATTTTAATGCTGTTAAATTTGTAAAGACCATCCTCGTTAAAATGATTTTTCACAAACAGTATTTAATATTCCGCCATAAATATTTCGGTTTCAGAAGCATAAGTAAATTCATTACTGCACTATCGTCAAATATTAATGAATTAATTTTTATCTCTCTTAAAATTTGATATAAATAAAAAGGACTTGCAAAGAGCGATGCGGATTGTTAATCGCGAGAGTCTTTGTGGACACATTTCGCTGAAAAATACATGAAGTAAACTTGATGCTCGTCGTCGTTGTTGCTCAGCAAATTTACCTCTGAACAAGGCAACGTGCCGCTTCGTGTACCTCGGTTTCGAGACGATACGCAAGAGGTGAGGCTTTATAAATATTTAAATAGGACACCTGATGCCCGCGTGTCGAGGGTGTGGGCAGCAATTATTAAAGCCTCCATTAAAATACGTCGCACGCTTTCTTTACTTTCTCTCTTTTTCTCTTTCTCTCTCTCTCTCTCTTTTCTCTCTGCCTCTTCAGGTACATAGTAACTCATTTCGTATGAAATTGAACGTAAACCGTGTTTCGTCTTTGCCATGTTCCACGACTGTAACTATACGAATCACAACGGTACATACGTTATCGTTTAGCAAATGGCGATATAAATTGTTAGATAGAACTTTATTTTATCTTTATCCTGAACCCTGTCCGGATTTCTATTTGCAGTATTTAGGCCATTAACGCGTCGCTCAATTCTTAAATTTCCGAGCAAGATCGCAATTACTGACCGCAATTGTTTCAGTGTCGAGGGCTATTGTTACCTCGATAATGGTTTATTTCTGTTCTGTGCCAGGGAAATGGGGTTACGTTTTTTCGTTGCACTTTAACTGTAAACGTGCGAAAAGTTAAATACTAAAAGGGTTTCGCGTATGGATCATCATATCGTTTCTGCGTGTCATGTTTTACTTCCGTGCGAGTGTAACGAGAGAATGTTATCCGTCTCGCGATACGTCTCAGTAGATATCGACATTTTCTGTACTTCCATTCGCGTATCTTTTCTTTTCGCCGTGCAAATATTATATCTCTCAAAATAAAAGTCGAACGTGACCCTGTTACTATTTTTAGGATTTATGAACGGTTTCAGCAAAGTCGGTTAACTTTAATCTCGGAGATCTACAACATCTTTATTTTCTTCTAGAATTAGATTGAGTACATAAGAAATCAAGATTTATATTTTCCTTGACTATTTCTGTGTGAAATACCAGAAAGAATCTATTTAATAATTTACCGTTCCTTATTATGAAATTTTGCTATTTTCCATTTAGCGAGCAAGCATTACATTTCGTTAAAGCGCGAAAGCTGTTGGTGAATTAACTGGATATGATATTAGACACGTGAATATCGCGATGTAACTAAACCGACTTAACTGACGTAGCAATCTTCGATCGTGTTGATTTTCATTTTAATTCCTCGACCTCTGTCGAAAATAGTAGCGATTCTCCAGGGAAGTAATAACGGTCTGCTTACAATCTAGCTATGAATACTGCAGATAATAATAGGCAACGTTTGATGGGATTAGGTAGAAACTACATTAAACTGCGGGGACTATGTAAATGCAGATGTTAGTGCTTGTATCATCACCCCTTATCTATTCCTTCTAATAATTGCTCCGATCGATGATATACAGATTCAGCCTCTATTTTATCTGATTATTACATCGCATATTCTCGCACCAACGATGTTAGAAATTAGCCATAGAATCTGTTAGCAAAGCATGCAAATTTTTATTACAACTTCTCTAAAGATTAAATTAAAAGATAACTACATTCTGTTAACTGTGATTTGACTATTTAACAATTGCATTACAAAAAGGTCAGGTTTCTACGTCTAATACGAGGTCCTATATCCCAAAGAACACATTGTATTTGCAAAGCTCGTTGGGTCAGTATATTTTATATTTACCACACAGTTTCGCATCACAATGTGGCACAACGTAGGAAAAATGAGCAACAAATATCTATATGCTATGCGTGTGCTATTGATTTTACGATTGCGCGCTACGACAAAGCTCTCGTCGGCACGCGAGGGTTTGAGAAACATTGATCTCTTAACGCCAGCGACCTACCAGGTTTTGATACAATCGAGCAACAAGGTATATCGGTTGTCCGGACCGTACCAGCAACATCGGCAATCGGATTATGACGACGCCGTTCGTCCGTCCTCGGCGGGACACACGTTCGGCGGTATCGAACAAAGTTCCGAGTGTATCGCGAAGCGTTATCCTCTTAATGCGATGTGGCTTAATCACACTAAGCGGATTTATCTGTCAACATTGGCTACACATTCGTTTAACGATTCAATGATGTAATAATTTCTGGCCGAACGATCGGCCGAGCTTGCGTCTGAGATAGCTTTTCACGCGACTTGTTTGAAGCTTAACGGAACTTACGCTAATGTATGCCATTATTATAAGTCTGTGAAGTTGGCACCCCAAAATGCGAATTTTTACAAAATTTACATGGCATTTGATTGTCTACAATTTGTCTATGTTTATTCATAAATAATTGTTTTTTATTCAACTTGCAAAAAATTAAAAATAAAAAGTTTCATCATTAGCATTCCTAAGTGCGTTTTTTAAAATTATATATGGAATCTAATTGTTCATTATTTGTTTATATTTCTATTGATAAATAATCATTTTTGTCTATCTTGCAAAAAAATTAAAAATAAAAGAATGAACAAACTTTATCATAAGTACTTCTAAATTATGTTTTTTTAAAATTATATGTAGATTCCAATTATTCACTATTTATCCATATTTGTCCATAAAAACAATTATTTATGAACAAATGTGAACAATCGGAATATATAATTAAAAACAAATGCACTTGATAATGAAAGTTTTCGTGTATTTCTAGTTTTGCAAAATGGACAAAAAACGATTATTTGTATGGGCAAATGTGGACAAATTGTGGACAAGCAAATGCTATATCAATTTTATAAAAATTTACATTTCGGGCTGCCAACTTCACAAACCTCATTATTACATCGTTCCGAAGCGGTCGATTATGTGACACGTTTTGTTTATCGCTGCAATAGTACATGACAAACGAACGGAAATTCTCCTGTTCGCGTATTTACGTCTGCAATTGTTTGCCTGCATTTATAAATCGTTTATATCAGGACACTTGTGTCATTCGTATTTTATGATGTACTGATATTTTTAACGATATTTCATTTAGCTACTACACGTATATTTCCATATTTGATAAACGATTAGAACATTATACTGTTGGTGACAGCGTACCGTGATATTTAATTTATTCATTAATCGCCACCGCATATTTTATTCGTTCGATTTGGTACGCGATTAAAAACTTGCGGACCACATACGCATGCGAGGGCGGACTGCCCTCCTATAATCCTTGTCGCGGCGAGAGCAGTGATATTATATGAACCTAGAATTATGCAAGTATATAATTACGGCATAAACGATTACTACGCCCCATTTAATCCCGGGCTGATACCCTTTACCTCCAGGTCGTTCGTTCTGATATTGCCTGAGCCGCGAGGCAAGATGGTTAAAGCCATCGTCGGTTAAAAGACATTCCCCTGAGAGGGTGGTACCGGTTTCTTTCCTGAAAATTTTATGTTCGGTTTTGTAATCTGGAAAAACTGCCAGGCATCCGGCGCAGTATTTTCTACTTGTTTTCTCGTATAATGCGCAATATTACGTATATGTAATCTCTATTGTTATTAACTTATCACATACATGGAAAGAACAATTTTCCGAAGTATCCGAAAATTTAGCTAAATACAGTTCTGAAAATAATTATGCTGGACTATCAGAATAATTATGTAGGATACTTAAGCTGGCTGCTGAAAACTTTGCAGCGTTATTATCAGGCTGAAGCATAATTTCTACATAATTTTGACGGTCTATCATTATTTTCAAAGTGGTATCAGGTCTAATTTGAACATATTTCAGCAAAACCTTTCTTTTATTATTTTTCATGCACCTGTATTCAACAATACAATGATAATGTCATCAACACGATATCGAGCACTGTCATAGATCTAATTCGTGCGATAATCGAGTAAAGACGAATTTCCAGAGTTCTCAATTCGCCAATAAATTACCCGTCGTAATTAGACGGTACGGTTACGCTATTCCATCCGTTTCGAGTAGAAAAGTAATTTCGCCTCTCTTTCTCTTTCTCCGCTGTGTCTCTCTTTCCCTCCGGCATTCTTGCCACTCGTGTCTCGCGTCGTTACTTAACTCGGGACTAACTACTCGCTAGCGTTTCTACCACTGAGTGCTTTTGCTTGCTCGCGCCGTAATCTGATTGGGCTCTCGCCGACTGTTATTTCATTTGCGAGTTTGAGCTGCGATTGTACACCCTGTTGTCGCTGGCATTGTTGCTATCGCTATTTCCCACATCCATACGTTCGAGTGTAAGTAACAATCTCTGATATCAGCAAGAGCTGAGAGCGATGCACGAGTTTACGAGCGAGCATCATATAGATCGACATGCTAGTCAACATCACTACGATAGCTGAAGAATGCCTGCACGGTTAACATGCCGGAAGTAACTTCGTCCGCACCCGCGTACATAGGATGTCCCCTGGGATTCTGCACACGAATACTTGAGCGAGTTTAAAATATTGCCTTGAAAAAAAAAAAAATATTTAGACAACAACTCTCACGTTAAAATCTAGATCACTCGTGAGATAAGAATACTATCGCATTATTCTTCGACTAATTTTAAATGGAGGTTAATTGTGTTAGATATTTAAAATTGAAAGAGGTACTAGAATCGGATTACGTCTGATTAAATTTTCATTAGATCGTCTCCAGAAAGAGATCAAGGAAATTGTGGGCGAAAGAGAGCGCGGACACTCTATATAAATCGCCTTTATATGTGAATTTCCGCTACTATACTTCCGCTACTATACTTCCTTATGCAAGCAGGAGATTTTGCGTGTAGACTCGGATATATCCGGTATAACATGCAGCGCAAGGCGCAATTTTCGAGGAAGCGACGTCGAGACGACGCAAGTTTATTTTCAGACCGCGCGTCGCCCGAGTTAGCGAGGGAGCTTTTATACGGCGATCTAATCGACGAAAAGCTTGACACCGAATTCCAACCGATTAGTCATGTCTCGGTAATCAAGAGCTTGATTGTCTGTATTGATCGACAATCGCGACTAAACAACCACACCCACCATACTCCGGACGAGCGCTCTTCGCGCGTTTATTCATACGCTTTTGTCTCCCACTTATACGTATTGTACGTGCGACAGATAAAACGCAAAAAGAGCACGATGCTCCCGCATCAGATGTCGGTGATTTGATAATCGACTGCAATCACTCAGCCGCACTTCTGTTGTTTTTAGTTATCTAACTTCGAGATGAATCTCCATTGAATCCCGTTAAACGTCGAGTGTTGTTTAGTAGAATATGTGCCAGAATTTTCGGTGTTAATTTTCGTGGCAGACTAACAAATATAATTTGTAATCAAACTTTTCTTTTCTTCGGGAAAGTGCCGTGGCATCGACAGCTACCGAGTTATAAGGGCTTGAAAGTAAAGGACCTTTCTTATGGACTAAGCTTTCGAGGGGAAATTGAATAACGAAACTTCATTGTCCATCTAAACTCAAGTGAAGTCTACTTCTTGAGAATTTTAATTCGAGATACCAAGATATTCGATATTGAATATTAAGAACCGGAGGAATTCTCCCCGAGGAAATATCGATCGCAAATTCGATAACCAATATACAATGAAAAATAAACTGCGTTAAATTAAGAATGGAGGTACTTGGTAGCGCGGAGCACACAAATATTTTTTTATTTGCCGTTACATCGCACGCCACGTTCAGTGTTATTTCTTGCGACACGTGTAAAGGGATAACGATACCGTCCGACCGAGTGATTGTCATTTGAACCGAAAATTCGCGTCGTGTCGTAACGATCGTAACGATGCATCGAAAGCATGCACAAAAGCGCATCGCACAGAGACGCGGTGCTGCTCGACGTACCGCGAGAAATTTGACGGTGCGCGGCCTACTGGAAATTTGTCTTTTTTTTCCATCGCAAATAGTTTTCTTTGCTCTGTCAGAGTCTCTTCACTGAACCAAAGCTTAACTTTGCTACTTTTGTGTCCCAGTGGCATAATCGCAATGTTCCAAGGCTCGACGCGATGTCGTACAATGTATCGTACAATTGTGAGAATGCATTTACAAGCGTTGCAGATTATCTTCGCGTAGCCTACTTCCTGAAATAGCGAGAGTTTTCTCCACGACCTCTATCCCACAGGTGCGATAAATTCGGTTATTGGGTCGAGAAGTCGAGCGGATTTCAGAAATAATATCCGTCCTTTGCTGAGATACTTTGTTTTAGCCAAATGTGTTTTAACAGAAAATAATCGATATTGCACTTAAGAAAGCAAATCGATAAGTAAACGTGTATCTGCATTTTTACTGGTATCTATATGTCAATTGCATCGCCCATCGGGTTAATGCTCTCCGAAGTTTATTCAACAACTTCTAAGATATTTATTATGTTTTGCTCTTGAATTTATAATATGTATCAATTAGAAAGAGAGAGAAAGTGAGACAGAGAGAAAGTTAAATTTTTCTCTTTAAAATATTATATGATTTTTACATGATATTGTTTTGATATTATTATTGATTTTAATATCGCTATTTTAATTATGTAATTAAATTCTACTAACGATACAACGCAACATTGTAATTAACATTTGTATTATATATTCCATTATCTTCGTCTCTATAATTATTAACACATTAATATATTAAAAAATTATAAAAGTGATAGGTTCAATTTTTTATAGATAAATTTAATATAATAATGTGTTGAGGATAGAGTTTTCACGCGATCAATCCAGTTGTCAGTGTCTCGACTTTAAACTCGGATATTGTGATCTCAATATTTGTAGCTTATAATTACATTCAATAAAGAAGCTCTGGTTACGTGTTCGCGCGGCGAAGTTCACCAGTTGCAGCGCGAATACGTCTGTTGACGGTGCAACAAGTCGGGTTAACAGCTGTTTCGGGCGCATATAGTTATGTGCACGACGATGCTGGTACTGTGGCACTTCGATTTGGCCCAAGTCCAGGCCGAGTTTACGAGGCTTTAGTGAACTTGGGCGTCACGTCTATTCAACATCAAGCCGCATGATCAACCATATAAGTTATGGCAAACGAAGTATTTTGCGAGTTTAAATGTGGATACAAACGTAGAATATTATCTCGTCACGAGCAAGACAATTTTCTCAAATTATGATAATATGACAATGATAAACATACTTAATTCAGTTTATGCGATATAGGAGATTGCATTCTTTCATATTTTTAGTGAATTCGCAAGAAAGTAATTACATCGGTACTTTCCGTAACTGGAAAACCGTATGATTACAAATTGTGCCTATGTCGGAAGTGTTTTAACTTACGTATAAAATTCCGTTCGCAAACCGACTAATATGTATCGATTATTGAAAAATACGGACATAAGCTTCGGCTTTGCAGTTCTTTCAGCCTTGCGATATTTCGAATCTGCACTGAAATGTCACGTTTTCAAATACGAGCACGTGTCCTAATGGCTTATTACGAGGCGTACGATGCGACCTACGGCTGGCGAATCAATAAAGTTCGTGCTACACACGAGCACATAATTATTAACTCTTTCAAAGCCGCGCGTTTTTCTCGAAGGAATAAAAAAATATTGCGCAGTAGCAATATACGTTGGACTTTGCGCTATTTGCGGAAGGCATTTATAACGTGCGTGTACGTCGAGTTTTAAGGGATTATCCCGACCTTTTAGCGGAAAATCTATGTTCTATGATCGGCCACGAAGTGGATGCTTTTTCTTCCCTTTTTTTGTAGTTAAATCAGTTTTATAGCGAAATATAAAATTCAGAAAACTGCGCGTGGAACCTGTATATTTACAGAGAAGTATCAATTAGCACTCTTTTATACTGCTTTTTGCAGAAATTGTATTTATCATGCCATGCACGTAACTCCATCGTTCTTTAATCCCGTGTTTTTTAATTCTCTTATATAAAAGCTCTAAATAGAAAAACATTCAAGCTTTATTGCAGGATAAATATGTGAGAGCTTAGTTTTTTTCATAAATAATAAATACGCGTCCTTTTTTTTTTTAAGAAACGATACAGCTATTAATTTTGCACATTTATATAGAAATCGATCAAAGTTCTAAGACATTGAAGAGATTAATATAATTCAATTTATCGTACGTCAAATGTGAAAGAGAGAGACAGAGAAATATAATAAATCTATGCAATCAGAAATAAATACCCCGAGATCTGTAATAAAAGAGATTATGTAATATATGAAATATCGGTAATGTAAATGTCTCTCTTATTGAAAATAATTTTTTGTAAATACTAATTAAAATTATTGACCGATAATGAATAACTGGTGCTATATCTTTGGGGGAAATTATTTCCTTATAAGGTTTGAAATTTTGCAATTTGCACAGAGAAATGCTCGAAAAGTTTCTTCTTTCGGAGCAATGAGGTTAAGACGTCATATAAAGAGCCGAAAGCACACGAGAGCTTGAAAGGATTGCTAGACGGACTGACAGGACATTGAGCAAATAGGAGATCAAATCACGAACTGAGGGCTTTTCCTTCAAGACGTCTCTCATTGCCAATATATCACTAAACGGATATATGATATTTGAGGGAACGTTAAAGCGGAACGTTTTAACACGTTTATGAACACGCTCAATCACAGCCACTAATAATCATGATTAACTGCTGATACGATACATTGTACTTGCATCGACAAATTGCTTCCTTAAATTTTCCACGCTTTTTTCTTTACTTTCTCCGAGGGGGATTTACTTTCTCCATCTTAAATGTTATTGCATAGAATAAATATTATCTCGTCATATATTACTGTACGAAGAGGCAGAAAGAGAGAAAGTTATTTATATCTCCACATAAAAAATGATTTCTGGGTTATTACAGAAAATGATCGATAAGTAATCCGGGCAGACGATAAACGTTAAGGTCCATGAATTACTCTCGTAAATAACGATCGATTGAATTTTGAAAGACTTTTGTTAGCGCAAAATTAAAATTGCAAGAGCAAAATGATCCCCTATCATAAAAGAAAATATGATACAATTAAGAAGCGTAAATCTCGGCATTTTTTTATCATAAATGTCCGCTACTTACCTCAGGAACGTAGACAAAGCGTTGTCGGAGGAAAAGCTGGGAAACAGGGTCCGAGACATGCACCGTCCTGAACGTTAAGGACCCGTACAGGTCCTCGATTCCTTCTTTCGATCTCGTGTCCACGCTCTGGCACTTCTCACGATTCACTCTCCCTTTCTCTTGCCCTCCTTTCTCTCTCTCTCTTTTTCCCCCTCTTGCTTTCTTTATCCCTGGCTGCAGCGACAAGTGGTAGCTTCGACTATCACGTTTGACTATCGGTGTACTAGCTCTTTCTCCTGGCAGCTCTCTACCGTGCCGTCACGATGGCTTTACGGCCACGATTTACTAGAACGAGGTCCGGACGCGGCAGCCGATATGTCACGGGCTCATTGATCTCGCGAGACAACTGGGGGGCACGCGATGATGTTGCAGGACGTACCCGAAGGAAATCCCGAGCGAGGAGCGAAGCGAAGCGACGCCGGTGCGAAACGCTGACTGAACCACTGGCGAGGCAATGGGGGTTGCTCCGTACCGTGTGCTCCGTTTCCCCCTGCTGCTCTCACCCTCTCGGTCGGCCCTCTCGTTCTCTCACTCATCTTCTCCCCCTCCTTTTTACTATTTCTCTCTCCCTTTCGCGCGCGCGTTCTGTCGATCCTCGTCGTGCACCCTACGGCGCGTACAACCCTACGCTACGCCGCCGTCCTCGCCTGGTTGTAATAGCGTACACACGCAATACAGGAAAGCACCATCAGCACTGCGCGATCCTGCGCCCTAACTCGTAGGAATATCGCAGGAATATCGTCCGTTCCCTCCCCTTCTCGCGCGCCAAAGTCATCGGCGAGATTTCGGGCTCCTCGTATACGACGGTAGGAATTCTTAATCGGCATGATTTCGCATACCGTTGTTCTTGTTTCTTACCGAAATCACGAAGTTTCACACTTTGCCAAAGTTTAAAGAAGTGCGTGAAGGGTGATTAAAACTTTTGAGCATAAGTTCTTAAGTAAAAACAAAAATTTTTCATACTTTCTTATAAAAAACTTTCGTACCAAAAAGCTCTTTCCGTAGAAATTAATATTCTTTTAACTGTTACAAGTTTAAGATAAAATCTAACAATATATTTTTATCATATTGGCATATCAGCTTTAATTGAAATAAAAATAAAGTAGCGACTTTAAATATGCGTATGTGTGAAAAAACCGTCCCTAAAGTTTCTGCAGTTTTTCGAGGACGGTGATATGTAGGCAAACAGTTTGCCGTGAGCGTATAAACGAAAAACGTTAAGGGAGATAGTTATAAGCCGGAATTGTATGATATGAGGCGAAAAGTCTTCGTTTTTGCAATGTAATCCTCCGACACGGGACACGAAGAGCTCACCCTTGTTGCGAAATACTGAGCAGGAAATTTAATGCTAAAAAATGAGGATAGAATATCGAGGGAATGGGAACAAGTCGAGTGACTTGGCGCGTTAGGAAACGGGTTCTTTCATGGGGCTTCAAAAAGAAAACCGCGATGATATATAATAATACGGCGCGAAAATATAAAAGACGCTCGAAAGGCTTTCAAAGAACGATCGCGAATGATTGAAATGCTCTTCAGGTTTTTCCGCGAAGCTTTCGCACAAAATCATAAAAATCGTTTCTCACAATATACCTAGACAATCGTAATTACGCCGTATAAAATTAATCGTAAAAAAATATTGATTATGATAAAAATTTCTTTACAAGTGTGATTGTTGCGCACATAACGTACGTGTTTTAAAGATTTCTGAAGAGTACGAGATGCAATGATGTTTCGACGTCGGGAACATAAAAGCGGCATATGATCGTATTTTTTTTTTCGCTATTAAACGTCAATCGCTTTTCCTTTACTGCACCGTTACGAGAGTTATGAGAACGCTTTACGATTATTCAAGATCTATCGTCGCGATTATATTTATTATATTGCGATACAAGCGACCGTAGAGAAAAAGAGAGATATTTCAGAAAACTATATCCTTAGAGAAATTGCATATAAATGTTTTTTATATAATTTCAAATTGTATAAATTTGATTAACAATTCTGCGAAGTCATCGATTTAAAAAGAGTTGGTTCTATAAAAGGAAAGCGGACTCGTTGATAACAATGTTTTATACATTTATTCGAGGCATAAATCTACAAGTATCTGGAAGTATGTATAATAAGTGTGTACACATATTGTGCTACTGAAATATATTAAATATATTAAATTAATCGAAACTCGAGGTATAACGGATGTTTTGAACTCTCGGATCGTCTGGTCTGTAAACTGAAAATTTAAACGCAATTAGGATCAACTGATTTGACGCTTTATCAGTGATTCTGCTTTATCGACGGACACTCACGATTGCATAACAATCGCAAAGCCAACTAAAGTTCGAGAATGAGAGTTTAACTTACTTCTCGGCGTTCTGTAATATTTCGGTGTTAAGTCAGTAGTCAAGCCCTTATATACCGTGTAGCCGGCCATACCGAGCCCTACCAGCGCGAAACCTGTGGATCCCATTATCACCGGGATTTCTATCCATCCCTTGCGCCAGAAATATTTAACCTTCGTCCCTGGAATAAAACGACGTACAAACGTCTATCTGCGATATCATTTTCAGTTAAAAATCGTGTTTCTCGATTCTTACAAACGCTAGATCCGCGCAGGATATTGAAATCCTCGGCGGTCTTCCATCGTAGGTTGATCTTCACCATCGTTGCCGATTCAACCTGGCCCGCGTGCGACACGAGTCAATCGTGTTCGTGAATTTCGCGATCCTTACTGACACACTAAACTCACGGAACGTCACCGATTTAAGGGAGAAAATCGACCGAGCGTCTCGAACGGAACGCGATCGAGGTTAGGAAAAACGAATCAGCTGTTTCCTCCGCTCTGCGCACCGCGAGCGACAACGCTCGACGATACATTGTCGTCGATACTGTCGAAGCACGTCTTTATCCGTACTACGAGTATATATTTGCAAAATGCAAATTATTCTAAATTATCTTTTTCAAAATATTATCAATTATTTTTTCCATACGTTGAAATATTCCGCAAAAATTTGATGTGTACCTCGAATTTCTGTTGAATATGATCTAAATATTCTATACTTCCTCTGGGGAGAAGCTTGAGTCTTCCTCTCTGCTTCTATCTATTCAAATATATTATATAAAATATGTTAAACATTTGATACTTTTACTATTCACTTACGATTGTGATTGAAGACTATATTTTAGAACGGTGGCGATAATTCATCTAACAGTTGTTTACTGAAAAATATCCAATAAATAATACGTATTTAGTAATTCATAAATGAATTTTTTTCAATGGATTCCCAGTCGACACAGAGCATCGGTGACATTACGTCTGTGTTATAATTTCGCACTCGACAATATAAATGTAATATAACACATATTGTCATATCACATTATTTATATTGTTGAGTGCGAAATTATAAAATAGATGTAATATAACTGATGCTCTGTGTCGACTGAGTTGGTTCGTTCAAACTAAAAATAATTATGTAAAGACTGTATTAAAATTTGGATGATTTAAAATATTTAAAAAGAATATTAAACATTTTTTATTATTTAACGACTAATTACTAGGAGTAACTTTCTAATACAATTATCTAGAGAAAGAAGGGACTTTACATTAAATTATCTCCTTGCAAAGTCAAATATCAAATAAAATAATATCGCGTATGTATGTAACTCGGGTCGAGGCCTGTATCGACCGAGCGGCACGTGGCGCCATCGCGCGAGTTGCGAGCGAGGCGCCACGCGCACGGGCAGTATGGCCGCCGTCGCGATATCTTTAATTAGTGACAAGTGAATTGTTCCGTGTTTTCACAGGTCCCGCGGCGAGCGAGGGGAGCGCATCCGACCGCTGCACGCGCGGCAGAGCCAGGCGAACCTCGATGAATCGGTGAGCGACAAATTTCAATCGATTTGACGGCCGTGGGGCCGCCGGCAAGCCCCGCGGCGCGGAGCACCGCGAGCGGCCGAGCCGCCCGAGAGAACCCCTTCAGACCAGTTTCCCACGCATTTCTTTTCGCGTTTAATCGCGACAACACGCATTACCTTCGCGCGCCGGGCGTCGCCGCGTTCTCGCGGGAGGTCTGCGCGTCGCCAGGTCGCGAGATCGGCGAGAGCAATCGAGCGGCGCGGCTTGGGACCGAAACCCGGAACACCGCGGTTCAATTATGTCATCCCGCGAATCTTGTAAATATTTCCGCGCGGAGGAGCCTGTCGCGTCCGCGAGATCGCGAGAGGAACGCGTGAGGAAGCTTCGTTCGGTCTAGCGAGAGAGATAAAAAGGAAAGAGAGAGAGAGAGAGAGAGGAAGAGCTTCGTTCCGGCGTGTTTACCGCATTTCGACCTCTCGCATTATCGGAGCGAGAGATCGTCGGTTGGAATGTGCATTCTGGTGAGTTGGCATCGTGCCGCTCGATGTCGCTACGAGGAAATTGTTGGGCGTAAAGCAGCATCTTAGCTGGAGACTGCTCCATGTTTTTGTTTATGTATATATATCTGTCTTTTTTTTTATTTCTCTATTGCGTCCGTCCTGCCCACGCAATGCACGCGTAATTGCGAACGACACGAAGTACGTAACAATCGCTAGATTACGTCGGCGAGTTTAAAAAACACGGCTTATCTCGCAATCGTGTTGCAATTTAGCGATTCCCGTGATAGTGCGGTGTTGATTGCACTCGTTCGTTATCTTGATCGCGATATTGGCGATAAAGACTGCGATGGTTATTATGATTCAGTGACATTCCTGAACTCCTTATCATGAAAATTTTATAATATACTAATCTCGTTATCATAATCGTGATACTTTTTAGCGATTTTAAAGCTATTGATAAATGACTATACACAAAATATTTATCAAGCAAATGGCAATATTAAAATCTTAATTTTGGTATCATTTTTTTATATTTACACAACAAATTTTATGTATTTTATAATTTTATTGTACTTATTTCTTTTTTTTAATGTATTAATTAATTGAATTTATTTTAGTAAACTTGATTTGGCGTTTCACCCCCTTTTTTAGATTGCCATTTTGTTTAACGTAGAGAAACTGAATTTATATATTTATATATTTAAATTAAATCAGCCTTGAGTGCAAAAGCTTGAATTCGTTTTGAAACAACGCATACGAAGACGTGTGAATTTTGCGACTGTCGTTGGGAGATTGTCAGTTGCGGGCATTTATTCCGAAATATCTCGCGTGATGCTGAAAATGTCATACAAACAGAATTCCAAGCACGATATTTCTGTATTGCGGTATATGTGCCAGAAGATTGATATTTATGCTGTGCTATTGTCTTTATGTAAAGTAAATTAAAATTAACGTGGATTCAAATTTTGGCTTGTAGTATTCTACGACAATGAATAGTTGAGAATGTTAAATTGACCACGTAATTGCAGTCACCTGTATTAGAAACTAACGTCCTTGCGTGCTCAAATATATCACACTTTCAAAAGTAATTTTACATAGGTGTATATAATCTTATAGATAAAAGTTCTCACTAGGATGTATCATACAAAAAGTACAGAAATAATAATTCGCATTTCTTTCTAAAATGTAGAAGAAAAAATGTAGATTATAATTTATTTGTAATAACGCGACCAATATTTTCTTTTTTAGCTTGTAGTGCCACGTTTTTTTTATTCGACGTTTTATCATTTTCATGGAAATCAGTGGCTCTCTAGAATTTATTTCAAAGTAGAAAAAGTCATAATAATATTATTATATATTATTGTATCACGTGTGTCATTTCCAACTCCGCTACCGAAAATATTTAATGTAGAAAGATAGAGCAGAAATTGATGCGAAAACTAGGTTTTGCTAAGCGATAATCTTGAGCATTTCTTGTTCGTGCTCGCCGCTGAAATTCCACCAGTTCCCAAAGGGAATCCCTTGGGCTGGCGGAACCTGCGGATCAGGAATTCCGGGATTTTGCGCCGAAAAGTGCATAGCACGTCTCGCAGGCAGGAAAAAGTTGCACTCGCGTCGCATTCGACACGTGCTCCATTGAGACCACACACGTGGTTCCTTTCTAACGAAAAAACAAAATGTATATCTTGCGGCGCTTAGATTTAATCTTTGTGTTTGACATGCGAATGCTTTTCAGCTTACGACATTGATGCAAGAGGTGCAGGTGTGTAATTATCGAAGAAAGTTATTTAACTGTTTATTATTTCTACTTTTTTTTTACTTTTTCTTACCAAGAATATCGGACGGACAGTTTGTGACGTTTTAACAATTTTTTATTAGTACAGATAGCTCGTATTCTCGCATCTCATATTTTTTATTTTGTCCATAGAATATCATTTGTCCACGAGAAATACCATTGACGAACTTATGTCAGTCAAGATCTCTGTAAATGTACTCACGTGTGAGATCTCTGAATAGATACGTACGTCTACATATTCGATACATGGTACCTAGTCGAACTGATTTATTCATGAATCTGCCTACACGCGGACGCGTTTACACCTGCACGAACGTCTTACTGTGAGCGATAGGATCTGCGATGCGATCCCTCGATTAGTCTCATCACTGCTGTCGGAAGTACTTAACTTTAGAAATCGATTTTCACAAAAATGACCGAATCTTAATAAAACATGCGATCTCACGAACCACAAATTATTAGGAGAGAAAGAGAGATATTAATCGCAATTATTGCAAGTAAATTTTGTTCCTATTCTTTTTTTCTATACCTTGGAATGTCAGAAGTGCGAGCTTTGACTTTTGCACTTCTCATAAAAGTTATTTATTGCCTTACTGAAAACGCCACGAACGTGTAGCAAGATTTTATTGTGCCTTCCTGGCGTTAAAGACGTGGATAGATCACTTAGATGCGTCGAATAGACGCGTGTAACTATTGGCGCATCTATTAGGCGCCGACGAGAGAGGCTAACACCTGTCCGTCGTGGTGCACTTCACTTAGGAGAGCGCTTTTCCCTTGAGCTTAAATCGCGCTACAGTAACAACGACTTAGGAAGCGCGACAAATCGTCGCGTCCCCCGTTCCTTGGCACAAACGACACAGCCGATTATTTATTCGTTGCCTATTACGCAATGACTCGGGACAGCCGACAAAGCGTCAGCCGACCGAAGAACGATGTCGAGTCGCGAGAGAATTGTTGCTAGAAACGACAGCGACGAGGTGTCGGGGGTGGACGCGCTTCGCGGAACATTCGAGTTAGATCTGCATCACAGACAGAATCTTTACCTAACGTCTTGTCGACGCTTTCGTGACGCTCGCTTTTTGTCCCCGATGTACATTCGACGACATCCTCCGGCTTAGCTAGCTTAACTGACGACACCAGATGCGCGAAAATTACGAGATCGCGCGAAAACAATGTTTCTAACTTCATATAACTGACTCTTTATCATGAAATAAGTTATGAAATGCGCTAATACTTTATTATTAATTCAATAAATCATACAAAATAATTAAAAGCGATTATCGAAATGATGGAAAATTCAGAAAGTCCTAAACGCGAGTAGATATTTGTATATAAATATAAAATGCAAAAGAGCTTTCCATATACATTTCTCATTCATTTTCACGCGTTTAATGTTCAAAATGATATTCGCAAATATTGTTAATCTTCGTGATACGTTTACAAATGGAAATCGTGTACTGGAAAATTCTCTTTTATAGTTTCCTTCGAAATCCCTGCATATAAATTAATCTGGTTGTTATCCTGTTCGTCGGTGTTTCACGCTCGGGCTCTCCATGAGAGTTTACTATATAGTGGGTGCTTTAAAACGTCCACTACGGTAAATCACGGAAATCACACGTGCTGCCAAAACGACAGTAATACTCAGCGGTGCGCCAGTGCGCCTATGCTTGTGCTCATGTATGCATGCATCTCGCGTAATAATGCACCCCGGCATGCATAATCCGTGCCAGATTCTCGCCGCTCTGCCAGATTGAACAAACTTAACACGCAGGTGAGGGCTTTTGCGCTTGCTCTGTTCCCCGATAACAGGTGCAAGCGGTCCTCTTCGGCTTTAATAACCTTTGTATCGCGAAATATATATAATTCGCCGGAAACTATAACTTTATATTACTGTTGCAGTTTGTATTGATTTGGAACGCAAAACTTTGTCGTCACAAGTCGAAATATCGAAATTTGCAAATTTGATATAAATGTAATTGTAAAAATGTAACTTCTTAAAAAGTTGCTTTTCTATACAATGTTCATTTTGTAAAAAAGAAAAATCTTTTTTGAATTGAATTTACATTCTTTTTCTATGACAAACAATTTCTTAAAATATAATATTTATGGCTCTTTTCAAGTCTTCATTCACTTTTGAGTTCGTAATAAATTAGCTGGAAAATGACCGTCTTCTCTCTTTCTCTGTGCTTTGATCACTTTGCAAAAGATAACAACATAATTCACAATGTATTCGAAGAATATAGTACAATAATATAATTTAAATAATATTTTAAAATAGCTCGAAATATCTGATTTAATTTCGTATTTCCAAAAGACACTTCAACTCGGCGAGTCGCGTTAATACGTGAAATAACTTTGAATACGTATAGGCACAACGATCGACTGCCATTTATCGTCGCCAAGCAAATTGTTGTGGGCGTCGTTGAGAACGAATCTTCTTCGCCTCTTCTCACTTTTCCGTTTCACCGTTCTCGGTCGTTCTTTTGAAACGAGACTGCCACAAATCTTTCGGTGAAAGGTCAGGCGTCGTTGACCCCGCGAGGTGTATGCGTGCCCGGGGTCCACCGGTAAAATGCGTATTAAATTATTTTCAAATTGGCCCTCTCCGTTTTATCTGCCTCCCTCACGCTCCTTATTCTCGCTTGTCAACGCTCGTACGGTAATGCGGCGAACGTGATAATGGATCCGTCTGGAGACCTTAATTCAACGTAATTCGCGTTGTTATTAATTTCGTTGGCCGCGAAAGCCTAAAGTGCGAGATACACGTCGATAAATCACAATTACCTTGAGGAGCGAACTACGAACTTTTATCGGGCTTAGTCATCGGCGTGGCGAGCCTTTATTTCGGGTTAACTTCGCTTCTAATTAGAGACTCACGACTCGCGTTCCGGGATATCGATCACACCTGTCTTCCGCTGTCCAATGTCTCGAATCATTAAAAGAAACATATGAACCATTGTGACCAAGATACGAAGAGATACATAAAAGCTAGTCTCGTGAGGAACGATTTGCCAGATTCAGTGACATCAAAGTCATGGCGTTCTTTCTAAATTCGAGTATAAATCGAGCTGCAAGTTTCCGTCTAGTAAACGCTGTTCTAATTAACGGACTGAATTAACGGTTCTAATTAAATCTGAAACTTATAGACTAAAATAGATATTTATTCCTGAACAGGTGCCTCTAAAGACGTACAAAGAAAAAGAAAGTAATTAATGTATATGTAAAAGAGAAATAGATTCTCGAAATTATCCTCCAGTTAAATTCGTTTATATACGAATAAAATAATTTTTGAAAATAATTTTATATCTTTTTCTCGTTGCTTCTTTAAGCACTATTATGTTCAAATATTTCAAAACTATTTAATAAGATTAATTTTGTATGAATAATTTTTCTGACATGCGTTGGCGCACAACCTTGTCGCTTACGCGTGTAGTAATTCAACATTGCAACTTGGTGCCAAGGTACGAGAAATTCTCTCGTTACTTATTTATCACATCACGCACATGTCTGGCTGTTTATGGAGCATTTTTGGATCAACTGAATTATTGCGTGCAGGCTACATGAATCTTGCGATAAAGACGTTTCAGTTAGGAGATCTCACGGCACGGCGCGACGTCGCAATTCCGAAACACCGAAAATTAGAGTTGCAAGTCGTTGCTCAGACCTATATTAGAGAATCCGCGCACCTGTCCGACTTCGTCAACCGCTAGCCCGGATTATTAGCTTCCGAGCGACTGAGCTTATGCGATTTACACTTTGTATGCGGATGAATTAGCTTGGCAGGTGGAAATTACCAGTTTCCGAGCACGGTTGTAGACTCGTGTATGTAAAATGTTGGTGCAAAATTATTTTACCGGGCATCGATGTAAGACGGCGAATATTAAAGTATCGCAGGTCCGTCGGATATGCTTTACAAATTAATTTATTAATTCGTCGTCTGACATTCGCGGCTGACAGAAGACATTTACCGGATTTGGAACACTCGGTATATAATCCCATGTATAAAGTTAATCCACCAGATACCCGAAGCGGCTAATAAAAAGAATCATAACGTCTGCGTCTCTGCGTCTCGTCGATCCTTTTCTTCTCTTTCTCTCTTCTTTGTGCGCCAGAAGGGACAAACCAATTACATTATTTAAAATCCTAAACTAATCTGATTACACGACGCAGCGCCGCCACGCGTCGTTTGTCCCGTGAGTCGATGGCATCGGGCGTTTCAATTTAGAGCCTGCTACCTCGGTCACGGACGGGAACGCAAGAGAGGAACGAAATGGAAGTTGTCTCATATAATTATCAGCGTGAGGCAATTTCGCTCGTCGATATTATCCCGTCGTTAAAACTTTCGAACACATTATACGCGCACGTTACGTAACACGCCCGCTCGCGCGGTCGGAAGCGTTGACAATAATAAATAGGTCGTTGCAAAGTTCATGCGCTTGTTTTTGGCCACATAGCCTACCCCGTGAAATTTTAAAATAGGACCAAGCCTTATGTTGAATAGAGGATGAAGAAAGAGAAATACATCATTTCGACCGTCAGGCTGTCGACGCAAAGACGTCAGAGAATTAACGACTAGGTCAAGAATTCAAGAGGTTTCTAATCATTTTACACTCGATCGAAGACAATTACTTAAAACATAGTCTTCTATTTCATCGGTGAAAAAAATAAAATTGATTCCCGAGCGATGAAGATTTGGAGTATTTCGCTTTCGATAATATCGAATAAAAACTCGCAAAAGTGCTTCTGGATTAATTATAATAATACATATTTTATACTTATACTACCGCTCATTTTAATGTTAATAAATTTTTTTAACGTTTATTTCTTATTCGTTTGCGAAAAATTAAATAATGCAATAAATGCGATTAACATCTATTTATTCCGAAATTTATTCGCATTAGTGCTCATGCCGATTATCGATAATCTTTCATACCTTCTTCGACGAAAGATTTGTGTCTGCCGTATACATAATTCTGTCTCGTTTCTCTCGTTCGACAGGACGTCCCTTTTCGCCGAACTTTTGGTAGACGTAAACATATAAAGTCGGCACGTATAAATGCATCTTCTCGGCTTTTACGATCGCCGGCAGTAAATTCCTGTTGGCATCGGAACGACCGCGTATATGTGCATGTGCATATGTTGTTTTATGCAAAAATTAAGGGTGCGCCTCGTGAACTCACGACATTCAAGGATCTTGATTTTTTTTCCAAGATTTGCTTTGTCGAGCCACCAAGGCCGTTCTAGATTTGTCTGAAACTATTTCCGTGCCGCCACGGTTGCGACTAATACACGGAGGAAAACTAATGTAGAGTTATATATATTGATAAAATTACTGGAATTCTCGATAAGAGATGATATAATATGATATTTTCTTTTCAAAATGCAAATTAATCGACGATTTAATCTTTCTAGCGCGCATAGATGATTGGATTTGCGAAAACGAGTAAAATTTTGATGTAATAAAATTAATTTGAAAATGATTTCTCTTTTTATGATTATTACTTTCTTGTGTCATAGAAAGCACACTTTTCAATTAGATGGGAATGAATAGCTGCAATTAAGTCATATTTTATAATAGGGATTTTTCGATTTTCTCGTGGAAATTTTACTTGTCTTCTATCTGTGACGTGCAAAATTACATAGCCACTTATTGTCCATCCATAAAGATCAGTACATGTGTATTGCCAATGCTAATGCATTTACGTTTCTAACGTCGCGTATTTACCACCCACGTGGTATCGCACGTGCATAATGCAACCCGATGCACAGTCAGTTTATCGTGAATATACTCGCGTGCACACGTTCCGATAGTCCGATATTATTTATTTGCTAGTATCTAATTTTCAATACGACATTGGAGAACCATCGCATCGTATAACTTCGCTTTTCTTCGTGTATCTTCTTCGCGATAGATATTTTTCTACTCCACTCGAGTCGAGTGGAGTTGGAATTTTACAAAAAATTGTGCGATTAAAATTATTACGTATCCCACTCGGTAGCGACTGATCGCGGTCTCTTTTCATGCCTCACATATAATTCATGCGATAATACGAAAGGAAATAACCGTGGGTGCTATTTGTCCTCGTCGCGCGATGGCCGGCCACGTTACCGGGAGATCAACGCCGTAAATCAGGACTTTATTTTCGCGGGAAGAAAGAACGGAGAAAACGATGTACACGAACGCGAGTGAGCCTGTTGCAGATTATGTGGCCGAGAAACAGATGTTCGGGCCGAGTGCCTTAATTAAGAGGTAATTATTTATCCCACAGTCACGCCGGCCGTGCTACGTTGCGAATTTCGTTAATGCGCGCGGCAATTAATACGGAACGGAGTCTCGTTCGGAACAGGAAGGACACCCGCGCGTTATGCGAGCTTTCGCGAAAGTTTACTTAACTTTTTAAGCAGGTTTGCCGAGGGGTCACGTCTCTCGACGGATAATAATACACTTGACGAATAATTTAATCCCGTGCGCTCGCAGGTGCCGCGTTCTCGTGAAAGAGTATAAAAAGCGCGCTTTATAATACGCCATACGCGGCATGAGCGTGTGACGTAACTTTGAGAAACGAATTCATTGTCAAATTGTCCGAAAGCGAGGGGACCGTTGCGCCGGGCTGTCTTCGGATCATGAGATATTGTACAATGCCGTTTAAAGAAATGCGTAACCGAGGAGAGAAGTGATAAAAATACTTTTTACGTAATCTCCATATCTACTATGATACTTCGTTGTTCATGCGGAAGATTCCACCGCTGCTTATTGACAAAAGGCTAATTTTACACCGTGCTTGCTAGCCGAAACCGTGCCTTGCTGCATTCGTTTCTCTCCTCACTGAATCTATCGAAATTCTACCCCAAAAAAAGAAATTGAAAAACGATTTTCTTTCTTTTATATAACACATTCGGGATATTTTAATTTGAATATTCATTTCCTTTGCATTGCTATTATTTTATTTTATTCTACGTAAATATATATTTATCTAAATTAATAATACTTCATTTACTCTGGAATATCTTAATGATTTAGCGAGCTTATTGATCCGCATTTCGTCGTGAATTATCCACGTTTTATAAGCAATATTTCATTCAACGTCGTCGTTCCGATGGTACTGTAATCGCGCGATTATGACGATAATGGAATACTCTCCAGCCATTGTCCATGATCGAATTGGTGCGCATTTCGTCGTGGCCATTTTATCGCTATTAGCACCTTTTATGTCACGCGCGCATAATAGAGCGCGATACGGATGAGATGGTGCCAGCTATTTGTGAATTAATGTCGTCGCTTTATAGGGGCTCCGGGGTTGAGCGTCGCGACCTCGCGAGTAATTGGACGTCGCGCGAGTTGACACTTGATCGTGACTCATTGCGTGTTCTCGCGGATTATCTCGCTCGCGCGAGATTATCTGCTCTCGATGAGGCCGGAATACGAATCACCGCGGTTGAACGCGGCGCGGCCGCGAGAAATTACAGGTATTACGCGATAATGACGTGTTAATACGAATTTAATGGCGCGCACGATATCGATCGCTCGCCGATCGCATGTTATCCTAGCATGATCTCGCGTATTTTACGCTTTATTCCTGTTAACGCAATAAGCCGCTATTATCCTTGAATGATGCGGCTCATGGGCGTTTAACGCTCGAGATAACATGATCGCATCGCATTCAGCAAGATATTTCAATAACTATTTAAAGGTTCTAGAGAGACAAATATTCCGGAATAAAACGTTTAAAAGTATCGATGACAGAAGTATAGCATTAAAATTATATTTTTTGGCAGCGTCGCACGTAGTTAGCTGACGTTTGATCCATGAATTACGATTCGTTCGAAACGAATCGTTGCCTCGCTAAACTGTCGCACGAACCTCCCGCGACTGGCATTTACTCGTCGTACCGCACGGCGACGTATCGATGCGTGTCACAAAAATCGATGACGCCATCACACGGGTAATAACCGCGAAAAATCGAGGGGCGGAGACACCGATGACGTTCGTGTTTGTTGTGAATGTCGGAAAGGCGAGGGTATTTCTGACCACGGTGAGTCATGTCGCCCACGCAATCTCACACACGCGAATCGCGACATGCCAGAGAACGAGGGGGAAAGAGAGAGACAGAAACACGCACACGTAATTTCGTATTCACCTTGCTGCACACGCGCGTGCAGCCTCGGGCAGGGCATTTTTTATAGAATTAAAGATTAAGCTCCGTATTCACACCCCATATTTACCGCTAAGTACAGCAATTCGATTTCGAGTTTTATTCATATCATGCGAAGATCGCAAACAATATTATCTCGAGACCAGGATCAAATGATCGTAATTAAGACTAAAGACATTGGATATGAATGTATAATAATGTAGAATGTCTTACAACTATCATACATTATTTCAATAATATTGTATATGACAATTATTTTAATATAATCAAAACATATAACTGATTAACTTTAAGATAATATCTGTAATCTCTTTTTTCCTTTATAAAAAGAAAACATTATGGAAAAACTTGAACTTTTTATCAAATACTATACGTTTAATGTGTATTATAACTTTTAGATAATTACATTTTGCAACAGGAATATATGATATAATAAATTCAAATTTTTATTTTGCTGAAGGTACAATTAACACGTACACATATCATATTTATCGTAACAAAACTTATAATTCACATGCTCCACTTCAGCTTTTAGTTGAGATAAATAATTAACGCCCGATATATTGACTTTAATCAAGTTCATATGCATTCTACACGAATCATATGAGTTCATTCTTCGCGTACACTGATGACTATAATCATTCGTAGGCAAGGATCGCGTTCTCTCTTGGAATTTGCTGCTACCGTGTTTCAAGAAGTAATGCGAGGTCGTGGCTCACTGTTGTAACTCGAGTCTCTCCACGCGAATGTTACAATAAAGCGGCTTACTAACAACGCGCTGTACGTCATACAATAACAAATGCTGACGTGTTACAAAATAAATATAGTATTAAATATAAATGCCGAATATTCTACTCGTTTCAGTTAATATATATCAATACGCGATTGATACATAATTTCTCGTTATTTAACTGTTTCTCACACTACTTGCAGAATAGTAAATGAATTTTATTTAAAATTGTGAAAAATGAAAAGCGACATTATATTAATCATAAATTAGTAACGCATCAGTATACATATAACAAAACTATGTTTATAATGTGAAAGCTATTGAGATATTTATAGCGTTATGATTTGAAATTTTTTTCGTCACAATTTTTTGCCGTAATTAGTCTTTAATATGAGACATTATACAAAGAAGATGTAAAAATTAGAGAATTTAACTTTATATCGAACAAAGTCAGATGATCTTTGCGCGCTTGAATATTTTTTAACAAAATTAGGGTTCGTCGAACTCCCGTAGACTTGTATAGCGGTACCATAAGCCAGTGCACTTAGTGGCGTTAGATTCTCCAAGAAGATATTAAAAACAGCTGGGTCGCTATGTCCGTACGGTCCGACGTGTCGCTTACAAGCGACGAATTTATCGTCGTTGCCGCGAATTTAAGTGCCACCCTGCCTTCGCGAACGACGTCGCTTCGTCTCTTTCGATAAATAGGCCCCGACATTCTGAAGCGCGTTTAAAAAATTAATCCGATAACGAACGTTCACGCTCGTCGTACGTGCTTCTTTAGATTCGTGAGAGTTCCTGCAAGATTATAAATTAATATCTTATATCTTTTTATTAGTGACAAAGACAGTTTTATAATGTTATGCATCAAAAATTGAGTTTTTGCACTTTCTCACATTAATATGCAATAAAGTCATTTATTTCGCTCTCTTTTTATGATTTTATGAAGGTAGAAGATTAAAAAATGTTATGATATATCAAAATAATTAAGCCAACGAGATCAGAAAACATGAAGCAATTTTTTTCGTGCCTTAGTTCAGAATTTTACTTTCTAAAGCGTTGAGAGTAAAATTTTAATCGCAGTTTCGATTAATTTTAATTTTAATTCTGTATTTTCTAATTTTGATCGATAACCCTCAGTTATATGTATAAAAAAATTAATATTATTGAAATTTTATTTTAACTTAGTTACATATTCCACTTATATCGCTCTACCACTTGCTTATACCGAGATAACGGAGCCAGTCATCGTACCTCATCATATTACAATAATGAATATAGTCCGTTAATGTTCTGGAGACGTCGAGTAGATGATGTTGAGAAGAGTGCGAGAAAGAGTGTATATTCATGCGGCGAGTGGATGCTGCTGCACCATTACGTCACGCCACGCCACGCCACGCCGCGGTCACCAGATCAAAAGCAAACGAGGTCTCGAGCAGCACCTCGAGGACAATAAGGCGTTGAGTACTCGTGGCCACGACTCGATTCGCTAATTACCCGAAACAGCTTAAAGCGTCGTCCAAGAAAATACGTCGGCGATATCTGGGTCGATCCGAAAATAACTCGCGATACGCATCCACCCGCCTCATCTCGCCCTTCTCTCGCTCTTGGCTGAATGAAACGCATCCTCGTCTCCTGCAGGCATCGCGTCGTCCTTCTCCGTTCTACGTTTCCTTTCGTCCCGTTTCTTCGTGTTTCTCTCTCTCTCTCTCTCTCTCTCTCTCTCTCTCTCTCTCTCTCTCTCTCTCTCTCTCCTCCCTCCTTACTTCCGAGCTCCTTCACGGCGATTAATTTGCGAGGCCGCTACTTCGGTGCGAGGCTCGATAGCTCTTAAATCCTGCGACGTAGAAACCGCTTCTGGTAATGCACAACTCGACTGGGACCATTTGTAATGATGCAATTCGTGATTATCCTTTACGAGGCTGCGATTATTTACGACCGCGAGCGCGGCACGGCGCTGCGCCTTCTCCGGGCGCGTGAGTTATACCGCGCGGCATCGTTCGGCGCGAGAATTACTTAATTTCCGACGTTGTCGATAAGCCGTCTAAGAACGCTCGCGAAGAACATAATTGCGCCTTCTCTGTCATTGCAATCGTCGAAACGCACGAGTGCGACGTATTAATTTCATCGCAGCTTGACAACTCCGTGCGGCTTTCGTCTCGCGTTCGCGTCGTATGCGCGCGAGGAGGAAGTAAGGATCGGTCATTTAAGACAGATGCGCGTTTTACACATGTGAAATCGTTAAAAAGGATACTCGGTGTAGGGTAATATGCAAGGGGGATGTCGCAAGGTTTGACAAGGCGCGCACGTTAGTCATGAATTCTTCCTGAATTATAGCACCACTTTGTCCACTCTGAGAACTGTCTGTCTCTCGTAATAACCGTCGGTGTTTAAATACGACGCGAGAGAGCGAAAAGAAGAAGCGTCGATCCTCACACGGCGCGCTGTTCGCCACGCAGTCACGTCGCGGGCGTTCTCTCACTCCGTTTTTATCGTTACTTCCATACCGTCGTTTTTTTTTCTCACCCTTTTTCCTCCTTCTGTCACTCGTGCATTTCGTGCGTCTCGTCGTTTTATGCTCACCCTCATTCGGGGACGCAGATCGTTTTGCCGCAATTAGTTTTGCGGCTGGCGCGCGCCTCTAAATCGGGCGGCGATCGTAAATCCGCGCCGACACCGACCCGGAATTCATGCGCCGAACGATGCACCATGGAAAACTGGAGCGTATCGCGATGCACAGCAAAATCTTACCTTGGGGTGGTCGGCGTTAAAAAAATTGATGCGTTTTGTCAGTGAAACTGTGATCTCGGATACTCGCTCGCGATCGCGCGTGTATTTTTGGCAAAGACCGCGGGCTGCTCATCTAGATTCGCGCTTTTTTCGCGCTATATGCTTATTAATGTTTCCTCCAATTTTCCGCATGACAGTTGTCAATGAAGAATTCCGACGAAGCATTTTTATAATTGCTCCGTGCTTTGTTATAATTCCCTATTTTTTAAAGTCCCAAATTAATCATTTCCTGATGTTATAACTTGAATAAAATTGAGATAAAAATTTATCTCATGCAATAAATATGCAACTGTCAAATGGAATGAATTTAGTACATCAGTTACATATTTTAGAGAGAATTGTTGTTTGTTATATATTACAATATGCTGTTTCGCGAATACAATTAGGAAAATTTCGACACGGTTTGGCGGATTCGAGTTTTCATAACGCGCTGAATGTTCGGTCGTTGACGTGATGTCGCGCGCGGATAATAGTCCGCTCGTATTTGAGAGGGCGGCTCGTGAGAAATTAATCTCGGCATTATATTGCCACGGCGACGTCTGGCTGCCGCTTTATTTCGGACTTTTGGCCCGACCTACTCGCTACAAGTATATCTGGCTGCCGAAAGTGTTTAGCACCTTCTTCTTGTGTTCTATAATCAACAAAGCGTCACATACCGCGAAATGATGTCTCATCTGATTCGACTCTATATTCACCTTGGTACCCAAAAGCTGTACAGATGGTGCGTCATTGTTGGATATTTTTCCTACATTATATTTCTCTTCTGTGAAACTGCGGTTCTTATAAGTAAAGCAAATCTCGACACATCGCTTGGAATTTTTTTTCCATTAAAATCAATACGTTTGAACTTTGTACGAAATTTTCTGTAGATCGATTCGTTCAATATATGCCGAAATTGTACCCACCGACGGCGATCTAGATGTTATCGAGTCTTCGACGGGTATCTCGATGCGGCGATTGACTGACGTCCCCGTAATTACGGGAAAGGCACGTGTCGCTCCACCAAATATAAAATTAGTCCCGACTGCGCTGCGAGATATCAAGAGATAACCTGTCGCACTTTCACACGCTCCTTTCTCACGCCCTCACGTGTAACATCTTTCGAAATCCCGACGATATATATGCGTATAGATTTTGACAAGCAAAGCCGATAACGCGCATAACGACTATGTAATTTCATCTCTTATTATCGCGACAGATCGCTAAGACTTGTCTGATCAGAAATCAGAACCGGTATGATTTCGGTTCGGGTTGAAATTTTTGAAAAGGATTTTATGCACAAGGATTATTCTTATGTCTACTCATAAAATTTGAAAATGTGACAAATTGTTGCTCTTTTAATGCAGCAACGAACTTTAAAATTGTTGATTTTAAATGTTAAATATGCTTCCGCGTTGCTGTTGAATTCCTTCGAAGAAAATCTTTTAGATCTGTTAGATTATGTCACGAAAAGAATTTAATTTGATGAAACAACTTTATATACAATTTCATGTTTAAATATACTTACAGATAGAAGATAATGAAATCATAATTAGATTGCATCTCACTTCTACCAATTCACCAAATTTGGTGAACTAAAATTGCGGTGGGAAACCGCTTGTTAGGAACAAGATTTTTGCCAAATCTACCTATATAAGGGAAATTGTATGATTCAGATTACTTTAGCTTACTACAAAGTTAATTTACAGCAGCAATTATAGTTAGGGCGTCTATTAACTTGAAACATAAAAACCTTATATGTATTCTGAATAAATTTAAATATTTGATGTTTAATAAGGATATTAGAAACGTATGCTTAAATTTTTTAATCTTCCAAAATTTAATATAAAAATTCTTATAAATTTATAGTATACAAATTTTCCAGTGAAATAATTATATTAACATAAAGAGATTCTTCTTACTTAACTCAAGAATTTTAATACATGAATAATAAACAAAAATAAAATCTCGTTGAATACTATGAAATTGAAAACTTTACTCTTGTTATCTGTACTAAACAATTTATTCATGGATGTAACAGCGACGGAAGGGCAGGGGATGAGCCGCGATCGTTACAAAAACACCCTCGAAACGGTCGGCTGCTGTCCGTTTGATTCACCGTTTCCTGCGATCGTCGTATTTTTGTCTGCGCGTGCCTCCACTTCGTTTCTTTCGGTGCTGTCTCTCGCCTCGTCCTTTTTCCGCACTCTCTCAAACCCCCCCTGCACTATCTACGACCCTGTCGTATTTTCTTACGCCTTCAACCCTTTCTTTTTTTTTTCGTTCGTAACGCCCGGCCCTCCCACGCGACGCGAAGAAAACATCTCGCGTATCCGTGTGCGTGGCTATGAAATGGTGAAAGCACCACACGCGCACGCACGCGTGGAGGTGAACCTTACGTAGGTTTAATGAGCGCTATTATGACCTAGTTGCACTCGACATCGTGCACATAAATCCTCGCGGTACATTAATCCTCGAGAATCTCGAACTCTCTCGAGTGGTACCGACGCGCGCGAGCAGGCAAAGCCACGGAGAATTTATTAATCGTTCAAGAAAGAAAAAACGGAGTCCCCCCCGCGCAGAAGAAAGATGATCGCACGCGTCCGGAAGCGATGAGCGTGGTTTGCCGTCGCGACGCGAAAAATTAAGAGATCCGTGAGAAGGTCCTCGCGCGACTCGCGCCCGTAAATAAGCGGACGACTCGAGATTTTGGAAACACACAGATATGTTTATTATATATGACTCATATTTTAAATTACGTTATAATACGGTTTTGATCGTTAATTAACATCGCAGATTACTTGCTAATTATACTAATTACCGATCGCTAATTATCTCACTGGAATTTTGTATATGAAACTGGACTTGGAATTTTTAAGGTGTTTTCAATATTATCAAGAAGTTTACTTCCAAAACGGTATTTAGTTATCTCTCTGCTTAATTCCACGAACATTTCTCCGCGTGTGAATGTAATTTAACTTTAAAATCAGTTCTCCCTCGAGTCTCCTTCGAACGAATCTTCGGCACATCGTGAAGCTACAACGCGGTGTACAACGCGCAAAGAAAAGAGAAAGAAGAAAAGACATGACCACGGAGAAATACAAGAAAAGGTGAAAAATAAATTTACGCTGCCGCTCGCGCCTCTCTTTATCTCTCGTCATCGCTTTCTCCCTGACGGCGTGATTTACACCTGGGTTGTCTTCCTTAATTAGGTTAAGGCTCTTTAGTCCTGCTGTTGCTCGCTCACCAGAGAGGAAGACGAAAGAGAGGAGCGTTCAGAGCTTCCGATTCTCCTGCGAAATTTACTTACGCGCGCTCCGCTTAGTGTAAAACGTCCGTGGTTCGTTACAGTGACTGAAAGACCGCGGAAACTTTACAGAGCTCGCCTAATTAATCGCCTTTCGTTAGTATCCTTTCGTCGCGCTCGCCAACCGTTATTACGCTTCATTGGTAGCTTCTTCGTGAGAAAGAAAGAGAGGAAGAGAGACGCTTAACGAAGCGTGACACGGTAACCGACGACGGTTTAAGTAGTAACCGCCTTCTACGCCCTGGTTGGTCAGCCGTTGCGTACTCGCAGCCACCGAAGGCTGTTCTAGGCCGTTTGGTAGTAACCGTTAGGCAATGCTTCTTGTGCACCGGTTACCTTAAGCGTTCGTCTGAGCGCGCCCGTTGTCCTTGCGAAGATTCGAGCCACCGTGTATCTCCTCGAAAAGCAAACACGGCGACGTAATCGTCGTTGACCCGTGAACGTAAGAAGAAAGGAGAGAACGAGCGCTGTAATCACCGCGCTCTCGGATAAAGAGTTATTTTCTTCCTTCTCTCTTTCTTTCCTCCTGAAAGTAATTTCTTTTTTCTCACACGTGCCGATCGAAAAATACAGCAATCAGACATTTGCAGTCTGCATTCTTCGCGGCGTGTTCATTTCACGCCGGGGTCGCAGTTTTCGTACGCGTTTTGGTACGGCTGACGCCACCTTTACGGCACATTAGGTCGTAACTCGTGATACTTGGCCGCTTGATTTACGTGAATCGACCTGTTTTTATTAATTCGCCGGGTGAGGTTCGCTATCTCGGGAGTGCGATTTAGTAAGGAAATCGACGCGTTATTTCGCGGTAACGTGAAATCTTTGTAGCGCGTCGCGCCGGGATAAAAGCGGCGGCGAAGGTACGTGCCGTTGCTCTCTCACGAGGGAAACTCCGAAATTTATTAACTTGTAAGGTACGTTCTTGCGCCGAGCAACACAGCCACCCAGAACTCAATAAAATGTACTTTCGTTACTTTCTCGCGGTCTCTTTTTCCTCCTTGTTCTCCACGCCGTTCTGGTGCTTGCTCGTTTATTTGTTGACCGCGCGATAAAACTTTTCTCCTCTCTTTCTGTATCTCTCTCTTTTCTTCTTTTCCCGTTTCTTCTTCTCATTCTGGTATAGCTCTTTCTCCCTCTGGGATCTTTTCATTTAAACTGTCCGCCGGTCGTAAGAAATAATACTGGAAAAAGTCCCCGCTTACTCGACTCAGTTACGAGATACCCTTTTTAACGATCGCACTTAACCGCGCTTTTTGACGCTGACGTACGACGTACACAATATTCGCGATTGCAACGGGAATTAAGCCCGGTATAAAAATGCAATCCCTTTGGTGGCCGATTGGTAGACGTATAGGTACATACATCGTATACTTTTCTTCGTGCTTTATACCGTTCAAGTTACAAGGCTTTTTCGTATCTTCTCTCTTTCCTTTCGCGAGTCTTACGAGTGAAAGAGACCGAGAAAGATTTGGTCGTGTCGGTGTAACAAACGTCGTGTTATTGTAAGATCAGCAAGTACATACAGATGTTCTAGATGCGCGATCATCCATGCCTGGATTACGTAAGTTTGCGCTGCAGAAGGTCGGTAGTAGAGTTAACGAGCGTCACTTTTCAAATCGTCCTCTCGCTCGCCCGATGTCGGCGACGTAAACCGACCATGATTATGGCAGTGCATATGCTTTTCGCGATTCCGTAAAGTATGATCGGTACATTGGCGAACGGCGCACGGATCTATGGTCAACTATAAAGGCCATCTGTTCGCTTTTAGAGTCTCCTTTATACCAGCGTACGGTGACGTCACTCTCCCGCCGAGATAAAACGAGATGGACGCCCACTCCGCCACCGCGAGTCGCGTAACACCTTGCACTCTTCTTTGTCTTCCCCCTCGTTTCGCCGCTCTCATCCCGCTCTGTTTTTCGTGAGGAGCCATCGAATTCTCAACGAGCCACATTGACTGACGCGCATGTTATACGATGGGACTTTAACGAGTGTTCGTCTAATCGTCGTGAACCGCGTTTCGAGGAAAGTCTCACGCGAGACTGCTTTTGGCACGGTTATTGTCGTGAACATCATTGTCATTCGTAAATCATTTACTCGCGCTCGTTTTCATGTGTCGGTGGTGACGAAGCGCAATAGTAGTCAAGACGAGAAGACGATTCGATCGATCGAATCTATTTTTTGGGAAAGATCCATATTTTCGTTTCTTCATTTATCTGTTATTCTTCTTTCGCAACATCGCACAGCAAAAGAATTACTTCTTAGAATTATAGTATTTCTACAATTCTACAAGACATTTTGATTTCATTCGTTATTGTTTCTTTCTTCCACAATATTATTTTCTCATAGCAAAAAAATTGTTCAAAATTGTAGTACTTTAAATTCTCTATTTTCAAGACTTAATCTTTATCTTATTTTCATTAAATGATAGCACATTGAGGGCCGGTTTTTCCAACTTCTTGGTAAACTAAGGCCAATTTCACCAATCATGGTTAAACTAACCGACAGTTAAAACAGGGTAGTCAATAGATACATCCATTGAAATTTTAAGTTATAAATATGACAAAATTTTCATATCTATTGACCACCCTGCTAACTTTAACCCTCGGTTAATCTAATCATAGTTGGTGAAATTAGCCTTAATAGTTAAATCATATATCTGTCTTTGTTTTGGCTTTAAATTAGACAAGTTCAGATATATGATTTAACTATTAGTTAGCTTAGCAGAAGTTGGAAAAACCGGTCCTAAGTGAATTTCAATTTATCATCCGGATTATAGTTTCAGCTTTTTCATTATCTTGTATTATCGTATCTAAATTATTGAAATTGTTTTAACGAAAAATAATTACAGTGGCTCACGTTATTTGACTTGCGAGCTTCAAGACACGTTCGTTATCTCGTAAAAGCGCGCCGCGAGATTTCGTAAGGCGGCGTTAACGCCTTCTACCGAGGAATCGATCGAGCCAGCCTGGTCGCACGTTGGCGCGATGCCAGCACGGGCATCCCGATGCTTCCCGAGATGGTGGACCGAGTCCGACCGAAGGCAAGCGTCCCGGCGTCGGCGTCGGCGTCGGCGTCGGTACGTCGGACGTCCGTCAGTGCGCGTGTGACATGGCTGCGAAGCGCTACTACGGTGACCTAGACGACCTCGTCCTCCACCTCGCGATGTGAACACACTTCCGCCCGCCGAAACCCTTGCCTACGATCTTTGAGCGACTCTTCGGACTCGCGGTGGTACATTGATACCCAGGCCGATACGGAGATGAGTCACAGTGGTCGAACGCTACACAAAAGACTACAGATAATGCGATCGATCATCGTGTGATTAATACGAAAGCAGGAAGAGGAAAATCAATATCACTCATAGGAAGATCCCTTTATCATTCTTTTATGTTATCGCAATCAGCGGTGCCACAGTTATACTCTTATCGGTGAAAGTTTTTAATTGTCTGGAGATCCGTGTAGGTAGGAATAAGAGACGGTCACCCGCGCGACGGAAAGTCAGGACGGACACTGTTTCGAAGATTTCTTTCGAGGCTTAATCGTTCGATCGATCATCATGTCGGGTCTCTGATCGTCGAGGCAGCACGGCGGCACGGTGATCGCGTGTCGAAAGATCGAAACACGTAGACAGGAACGGGCGGAACGATGTAAGAGAAAAGTGCGAGGTGAAGAGCCGAGTCGTACAAGATGGCAAGTCGAAAAAGGGTTGATTCTTAACAAGTGCGATCTTGTCCCGCGCGTATGAAGCACAACGTACCATTCCCACAGACAGATGAAGCTGCATTCCCTCTAATCTCGATCGCGGCGAAAACAGTGGGCGGCTGTTTTCGAAAAATTGTATATAAATGCACGCACAGAAAGCGTGCGTCGTGACCACGAACATCTATTCCTAATCGAACGTTAATTACTTTAATTAGTAAGATTTGCCACATTTAGTGCTGTCTCGTTCTCATCTCGTGGCGCCAGAGAATGTGAACTGTAAACTGTTACGCAGAAAGTCCAGAAAGTCTCTCTTGAAACGCGGACCGCTGCTTACAGCAATATACATCGCCAAAGCTTTGAGTGCCTCAAATTATATTAATCTGTTTTCTCAGCGATGCTCGATGAAGCATAGCACAACTTTGAGCGGGAACGTGGACGACCGAGGATAATCCTCGGTGTCGCGATCGATAATCGATGATCAACGCGGATAGTTCATGTAATACGGCTGCGGGCTGCACGTCAAGACAATTTTCTCTTGTGTCTATCTAGGATAATAATTCGAGCGAGAGAAAGAGAGAGAAAAAGAGGGGGAGAGAGAGAGAGAGAGAGAGTGGGTGCATGTGAATGTGCGCGCTCGTGCGTATCTATGCGCGAAGTGCATAAAACGACGATGGGATATCGGTGAGATCACGAGGTCACCGCAGAATGCCTGAGCCGAGGGCAAAGCGCTGTAAACACTGTGACGGTACGGTACGCGTGGCTAGCTGGACTGCAACACGTCATGATGAGTGGTTACCTCGCTGACCCTTAACACACCTCGATCGCTTGCAACTAACATCTGTGTCGACTAATAAAGAGTGTTACGTTTGAGCTGAGATTGCGTTTCAATCCCATTAACCCCCTACTGTTATTGTGTTCGTGTGAGAGTTACGGAACGTCGCTTCGTCACGCCGAGTTTTACGCGAAGTCGATGAGTATGTAAGTCAAGCGGCGAAGTTACTTGCCGAACGAAGCAACATTCCGATTCGACTCTTTATTCGATTTCGTCACTAAATGTCACATCGCACATGGAAACATCTTGGTAGTTTTTTTTAAGTTGTAATGAGAGAGATGTAATAAAATTACGAAATGGAGAATTTTAATAAGCCTATTAGAGACTATCAGCCGATTATGATAGCAAATCATAAACTTGTGAATTATGTGTTTATCATGTAACTGTTAGGCAATTTGACTTGATTCTCCACGTTAAAAATCGATTAAACGAAAGTAGAAGATTTTTCATGAATGTAAGGGATACCAATCGGGATAGTACTATTTTATTTGTGGGTCATTTATTCCACGACTGCAACCGGACATTTGGACCAGGCTTGAGGCAGACCGAGAATGAATGCGCAAAGCGCATTCCGGATCGGGCGGCGACCACGTCCAACTGCACTCCTCCCTCTCTACTCATCTCGTTCTCTTCCTCAGACTTTTTCTCTTCATCCCTCTGTCTTCGTTTTGCCCTTTTTTTCCCGTCACCTCTTGCACTCCATTCTGCCAGTATTTTTACCCACGGTTATTCACCCTCTTATCTGTAGACGCTTAACGACGATTGTCCACCTGTACTAACCATCGATTTTTGTACACCAAATTCGCGCCGTGATTTTATCACAGTCTTCCGGAAGTTCCAAATATTACGTGATGTTTACACGTGAATGGTCATCCAAGAGAGCTTTTAAGAATATAGCGGCTATTTTAAAAGTCAGATTTGAAATCAAAATCTTAGTGCTGGATTGGTAGTTTATTTAAATTTCTTTTGCGATTAAATCCCCCTGTAAACACTACAAGTATGCTAACGATCACTCCGATTCTTGGTATTGACCTACTTACTTTCCTCAACGATTTTACCTCGGGAACGCGTTCGCTTTCTTTACTGCTGCATCTGTTGGTAGTTTAATAAACATCGTAGCAAAGTACATCCAGACATTCGCCTTAAGTGTCAAGCGACATAGTTTAAAATGTATATCATTATTTAACTAGGGAGGGGACTGTCGTTCCAATGAAGAAACTTCATGGGGATGACAAATGAACGGTATTTCCATACTTCGAAGAACTAATTATTTATATATATATATATATATATATATATATATATATATATATAAAATGTACACTAAATCGATTTTTTTGATAGTCGGAAATCTAAGCCGGAAAGCTTTCAGCCGAACATGATGATATATGATGTTTGAAAAGCCGAGCATTTCTTTTCACTCTCGTGGAGACACTTTTTCTTCTGATTTTCTGACTTTTCAATACGCTTTTCTAATTAGCTGTGCTAATTATAGAATTCGGTAAATTGAATCAACTCGCACATATAAGATCACATGTATTTTAACTCAATATTTTTTAAAGCTGGAATTTCGATTTTTTTTTGTTAAAGCTATTCTTTTTTTGATAATTCTAATTTCTAAAATCACATATTTCTGCAAACTTATTTAATTTTCACCTCGGATGCTTGTCAAAAACTTTATGTCGACATCTCATGAATAAAACAAACGAATCAGCTCGTTTCGCGAATATAGAAACGATGATGTGATCTTGCTGAAAAAGTTGAAGGTTACATGCTTAAGTTTTGTCTCATACCAAGCGCGTAATATATCGTCCATTTGCATCCACCTTTTCTCGTATTTCAAAGAGAAATGGTAATCGAATGACAGCGAAATTCTATTCTCGTTCTATCGGACGAAATTTTTTTTTTCCCTTGCTTCTGATCGCGCGGTTACGTAACGCGAAACTTATTTTTACGTTCTCTTTTTTCACGATGGTCACCGAATTTGCGGTCAATAAGTATAAAATTGTTGACTCTCGTGGGTGTTGACAATCGCGTGATCACGGGACAGATCGTCTGAGTCGGACGAGACGATCGATAAATCTCAATCTAAATTTATCTTCCTCGCGGGAACATGTTGCTCGTAATCCGCGTTGCTTTTTTCGATTTATGGCCAGCGCCTTCCAACTACAGTTTTACAGCTTCGCGCTATTGCATAAACACACATCATCGCACGTTAGTCTGTAAATTCATAACAATTACTCAGCCGCTATGGTGATCGTTATAGCGCTCTCGGAGCACGGCGTTTTTTGTCTTGATGTATGTCTGATTTTTGGAGTTTAATTTTTGGACGCTGCCGCGGCGCAAAGTCTCGCGCCCATCTCACGACGGTATAAAAGTGATTCGTAGATACGCGAATGGCTCATAAACATCGGGTCGAGCAGCTGTCGATGGAAAACACGGGCTATATTTAAGCCTGACTGCGTTGAATATCCTATTGGCCAATCTTGACAATAGATCGGACACAAATTCATTCTGCTCGGAGCGCGGCCTATGAGACGCGTGCGCAATCGGGATACAAATCGTGATTAATCGTTTCCTAAAACCGACGTTCCAGCTTCGGTCAGCGGTAGTCAATAGCAGAGCCAGGAAAGAATGCCGCGTCCAAATATTATGAAAGTAGGTCTAAGAATTTCGGGACATTGACGGGCGGCGCTGCCGCCCACATCAGCATAGATTTAAATGGCTTTTAAAGAGCAACTCTTTTAAGCGACCTCGGGTTTACTGTGTAAACGTTATAAATCTAGGCCAGCCTAGTTGAGATTACGAATGCATGCGCTAACAGGTGGACCGTGCACCAATTTTATCCATCTGCCGTCATTATCATTGCCGGCGGTTGTTTCTGTCGTAACTGTCACGCGATTGGCTCATTTTTGTGATATCTATGGACGACAAAAATCCCATCCAGCGTGGCCGATTCTCGGGGGTTTCGCGACGGGTTGTTCGCGGGATGGGAATTTGGCAGCTCGCGGCTCTGGACGACTCTTTCGATTATTTATCGGCACGGTATGCGCGAAACGTAGGCGGCGGGTCCCCCTCCCTCCCGCTCCACCTCTTTTCCGTTTTCTGGCCGGACTCCAAACGGCAGCGACACCCTCACACCTATGGATTTATTTCTCGTACGACGGCCGGGTATACGTGCTAACGCGTCTACCATACTGACGCTTTCGAGTGGAAGTCTTACGTACGAACGCCTACACACGCACACGTGGTTACAGGCTTACGCATTACGTCGTCGCGATTACGTGCATCTTTCGCGAATCACGCATCGCATTTACGGACTCTCGAATCCACTCTCACAACGTTAACAGAAGTGTATTAAGTGTACAAAGTGTATTATGACTCAATATTGTCCAATAACGTTCGATAAAAGAAATATATGCAAAGTTACATTAAGTCTTGCACATGCATAAAACCTTACTGACACGTTTAAGAAAATGATGCATAAAACCTTACTGACACGTTTGAGAAAATGATGCATAAAACCTTACTGACACGTTTGAGAAAATGATTTTTTTTGCTATATCAAGTTATACAGTTTACCCGGTTTTATTAGGTACAAATCGCAACTGAAATCGTGGTCGTCGTGGCAACAGGAATAATGATACGCCTAATGGAAGTTGCGAAATATAAATTGGAACAGTTGCTACCACGAAAATAATCCCATGAAATCGGAAGACTAATGCGAATGTTAAATGTATTTGTAGTCGGCTGTATAATATAAATAATGTGTTCATAATATAAATAATATTATTGCAATACATTCACACATTGCTTATTGTATCGAGTTTTATCGTTTGTACTTATAATGTTTTATATTAATAACGTTATATCCATACGTCATTTTTGTATTCATATACATAAATTTTACAAAGTTTGACGAATAACGTATTATATGCTTAGATAATCAGAAAAAGAAAATGCTCTCGACGATTAAAATTATAAATAGAAAGAATTGAAGGCTTAAAATGAATCACACAGACGCAAGATGCAATAAAGCATTAATCATCGTTCTTTTTACGACGTTGAAACGTATGTTTTTTCTAAACCGTATTAAACAACAGTACTTTTCCGTTTCGTTTTGACAGCAAGCGCCATGCGTTTTGAGCTTGCTATTTTCGTCGTCACGATTAGGCTTTGTTTATGACGATGGCATAGAATGAGAGTAATCCCTCCGAAATATGACGTTGGACTCGTATATTTAACGGTGTATGTCGTTGTCGATTGATTCCAATAGAGTAACGTAATATCCGCCGTCTTCCTTTCTCCGTAGTCTTTTCTGCCTCCCGTTTGGATGCACACACGCCGCGTTCTTCTGTTGCTCTTGGCAGATACAAGCGTAGTTTACGCTGTAACAGCTGTGCGCGCACGCACTTTGCTCGCGCAAAACATCGCTAATGGACCGACAACCCCGAATCCAGTCGGTTTAGACGTATATATATGTATATAGTATGCGTTTTATCTATACGCACTTCCCTTGCATTTTTCTCGTCTCTGAGATTGTTATTAACGTATGAAAATAATAATGAAGTAGATCCAAAAATCTGCACTCTAACTCAGATCTGTAAAGTTGCACCCTGAATGTGAATTTTTACAAAATTGATAAGGACTTTGATTATCCACAATTTATTCACATTTGTCCATAAATAATCGTTTGCTGTTGTTCACTTTGCAAAATTAAAAATAAATAATAAATTTTATTATTAACTGTAAATTCATTTTTTTAACTATATATGTAGATTCCAATTCCATCATTTGTTCACATTTAGTCCAAAAATAAAACTAGTGGTCATTATTTAAATTGAAATTAGTATTACGACTGAATAATAGAGACCATTTCAAATAACTCTTACTAATTTCCATCAATAAACCGTCGACTATGTATATTTAAACCCTACCGAAGTTTACTTTCACATTAACAACGTGGATTTCAACAGGAAATCTTCGAAATGAAATAAGAAGTAAAATGGAAGCGTTGCAAACACGCTTCCTTATCTATAAGCTATAGCTTCGTTTTCCGCAATTCGGCACGTTCGATATTGTCATTGAATCCCGAACGTTTCCGCACGCGTTGTGAATGGTATCGCACCGCGTGAATCACCGTATTTATTACGCACGCCAATGAAATTCGGCGGCGATCCGGTATATAGATATGCTACGTACAGTGCGATGCGCGTGCATATGTGCGCGCATCCGATGTGCCGAAGTTAAACATTCCGCGGAGCATTCACCCTGGCATTGCTGTAAAAATAAACGGATCACCAGCGCTGCACACCCGCCTCATCTCCGCAGAGGTCTCTGTTTCATTTACGATACCACTGAACTGAAGGTGACGTTGCTCTTCCTATCTCACGACTTCCTCAAATCATTAAATGACCTTCGTAGTTGCGGTATCTCGACAGAAGCTCTCTAACAGATATCCTCCGCATCACAAAATGAAATCACTATCTTAACAGCGGCGTTCAGATTTTTCGTTCGAGATAGGCCTTTGAAATCTTTGAGTCTCTAAACGTTGAGGATCTTTATTACTTTTCGTCTGCTTCTCTGGTTCGGGAAATGCGAAAAGATTTCCGCCAGCTTTCGCGCGAGATCCGGCAATCCTCTAGTATTTTCCACGAAACAGAAGTGAAGAAAAGAATACGCTGTTGCGTGTATGTGCCAAGTGAGTCAGTGAGTTGGATGGCACACGAAATTAGATCGCGTAGCTATTACGCGCGACCACCGGCGACGTCCGGCTGTTCCCGTCCAATTTGCATCATTGGAACGTATCTGTGTTGATTCAGCGGTTCGACGCGACGCGTTCTTACGATGTTCGGTCACACCTATTACATTGTCGTCTCACGTTAATCGAGGCTGTTGGTGATTTTTCGGCGCTGCGACATTTTGCAAATTGCACGTACTTGTCAAAAGATGCGGTAGCCGTCATTCGGGTTAGACGTCGCCGTTGTCCTATCGCCGTTCATCATTCGCTATACTTAGAACGGAATGAGTGCCTTTTGCAGCGGGCAAGAGCGGCAAAGACCATCAGCGACTCATCACGCTAATTCGCATTGTTACAAAGTTCTCTTGCTCATTAATTAGATGAAGATACGTAGGAAAAATTTGTAGATCTCTCTTCAATATGTCACAACAATGAAATTTTAAGCTTCTGTGAACAACAAATTCTACAGGAGTTGTTTTTGTTACATGATGCGAAATTTTATTTTATCATTTATTTTTATCCTTGATGTCCAGTTAGTTAAATCTTGTCGAATAAAATTAAGCATTGATGCTTGATACTTGAATATTTCAAATTCCAAATCTTTCTAAATGAATCTGGATCATAAACAGCGCGGCACAGGAATTAGAAATCTTCTGGCACCATTTTGCCGACGAAACACCCTATATATACCTAATAACGAGACTCCACGAATGGAACAACAACGGAATCCAAGATGAAAAACGATGATTAGACGAGATATGACGACACTTGGCGTGGACTTGGCGAGGAGTCTAGGAAGCGTCGCGGCTGTTGTAGCCCTTAATGAGCCCAACGTGAGATCAGTCCAGCCTCTTTAACTCCGTTGCTTCTGTCAACCGTCTCTGTCCGCTAAGAACTTTCACTGTCTTCTTCTTCTTCTACTCGTCTTCTTCGTCTCCTCCTCCGCCTATCCACTCTCGTCCGTAGCACGTCGTCCGGAGGATGACCTGGATGGTACCCAAACGAAATACCACCTTCACTGCTTCCTTTTTCACGAGCCATTTTGGAGAAACGGTTGTCGCTCCAGCTTTCTTGGATTATAACGCTTTAGGACTACCGAGCGGAGATGACGCAACCTTGTTTTTACCCTTTCAAACGTAAACAACTGTAGGGTGTAACTAATTTTTTACTTTTTTTTTACAAAACTTGTAACAATGTTTCTAAGAAAATATTCTTTTTAGAGAAATATTATATAAATAATATTTATAAAGATATATTTAGACGTACATGCAACTTTATTCTTAACTCTCCTTTTTGATTTAAAAATATGTATGTCAAAGGATTCAGGAAACAATTTTTTTTTGACACATCTATCGGTTAAGAATATGATTGATCGCATGGTAAATTGGCGACTGACCGCGGTTGCAACGTGCCAGAAAGATGATTGAATAACCTTACGTTCTTTTCCGGTAATTCTGTTGAACGAATCGACGTCAGTGCCATTGAATGCTATCAAGTGCCAATGAACTGATTTCTTCTGATATCTACGTAATTGTTAGTCCGGAGGGTTGATGTACTGCTGAACGTCACGACAAACATGCCTGATCGACTGCAATGTCAACAAAATCGTGTGACAAATTAATGAAATTAAGCAACAGACACGGTTTCGCGAGATCTGGCACGTATTTTGGCGATAAGCTTTCCCATTATCTACTTCCTGTTAGCGTCATTGTATGCTAGCGAGCGGTAAACTGTAGCGACGAATTGGCTGCCTTCCGGGCTGCGTTCTAAGTCGAGTTGGTCGACACGAAAGTCGTTTGCCATCTCGACGAACGGAGACGGCCAATTTTCGCGACAAATATTTTCAGATATTTTTAAGCGGATTAGGCTAGGTAGAACTAAGTGGATAGATGATGGAAATATGTGTTGGAGAATATTTAGAGCGCATAAATATCTAGGAGGATACGCGAATTACCGGACGTCGATAATTAGAAGGCATTACATGCATATGGAACCTTGTAATACTCCCTTGAAGAAGTTTAGCGATTTCTCGACAAAAATTTGAAACTGGAGACATCTCTTAATTAAGATTCTAATTCATGCCATATCTTATTGCTAAAGATTTTGTTAATATTAAATTTTTAACGATGCTTTGATTATTTTTAAAATTATTCTAACAAAAGATCTATTTACTCCATGTATGACTGTTTTAATTACATATTATAATTGTTATGAAAAAGATTGCAATAATTTAATAATTCAATAGTTAACGAAAGCTAAGCTATCTATAGCAATTATCAATCATTATCAATTATCAATAGAAGATTCTAAAAGAAATATATATAGGTATTCTGAATATCCTTATTTTGTACATCTTATAATCCGTTTTGTCAGATGCCTGATGCGAGATAGGTTGTAAATGTTTATTAAATAAAGCTATGTATTGCATTTTCACGCATAATTCACGGAAGTAACAACGCCCACGTCTATTGGATGCTGCTCATAATTCTTCGTTATTCCGTGATCTTTAACATAGTTCTCAACATTTTGGAGTACACGACGCTTGTCTGTCTTTGACTCCCGCGCAATGTTATTTATTATATCGCGAGATAAAAGTGTCAAGTGCCATTATAGTAAGAGCGAATGAGAGCGAAGCGCGTATGACATATCTGTTATGATATTTTGGCGAATCATGAACTCAGGCGCCGCGAAATAAACAAGTTTATCGAGCCGTGGCATAGCGTGCTCCTAGAAAATTAGGCGACGAGGTATATTCCTGTCACGATGGCAGGTGTACCCTCCCTCGCACTGCCCTACGACAATTCTCCGATTTGCTCTAAACTTTCTCTAAATTTACACCGCGCAATAAATCCGCAGAAACACTGAGTAGTCATACGCATATTAATAATCTCACATTTAGAGTTTATTGGATATTAATATAAACATTAGGGGGATATTAATATATTTTTTTAAATACATAAAAACGTAGAATTATCTGAGAGAAAGAAAGACATAAAGAGAAAATTTTTATTAACTTTTTATTAACTCTTTATAAGAACATAATTTTATTATAATATTATATATATATATAATATATATAATATTATACATTTACATTCTATACATTTTTTTTATAATCTTAATTCGTACAAAAGGGAAAAGTTGTCAAAAAATGTCACCTTTTGCGTTTCTAAAATTCTAATGTCTTTGATTTGATTTGATGCTGTTCGAAATATTCATAATCTTGGAAACAGTGGGCACAGCTTGTTGCGAATCATAATATTCGTCCGATTTCGTTAAAAGCCCCCGTGTGTCTTAACTTGGCTCTCGACTACATTGTTGCTACGAGTTGGCCTAATTTCGAAAGGCGCCGATGTACAAGTTGGCACTAAGTCCATCGCGTGATAATGTTGAAAAGCGTCTAAATTCCCGTCCGCGACAATTTTGAGATCGCATTTTCTCGAATAAGCTCATACTTTATACATTTTGTGTGAGGATTATGACACGGCGGCAGTGCGAGCTTTGTACGTAATTAACTGGGGTGCTCGTCGGGAAACGGCGGATTCGGATTCGGCAGTTGCGATGCCGATATAAGTCGAGCCGGTTTCGAAATCCGGCGATTCAACGTGGCAATTCGAGCATCTTTATGCGACGTTCACGAATTACTGAACACGCCACCCACGTACGACCGCTGATCCGCTCCAACTCCGACGAAAAACGGGAATTTGTCTCGTTGCCCCGCGCGCGGGCGCGGTTTACCGTTCCGCACGATTGATGTCTTATGCGTTTATTCGATTTCGCGCGCAGATGGTACGCGATTAATCAGCAAGAAAATATAAACTCGCGTCACGCGGAGTTACTACGCTTTTAGGAGATGGTCTAATGGTGGGAGTACGCGGAAGACCCCTCGACATTTCACCTACGCGTTCTCGCGCGGCGCATTGTGAACCGATGAGCTGTTAGCCCTCCCCGAAAATTTGACAGATATTTTGAACTTAATGCCGCTTCGTTTATGATTCGCTCGGGCAAACGTGTGGGTCGCATTGGATACCGAATTCAGACGAGGGTGTCGAGCATCAGGTTCAAGAACGAGCTTTAAAATGGAAACTCTGACGTCGACAGATTTTCGCATTTGCGTAAGCGGAAGTCGTTTGCGCGATCGAATAACGATTTATCGCTCTTGAGTACATACGGTGCGGAAAAAAATCTCAACAATTCCAATCTTCGTTCGCATCTGATTCGCGAGTAAAAAGTAAACTCGTCCTTGCGTTTATTTTCTCTATATGAAAATATTTGTAATCGGCTTTAGCCGTTCGTCGAATTCGATTGCAATTGTGAGAGTCGCTTATCTCGCTCGATCCAAAAGCTTGGCGAATATTTCGCGTTCGATGCGAGCGGTCGAGCTAGAGCCGCTTGCTTGTCCTTGCATTACGGATATTTCCGTCCAGAGTATTAGCCGGTATAAAGGCAGAAGGTCTCCCCTCTGCCATTCCCGGCATGGCCAGACGTTGGCAAACGCTATGTAAAGCGTCCGAGCGACGCCTTTCTGCCCCTTTTGTACCTTTAAGCGCCGGTAACAAATAATGTCCCTTTTTCATCATCTAATGTACACGCCTCTGTTTCGCATTTACTTGTCGTTACATATAACTAATCGATTAAGTTCACTAGATATTTATTTTCTACTAAATTGACATAATCCGAAAATATCGATTTCTAATAGATAACGGATAATTACTTTTTACCAAAGAAAAGAAGTACAGTACATAGTATTATTTATGGACGAATGTGAACAAATGATAGAGAATGTAGAGATGATGGAGATCAATTTGATAAAAATTCACATTTCAAGATGCTAATTTCACAGACCTCGTGTCAAACTTTTATGATTAGATTTAATTATGGCAAATCATGCAAGATCGCTGTATCTTTGATATTGTCGTTCAACTTTTGTTCCGCAAGGATGACAGGGATGATCCGCACAGTCATTTGGCCTGAGCAAACCTGGATCCGAGCTCAGTATAGTGCGGACATTCGCATACCTTTACATTCACATAGTTTTGCGAATTCTAGGGCAACAAACGTTTGAGAAAAAGTAGAAGCGAGATGTAATTTAACTTAAGAATAATAAGAGTCATATATGAACAAGAGGTGGCTAATGAGAAAAATAAAAATTACGTAATAAAATATACGTTTTTGATAGATCGAGCATGATGGCGAAAGCTAAAGCTAATTTATATTTTTTAACTAGAAAAATAGTTTTCTACTTGTTAATAGATGCGAGCTTAAGAAAGACGATGGTTCCCCGTCGATCTTTGCTTCGTTAACGAATCTTCAGTGCATCCGCGCGCACCGCAGTCTTTCCAAGGTTTAAACCTGTTTTACATTGCAATTAAGACATTAAATATACGTTAGGCATTAGATATCCCATTAGTGAGTATATGCGTGCGGCTTAATGTTTGCATTACCATACTATATGAAACTTATATGACACGGAGTTAATGAATACGTGCGCAAAACGCGAGCTCACTTGTTCTCTTTACGCTCATTTCTTTCACGTTCCGACAAGCATTCGGTTCGCGAGTTCCTCTTGATCGTTTACCAACACGCATTCACAGTTTCAGCAACACCTTAAATTGATGATAATATCGTTAAAACATTTCGCAATTATGACAGTAACGCAAGCGTAAGTCGATGTACTTTATGTAGTTTAATTACATTATATCAAAAGCAGGGAAATTTTCTCTAAACATTTATAAAGGCTAATGTAGTACGATGTAGAATGAAAAAAAATATGATTAAAGTTTCAGAGATAGAACTTTTGACATGAGTTGATATTAATCAACAATTTAAAGCAAGTAAAGATAATAATTATTTTTCATAATTCTAGATTATACTGACCTGTCAAAGTGGACCTGTCAACTATGATATTCTTTCTCCTAATTTAATTTTTTTACCATACAATAACTGATTTATATAATTCACGCCATTTTAATCGTTTGTTATGCAAACTTTTTTAAAACGTGAACAATTTCGTTACTTTTTATACATAAGTGACCCGACTGATGTAGTTGAATATTTTCGAAAATAATTTGTGGACATCGTTACATGTAGAACGAATAAATGCGTGGATATAGTCGCGGTTTCGCTCGTTAAACAGTGATCGATCGATCATTTACGAAGTAATTCGGAGGCTATTAAGTGCATTATCGAGCGGCGCGGAACAAATATCAACGGAACGAGGTCCTCCCCTCGTTCATCGTTCCGCCACGATCGAGGCGAGGCGAGAGCGTGCAAAATTGGGCGAGGCGAAGAGTGTGAAGATACGTGATATTTCCTCCGAAGGGGCTTCTTTCCCAGCCGAAAGTAATTTTCTCGCCATCGCAACGGCGTCGACGGCGGCGCGTAATCGCGTACGAATTTCAGTAACAGAAAACGGGTCCGTCGCCGCAAGCCGAACGGCAGTTTCTTCCCGTGATGATCGTTCGTTTCATCGCGATTATTATTTTGCACCGTTACCTCACGGGAGCATCATTGGGCCGCGCGGTGTATTTACGTTTATAATTGCGCGCAGTATGTTTTTACCGTTAAAAATAATCGGGCACCGCCTGGTATTCGGTGATTATTAATTATCCGACGGTGCATTTTCATCGAGCGCCCGCAAGGAGCGACGTGAAAAAAAGTGAGCAACGTACGTCTCGTATGCAAATTTTGTGGATATACGGAGGCGACCACGGCTCACTGTAATCACGCGAGCCGAGCGAGCCGCGCCGGACAACTTTTTGGTGCAAAGTGCAAACGACTCTACCGACTACTTATATACCAGTTCGTTCCCGATCAATGTGTAAACGACTCCTGGCAGCGCCCAGTTAAGACATTATCCCGACGGCACTTTGTAAAAAACACGCCGTTACGAAACGCACTGACGACGATCGACCGGCTCGCGTCTCATCGACGAACGTAAATTTGTATTTTCTTATCGAATCGCTCCGAATTCGTTTCGCCGCCCGTATCGCGCGGAATACGAGTTTGATAGAGGAACAATTTACGAAGCAACGCACGCCGAACGTGTTATTTTTTAAATAACTTCATGCCCTATAAATAAATGTCACTTTCTTTCTGTCTCGATTTATCTTTTGTAATTTGCATTTAATATTATTAATTTTTATAAATTGAGAGTTTAATCTAAATGTCAAGAAAACTTTTCAAAGGACATAATTCATACAATGCTATTTTTGCTTTTTACATAGCGGAGCTTTCTTTATATGCGTCGAAAAAAAAAACAGATTTATCGCATTTGCAGTGATTTGCGCGTAACGCGCAGAGCGGAGCGTGTGAAGAATACAGAGAGAATTTTCGAATTACTACCTACGAATGTTCCTGATTCTTCAGGATCCGAGACGTGATCTCATCTGCATGCTCGGATATGCGTTGGCCCCGGGGAACCCACACGCGTTCGAGGATTATGCACGCGCGTGCGTTCCGATGGGAAAAGGAGAGGCGAGAGAGGCGGACGGAATGGGAAGGGCAGAAACTCGTGCAAACATTTCACTTTGCGGTTCGCCGTGCTTGCCGCGAGCGTGGGCTAATATTTTTATTTAACTCCCGTAACGAGATCGCGCTCGTGAAATCTACGGGAATATTTCTTTTCGCGATGCCATCCCCGCTATTTTTACGCGCGAACGCGGCCGCAGATTGTTGTGCGACGCGTGTCGAAGTCGCGCGGGTGCGAAAATTCGAGATACCCGTCATTTCAACGTGTATCGCTTTCGTGGATTCTGTAATTTATATGTGAAACTTGACACTGTCCGTCGCGTTTCCGTAGACTGCTCATTACTCGATGCAAGAAATAGAGAATGAAAATATATTACGGAATGCCCAAAAAATTTATCGCAATTCTAACAGTCCCAAAAATATGGTATTTTTCCACACAGCTCAATGAATTGGATTTAAATTCAAGGAGATATTTCTTTTTTGCATAATCGTCATCCGTTGTTTTTATCCCGTCGTTAAATTGTTCTCGTGACCATGACAGTCTGTGTTAGCCGGTTCGGATTCAATAATTCAATTTGACGTTGCTCGACATTTTATTTATTGGTATTTGCAGAAATCTTTCTTGCCGGAGATTTATTTAACATTTTCATTCGAACGTGTTAATCTGTTTCTCGTGCCACCGAATTACGTTATAAATTCCGATAAGGAGAAAGGAGAGAAGATAGCGGCGCGACGAAATCACTCATCACACAAATAAGAGCGACATTCTTGAATACATTAATGAAGTCTGAGAATGTGTTTTATTTTTTTCGTCGAACCATTTTCATATCGCGTTTACGCGTTTTACAGCAGACGCCTGTCGCCGAGCAAAAGATCGATGGACCAACGACAGCGGCCGAATTTAGGTATCCGTGAAGCGCGATGAAATGTGGCGGGCAGGTGGCGCGAAAAAAATAAAAGAGTCTCAGATCGACGATTTCTTTATTCGCTGAAATGCGAATAGGCTCACGAGCGCGAGGGGCTCGACTTTCTCTTATTCATGGGTGAAGAAAAAGCTCCGTAATCGCGCGAGGCGTTGATTTCATAAAGCTGTCGTCGCCGTCGCTCCCCCGTAACAGAAATCACGGGCGATATACCGGCTGCAGTGGAAAGTAAATATTAAGGCAAGAGAGGAGAAAGGATAAACCCCGATGCGCCGATAGTTCGGCCGGCTGAGTCATTGTTCATTAATTTTCTTGTTCGCTCCTTCGTTCGCTCTCGACCTCTCGTTTATCGCAGCAAGGTATCTCGCAATGCATTTCACTTACTCGTTTTTTAGCTTAATATCTAATTTTAAAATTACGATATTTGATAAATAATGAATGGACCTATGGATGAACGTAACTCACCAAATATTATTAATCATTTCTTTGTCTCGTATCTATTCGTCGCAATATCAAATGATAAATATTTGTTTCCCTGATTTTTCTCTGGTTAGTTTCTAAATCTTATCACTTCCCTGCGATTAACCACTTGTATCAAATCGCGTGAGTTTTTATCGTAACGATTTGATGGTCGCGCGTGACGATGAGCGGATGGACGGATGTAGACAAATGCGAAAGGTGTCGGCAGGGCGAGGAGAAAGAGGAAAGCTATGGGCAGACGAGGAGACGTTGGTAAGCGCGCCTGGTCCAACTTCCCCCTTGATCCGCCTAGCGAGACCGTTAGGCTAACTTGGGCGTTCTATTTGCGTCTTTGACTTCTTACGTCTCACGCCCCTTCATCTCCCTTCACCTTGCCTGCCTCTCGTTTTCCTCTTCAGCATCCCCCGGAGAACCCCTCTTCGCTTTAGCAGCGGTCGGTCAGCAACGCGGTCAAACTTAACCCGAATTACCGTTGCTATCGAGCGGAAAACATCAAAACATTCCTAAGCTTTCGATTCGCTTCGCTCTCACCTGTACGTAAGCGCTCAATCCTTGCCATGGGCAGTTTACGCGCAATCCATCACTCGTAGTTTAAAATGCAGGAAGTATTGACGACTGATTGTGTGAGTTTGATAGCAGATGTCAATATAGTCATGTTGAAAGCTCATACTAACATAAGATCACATTGAGATTATGCGTCAGAGATTTGATCGATTTAACCAGCATCATGTTTATTGGTTGATTTCCAACTTCCGATGCTCAATCACAATGCAATCTTCGATGCATGTTCCGGGGCTTAACGCGCATGTTTATATTGATATCTATCGATATCAATATAAACAGGCCTTGGCATTTCATGTATGATGATTCCATTGCGAGATTATCATTTTGATTATTCACACGAATCATACATGAAGAATGCTAACGTTCGGAAATTTTACAACCGTATTCTGCGATCTCGACGAACGCGCGAGTCCAACGAGTTCGCGTGCGAAGGCGGCAAGATTTCCCGCGGTGTGCGATCGTTATGAAATAACTGGTATCGCGCGCGCGTAGAGAATACAGATAAAGGATATGTAACTCCCCCCCCCCTCTCTCTCTCGTACGTGGAGGAAAATGGAATAAGAATAATTTCGTCATACGCGGCTACATCCGTCCAAAATCTGGCCGTGCGTGTCGGTCTCTGCCCCGTTTCCGCGAAATCGTACATTTTGGAATCGTACGGATTCGTCATAGAGGATCAGTCTTTGGAGAGTAGTACAGGCCTGTTTACGTACGCGCGTGTGCACGTTTTGTGATGGTATTACGTATTATGCAATCCTATATACGCGCGGTGAAAAAGTCTACTTGACCCGACATACAGCGGCCGCTCGAGCACGAGTATCATTCTTTGAAGATGTACGCTATATAGATCTGCAATAATGCACTCCATATAAGTATTTACCTAGCGTATATCTATTTATGATTAAATTATCATATATATTACATGCATTACTTAAAAAAAGAATTACTTGAAACAATATCGTATAGTTCTATAAAAAGGTGGAAATTCTTTTATGCCTAATTTTGAGAAAATTTTGCTTTTCTAATAATTTTTTTCGGTGTATATATGGATCTTATTAATTTATATCTCGGCTCTACTATTTCTTCGTATAATAAGCATGCGAGTAGATTTGATTCGGCAAGAATCGATGTCTGCCGAAAACAAATCCAATCGACAGTCATTGGCTGTGGCTACAATTCGTAAATTGATTTGCAGCGGTATCAAAGAACGCCGCGAGTATTAAATGGGGTAACAAGTGAGTTTCTGTCGGAACGTTTCGTTCTCGCGGGCCATTGGCAGCCTCCGCGTTATTATTTTAACGTGAATGTTCTGGCGATCGTCACCAAGATAAATAACAACGCTTACATAACGGACATGTAATGACTCCGAGGAGAATGCGTATGTCCGCTCTTAAACGTTCTGTTCCTCTCCACATTTTCGGAGCCTCGTACTTTGGTCGCGAAATAGCTTTCGGCGATTAATCAGTTCGTTAAATCTGGCGACGCGATATTCCGAGTTCGCGCCGCGTAGTCATTCAGAATTCTCGCTTCGTGTCTTCAATGACGAGTGAGAAAGAAAAAGATCGAGCCGACAATATCGCTCTCAGTATCCGGGTAGTAAGTTAGAAAGGTGCATCCTTGGATGCGGTGAAAAACCGCAAACTAGCCGAGGGAAGAATTTCTTGAAATTGAAGCGATTCCTGCCGAACAGTCCTTGAGCGTGAAATAGAGAAAAACCGCGATCTCTATAATCTTAACTCGGGAATGTTAATTCCGTGTTGACGTGTCACGAGGCTCGTGGTCGGCGATTCGCGCGATTGAGCGAAATCGGCGTTTACGATTCGGAGCGAGCGAGTATAGAGGAATCGCGAAAACGCATTCTCTTTTGGATACATAATGCTCCGAATATAGAGCGGCCGCATATAAAAGGGATCCAAGACGCGCGATTCGCGCGAGATTAATCGAGCGGAACAAAGTGCTCCTCGAGTGTGCGACGGCAAAACGCAAATAACCGAAAGATGGCGACCACTTATGTATTACAATCAAACGTATTTGCGGTTTCGCTGTTTATTGGCGCGTGCGTATGCGTGGTGACCGTTTATCATAACGATGCTCGCTTGCCAGTTAGGTTCTCTCAAGGGACAATGATAATGTTCTATTCTATTGCCGGTGTTTTCCAAGGATTTTACAACTAGCTCCGCTCTAGAAACGAGACGAACGCATGACATTCCGTCGCGAATGAATAATGCGACATGTGTCACGAGCGACACCAATCTTGTTAATGTCGTACATATAAATGTCGCTATCACTCTAAGAATCAACGCGAAATTCTATTTATGATAGCATAAATTTTTCGGCAGATGATTATTAAATTTATGTCCTTATAACTTTATAAAGTAATACAATCATATCTTTTTGCAAAAAGCAAGAACACGAAGTTATTAACTGTCACATGGCTGCAGTATATTAGAGTTACAATTATCAATACTTTTATTATATAAAATTAGCACTCCCAAGGAATGAAATCTGAAGAATAAATATTTCATGAAAATAGCATTCACATTTAATAAAGATATAAATTTCTTCAAGTATTTCTCTTTCGCATTACGTTCATTAACATATTCTCTCTCTCTCTCTCTCTCTCACACACACACACACACACACACACACACGCGCGCGCGCGCGCGCGCGGTTCTACTTCTGCTCTCTAAAATTCCGGCACGAGCCGAACAGCCGACTACCGATTAGTTTTGGAACAAGATGAAATTTTCTATTCGTATCCGAGCAACTAGTTTGTCGACGAATGCCTTTTTATTCAGACATTTGTCAACTGACGCGTGGGCGTGCATGCGGAGTCGATAAGGTATGTCAGCCTCCGTTAGAAGGGCCGCTATTAGATTCGTCTTAGAGAAAAAAAAATAAAACTGTACAGTGAGCAGGAATGGTTTTTTTTTCGTTCCGCGTGTTTCGAAAGAGAGATCACCGTCTCGAATTCTCTTCCGTGTCGGAAGTCTCGCATCAAAGTGCTCCATTTTTCATCACAGATGCAACAAATAGATGTAGATTTAGTAGGTTTGAGTTTTCATACTATTTTTCACGACTCTTCAAAAATATAGGCAAGAATGAATTATTTTCAATGATAAAATAATTGATTATACTTTAATCAACTTTAATATAAGAAGTGTTTGCATGACAAAGTGTCTAAACATTGTTAGATAAATTAAATGTAATAATGATTTAACATTGGGATTTTTAGTAAATATAATTTCTCTGTACATTATATTAAAATATATATTAAACATATATTAGTTTTCATCCAAAATATATATTAAACACATATTAGTTTTCATCCAAAATATATATTAAACACATATTAGTTTTCATCCAAACCATTCTGTAACAAAAAGCTAAAGAATTTTATTTTTTACCAAACAAATATTTTAAAAAGATACCATAGTAGTACCTTTTGCTACACCTGCATATAGCACTGGCACAAAGCTTGTCTCTTCTTTTCTATTCCCGTTTCTGTTCACCTGTTACGCAACCAATCCCCAAACGGGGTCTGCACTACCAAACATCCCAGGCACGTTATGCCTAGGACACTCTTTACACCCGCTACAACATTAAACTTTTAAAATACCCATGAAAAATATTTTTAAAAATCTAAATTTTTATACCTTTGCCGCTTGATTACCGCGACGTCGGTACTTTCGCACACGTCAAGTTTGTCTTTGACCTAAAAAATGCATAACTATTTCTAGTCGTACTATGTATATTTCTAGTCGTTCTGTCATTAGCAATTTCTGGAAATATCTTTGGCGCGTTGAGACGTAAAGCGGCCTTCCTTAAGTAACATCTGATATATTTTTGTCATTCCTTTCATGATAATCATCATCAAATCATGGCGCATTTTATCATGATATCCGAACAATAATATCCTTGGCTCTTATAACGATACAATATAAATATGCCTTTCGTTTCTTTCGTTTGCCTTTCTGACAGGTTCGATCGTTGTTGATTTTCGAGCACAATCGACTTTTGGTACATTAAACGTATAATAAGAATCGCAATCGGTGACTTCAGAAGAAGGTATAAAGGGAGAGATGCAATGACGAAGTGGGATAGTGAGCGCTTTAGTGCGAGCTTATGCTTGTGCGAGCCGGCAAATCGAAGGAGTAAAGGAGCGAGCGCCGTTTAATTCTCGGGTGAGAGAAACGAAGCTCGGTGTGTTACGACCCTGGGCTTGAAATGAACTGCGAAGAGTCAGCGAATTTTCGAGAGAGCGAGTGCCGAGCTCAATCAGCCCGGCCCGGCGTAATGCCGCCGCCGCGCTGCCACACGGATGTCATTAACTGCCCGTTCGAATATTAATTACCTGGTCAAGTAGCGCGCACTTATCTCGCGTTCTGCAATTTCTACCTCCGGGTGCAACCTCCTGTTACGTTCGAATGATATAATTATTAAAGCGGTGCAGCAGCATCTAGCGACTTCGACTATCTCAGTGTTGTTCAGTCGATTATATTGTTTAGTTTAGTTTGTTTATCCTATGTGCTTAGAGAGTGTTTCTAATTTTCTATCGAAAATTTTTCTTCTCTGGAAAGTAAAAATCTTGTTTTAATTTCAAAATTTAATGGAATCTTTCCTATTAGCCTAATTTAGTGTTTTAAAAAATGCAATCAAGTATGAGAATTAGTTTTAATATATCGCTGTAGGTTAAAGAGGGGCAAAGCAACTGTCGATAGCGTTTTCCCGCTTGCATAGATCTTACATTGATTAATTCCGAGGGATAACGTTATAAATGATGCGTTCCTCCGGTCGTACCGGTTTTACGAATGTGAGCGAATATAACGGCGGCCCGTACATTTGCTCCATTTTACCGGCTCTCCGGGGACAAACGAGTAATGGTGCACCGTCGTCGTTATTATTATAACGGGAGGCCATTTATTTCAGTTGTTTACTTTGGGCGTTTGCGAACATCGTTCTGTCGTTGCCTCCTACGAAATTATTTACTTCACAAACTCATCGCTAACAATATGACTGTGACACGAAATCAGCGATCGCGGCTAGCTGTTCTACCAGCATTTGCAAATATAATTAAGGCGGCGCCTCAGGCGACACTGTGACTAAGTTACACTTCGCGATTAATATGAAACAAATATCTGTCTTAAATCTGTACCTTTCGTAAATCTCAGTCAATTTTAACTGACATATTTACCAAATTATGAGTACATATACATTTTTATAGTCCATATTGTTTTACGAAGCATTTGCTTCGCAATTTTTCCATATCTGCTATTAATAATCTAATAATATGTAGAATTATAATATATTATACTATATCTAGATATTGTAAAATATTTATAATTCTCTCTAATATATTTTTTCTGCTTAGTCACCGGTTAGGCATGATAAAGTCTATTCGATTGGTTGCGAGTGGTCGGTTCTTCAGAATTCACGCGTCAACGCGAATACGCGAGAAATCGAGAAAAAGGCTCGGCATGCCATTTATTTTTTGTCCCCTATTCACGTGCCATCGTGACCCCTGAGAGGATACGACGGGTCAAAGGCGCGCTCTCCTGAGGGCAAAACGAGAGAGGACGAAAAAATGTATGAAGAGAAAAAGAAAGAGAAAGAGAGAGAAAGAAAGAGAGAGAGATGAGTCTCGCCCTCAGGACGCAACAATGCGCTTAATGAACCCCGCCCGGCTTATTACCATCGTATCTCACCGACGGAATACCCGCTCTTGTTCATTGTTCGATTCTTTTCGATCGTAAACTTTTCATTCCCCACGCGCCGCGGAACTCCGATATGTACGAAGACGACGACGACGACGACGACGACGACGACGACGACGACGACGACAACGACAACGAGGACGGTGATTCAGCTATGCCCATAATAATGGCTAACGAGCGTGGCGGCATGGCGCCCGTCCACCAGCCATATTCGCGAATTCCCGGTCGAATTTTGACGACTTTCGTCACACTGTCGTCGCCGGAATGCCGAGTAATTCACTCCGATATACACGCCGTCCGTCTCCGAACGTCGCCGTTGCCGCAGCGCGGCCACATGGTACAGTGATTTAACATCTTGTCGAGAGTGGACCGGTCCGCGCGACGAGTGAAATATCTTATATCGATCGTTAGGCTCTCTTTCTCTCTACCTGCCTGCTTTGCGCCCGCAATCGATAATTATTTTCCCTCGCCGGTGAGGAAATCTGTCGTGATGCCCTTAATAATATTTCAATCTTTCACGCTGCAACGATATCGCAGAGTTGCGCAATTCATAAATATGACTCGCATGCGTGCGAGAAAATAATATATATTCGATCCATATAGACCGATTCGATTATGCAGCTCCGTTGTATATTCTTATATTAGAGAAAAAAATGACCTCCTTTTAAAAATTCTTGTATATAAATCACGTTAAAAAATCGTGCGTATATTTTAGGCTTTAAGTATTTATGATCCTTAAATCGCTAACGTATTTATGAAGAAATAAAATTTGTATAATCTTAGTAGGATTAAAGAGAATTTACCTCGTGAATTCTGTTCAATTTCCAACACGGTCTGCTTAAAAAATTATGCGATAAATTTTTACATTAATCTGAAAAGTCTCTCAATAGCTGAATATTAATTAATTCAATCGATCGTTACGAGTCGTGCATCGCCCGTGTTAGGGTTAACATAGTTATCCGTGTTAACTGAACAGACAGAGTGGGAGTTTGGAAGGCAGACAAGAGCGGAGGCTCGTCCAATTGTGTCACCCATCTCAAGACTTTCGCCGGACACGGGGATGAGGCGCGGGCTTTACCTCGACGTGGATGAGGAACGATTCACGAGCTGAGGGGAATAGTGCCAAGAAACCAATCGGCCGCCTCGCCCAGCTATTTCGTTTATGCGAACGTGCTCCGGAGAGAGGAGAGAGAGTAAGAGAGAGAATTCCGGCGTTAACGCGTGCCGACAGAAGGCGAGACGGTGTCTGTGAAAATCTTCGCGGGATCTTTCGATCAGTATTTTAACGAGCGAATTATTGGAATAAACGGCTCGCACCGTCTGTCGGATCTCGCACCTATTTCTAACCAGAAAGCACGAACCGCCGCGTCTCGTTTCCTCGCTTTTTGTCTAGACAGGACGACGTAAAGCACGTGAGATAGGACGGCCGATACGCTGGAAATCGCATATATATCTTGGAATTTATCACGATCGCGCAAAATATTTACACGATCGCAAAACGAATGGGAAAGCGTCCCTCGAAAGCGGATTGATTATGTTGAAATGCACAATCGCTTCTACTATCTAATTTCTGTTTTGGAGCATTGATTCTATTGCGTAAGTCGCAAACACACAGTCGTCCCGGCAGAAAAATGTTTTGCGAAAATTCCAATGGCCTTGTGCATCTGTCGTTGCAACATTGACGAATGGACAATTGATGGCCTCTTAAAAATAGAATATACAGAAATAGAATGACAAAAACAAGTAACATTTTCTATTATAACTTGTCAAATTATCGTAAAATATTTCTTGCTACTATTTCTAAGAGAATATCAAAACTTTTTCACTCAAATATATCTAGTTTTATTATGCCAGATTTGCCAGAAATGCGACTGTCTAACTTTGAAACATACATTACATTTTAGACCGAACGCGTTGTGCAATTTTCAAACTTCTGACGTTAATGTATACTGTTTGTAACATCCGGACATTTACTCCTCGGATAAAAATCGGGCCTCTAACTTTCTGCTGTATTCGTGCGATATCAGAATCTCGTCGTAAAATCGGACGTAAATTGTCAATGGAGTTAGGCTGGACTATGTCACGTTTCTCAACGAGTTCGGGCGGGCGAGTTCGCGACGTCTTCGCAGGGAAAGCCGGGGCCCGCTTTACGATTCGCGGCGATCGTAAATCAATAGCCGAGAGCTCGCGCGCGATCGGTCGTGATCGTTGCCGGCAGATAATGCGTACCGGTGGTGGATGCGATTTCACGCGTGAGATCGGTACACCTCACGCGGAATCCTGCGCGGAATGTGGCTTTTCTTTTTGCGAGACCCGGCGCGGGCCTCGCCCAAGAAAGGGTGCCCGAGGCTCGCGGCGCGCGCGGGACCCGTCGTCTCAGCGTCACTGTAAATACGCTCAGGAAATGTCGATTTGTAATGAGTGATAACGCCGAGCTACTAATACGAGACTGTCAAGTGACAATTGACTGCCCCGCGATAGTGTACTATGCGTTTTATTGCCTTTCGATTTGTTCACCAGTGATAATTTTTTTTATTTTTTTTTTTATTACCATAACGTTAACCGTCTCGCATAACTAGTTCGAGACAAAGTAGTGTTAACACTCAGCACTAAACTAGTAATTAGAAAAATTCTCAGTTCTCATGTACCTATAATTATTATCGCTTTTATTTCTTTTCAAAATGGAATCGCATTTTATGTCCGCAATGTCGTATTTGAAGAGTGACTGATTTTTTTTTCTTTCTGCGTTATACAGTTTCAATTTGGAAGGGAGACCTTGGCCATTTTCCGACTCAAAATTAGCTTAGATCGTAGATGTAGCGCAACTCAGGTGATAATCGAACGCGAAGAAAAATAAATAGGCGTACGCTTGTGCGAGCGTGCGAGTTAAACAATTGTGAGCAAGGCTACGAAAGCCTATTTTCTTCGCTCTAGGCACACGCATGCGTGAGCTCGGGCGGGATATCGCGTGGGCGTCGTGCCATAACAACCGAGAGGGCCGCGCACGTGATGGCGCTAGAAGAGAGATACGCGAAGGAGGTTGTTGAAGACCATGCGATGGTGAGGGCACATTAGCGCAAGGAAATCGTTTCCCATGGCCCGCTTGGCTGGAACGCGAGGCAACTCCGGCAACCGCGCAGTTAATCCACGGTGTAATTATAAAAGGAGGAAATCCAGATCATTAAGATTATGGCCGATGTTAAGTTGCACCTTGTGACCGGTACTTTGGCAAGAGCGTATGTGTGCGCGCACGCATGAATGATGCACGCATCGCACTTCTGCCAAAAAAGAAAGAGGAGCATCTTGCGGACTTAATTTCGTCAGCGCGCGAACGATTCTCTATATGATCATCATTGATGTCGCAAATTTGTCAATTAATTATCAGTCAATTGTCAATCACTTTTTTCGATATTACTTTCGTAATACAACGATGCTCACAGAATCAAAAATTGAATTTACCGAAGCTCGACCAGAACTCAACTTGGTTGAGTAACCAACAAAATGTCTTTTCGTTCATTTCGTTCATCGGGTGGAGTTGTCCCAGACCTCGTCTGGCCACGCCGGAATGTTACCACTTAAGCGCGAGAGGAACCGATAAATTCTCGATAAACTTCGCCTGGTATAATTTATGCGACTTTAGCCGCACGCTTTGTAACAGTGTTTCGCTCAGGCGTGTGCACGTGAACACGCTCGCGAAAGTGGTTCATAGCGCTTGATTTGTATACCCGGTAGGAAGCGAGGAAAAAACTATTGGCTTAATGCGCTCGGGCGTGCGAACGAGTTCGCGCGCCGCTCGTATGAATGGAACTCCGCTTGCATGTGAAACGTACGAGCGTTAATTCGCTCGTTCGTTTAATTCGGGCTAATTAAAGCAGTAATTCGAACACCCGATGGAATGGGCAACACAGTGCTGCATTGCGGATCGCGATTGATAATGAAATTGATATTTCGAATTTTGAAATTATTTGACGTGCCGATCGTGTTGCTGGTGTTAACGTAACGTCTCCCCCGAGTCTCTCCCCTTATTTTTAGATCGCGTAACAGTGTTCCATCCAGAATGCGTGCGCGTATATGTAAGCGCGGAAGAGAGTAGGCTACGCATTCCCTCGATATTTCACGTTGCGACAGAGGGGGGAAAGAGCTCGGGCTCGTAAAGCGTCCTACGTGCGTCGAATCGTGTTTACTCTGTAAACTTGTCGCTTCCTTCTGTCATCGTCTTCCGCGCTCGTCGTCGATGTCCGATCCCGCGACTGCATCGATCTCTCGAGCGCGATCCGTTCCGAGGAATCGATTCCGCTCGGCTTTTCTTGCACATACGAAGAAATCGTATAGGATTCGCGGAGATACTAGAGTTAGATTCCCCGGGCAGTTTTAACGTGCAATTTACTCGCTGTGATTTGTTCTGCTATAATAAATTAGCGACAGAAGACTCATCTATTATATATTATTCATACATTATTTTTTATAAGCTAATAGTACAGACTTGACTCTTTTATATATAATTTGCTGTCATAATTTAATTGTTGATTTTTTATTTAACTGTTAGTAAATTTAATTTAACTGGTTACTAACAGTTTCATTTGATTTCTATAACTCACAAGATGTTTTATATATTAGTAATTTGTTTGGAAAGTGCGGGTTGATTAGACTTCTATTTAAGCCTCTAAGGATTGAAAGCCCACTGATAATTATCTTACTTTATATTTATTTACTTATCGAATTTTTTTTCTTTTCCAATTCCAATGATGGAAATTCCAATTCTCTCTTTTAGTAATTTGACCCTTTAACGTCACTGAAAACGAGTCAAAACCGAGCGATGTAATTTAGAAAGTATCCGCGTTACTGAGGAGTCTGAAGCGCGCGACGACGACATTAGTAAACGTTAGCGCTACTTTCTTGCGTGAAACAATGTTAACGAAGCGACGTAACAAATATTTCTTCGGTCGCTTTCCACGCGATAACAAATTAGCCGACGCTGCATGAGATTGATTTGACGTTTGCGTGACGAATGTTGCGAGGCATTACTAAAGTGCATCGAAGCCATTTATGGGATCCAGACTATAAAGTCAGGCAACTGCAGACATAGAAAATATTCAAATCAGTGTCTAAATAAATTTCAATTTATAAAATCTTTAAATGCAATAAAGTAGTGCAACGCGAAATATAATTTTTTGCATGCAGTACTTCACGTGTGACATATCTTTATTATGCGAATCAATTACCATTACATTATTATGAGCGTCACGTACGCAAATAATTATAAATATTCCGTAAAAGTTACGGTTATTGTCTTTTATTATCACATACGAAAGAAACAAATTGCGAAGCGAGAGACATATTGTGCGTGCGCGTAAACGACCGCTATTAAAATACCAGGTTAATACAGCGCGAACTCCAGAGGAGCGATATAGATCGTTATCGGTACCGGTACCGAATCGTTCGTATAATTCGCTCGGCATATTAACGTGCGTGTTTCGAAAGCATTTCGTATTAATCTCGAGCATAGGAAGTTTATTTTATGCTCCCGCGGTTACGCAAGTCGCGAGATAACGCGCTCGCGATTCTCGGATGCTGGAACGTTTTATCAGTCGATCTTACATTTGCTCGCGGAGGCGTAAGCAAACCGTAAAATGAGAGTAGACATGTGGAAAACGAAAGCGAGAGACTCGTGCGCTAGGGGAGAGAAAAAGAGAGTTGGAGCTAGTGTAGAAAATTCTTTAAGTGACATTTAGTGATGGCGATTAATCGATATAACTTTAAAGAGTTAACTTATGAGAAAAAGACAATCGTGGAAAAAGTGACATAAAGTTTAATATATAATATAATTAAATTGTATATAATTCAAGAATAATATGTCGTAAAACTTAATTAATTACATAATTAGGCGCATAATTACGTAAAATTTTATAGCAAGTTAACGTAACTTTGAAAGTTAAGGAGCGAGCATCAATGAAGGGAGCGCGCTCCATGACTGCAGAAGAAAAAAAGAACGCGCGAAGATTGACCGGCCATTTGGACGCGATCGTTCGACAATAAATTCTCGAGTTTATTACATTGCATACAGCTGTATCCGATTATCCGTTATGTAATTTAGCGTGACCATCTTCCAGCGCCGCCAAAGAGTGCGAACCGCGCGCGGACAGGATTCCGATAATACTTGCGGAGACCTCGTAATCGACCAAATTATGTGATCATCTTCATGTGGGTAGGACCGAGTCAAAGAAAGTCTTCAAACAAACTCGGCCGCTACCGAGTGGAGATTTTTGGGATTATTTTTTAAACAATCGCAGTTGTGCGAAAACGATATCTGGCTTGTGTTACCAGCTTCAATCTGACGTCACTGCACGCATTCTATGCGTTATCTTTGTTATTGCACTGTTGCAGATGGAGCATTTCATGGCCCATCACTTTTATTATGTGTGTGCGAAAGCATGATTATAAATTTTAAGATATAAATATTATCTCTATAAGATATATATACATATACGTACGAAAATATGCAAAATCTCGCGTAACTCACTATCTTAATTTTGATAACAAATTTTTTGACGAATTTCACACCGATTTTTTTAAATATTCGCCATTGTTTTTTCTATATTTAATTTCAAATGTCTATATTGATACATTAAATTGGAATTTATATTCTATTTGAAAGTACTATCAAAGAGAAAGTACAATATCCTACGTTGGTTATTGAGTTTTCTTTATCATTCATTCGACCAGGTAATCATTATAACAGTAATTGTCTTTATAAGCGTGTCGATTATTTATCAAAGGGCTGTATTACACGCCAAGGGGTGCAGACGATTTAGCGATTCTTAATGGCATGGCTCGAGACGCGTGATGCTCAATCTCGATCTCTAGCTCCGCGATCCTTTATTATATCGCTGTAGATACAATACGTGCGATGATAGAAAACTATCGAGTGAAAACTAATTACATCGACTAATTGCTGCCGCACACATAATATCGCGAGCTACATTTTCCAGTCGCAAAGTGCAACAAAGTCGGCACGGCGCTGAGAGAAATATTGCCCTTACACAACATACATACACATATACAGACACATACGCAGTCCAGATCTCGTAACTGATTTATTTGAAAGTTCTCAAAAAATTCTTGATTTACGTATGCAGAAATAAGCCGTGAAAAATGTCGATCTTTCTCCCGAGAGATAAAGACTCGAGTCGAAAGGAGGATTAAGCGTGATACATTATCAGATCACGGCTCCGCCGTTTCGCGCCGTTGTATGGACTCCACGTACGATAGGGTCAAGTGATTTTAGCGTAAAGTAGCGAAGCGATCGTTGTTCGTTGGTCGTCGAAGCTCGATATCGCCATCAACGCGGTTCGCGGCTTCCACGGGTGTCCAGCATACTTCTTTCTCGCACACAATAAGATATTTATCGTTCGCGTTGGATGGGGCTGAGGCCGTGGCCCGAGTCTCCCCCGAAGTCACCATTGTATCTACTGGGGGAGTGATGTATGGCCGTGGAATTGGTAGGAATTGAAACTTGTTACCGCCACGAGGAGGAGATACCGCTAAGATTTAAGCCCTGTCCTTATGCCGCCGCTGCCGCCGCCGCCACTGTCGTCGTCGCCGCCAAGATAACAACCCCCTTTCGCCGTGCAGGTCTGCAATAGTAGTCGCGGCAATGAGCGGCGAGCGTTCCTCTTCTCTTGACAAAATTTAGACCGACAAATCTATCGTTGATATGCGCTGACCTTCTCGGCTAAACATAAATGAGCTAGTATCAGATAATACCGCGCCCTTCTAGAAATAAGATTTTATCATGATAGGAGAACACGTAGACTCGTAGCTAGACAAACTTCGAGGCTTATTTTAAAATGGAAATTGCGTTTACCGCAATCCAAGATGCAAATCAGACACTTGGTGCTTTAAATCTGCGCTAGTAATACGAAACGTCGACAATTTATTGAGACGATTTGGTGTAATATACACCTCGGAACACATAGAAACTCTGTTCAACTTTATGTCGCGATGTTCCCAGTTTCGATAATGATCTTTCCGGGTCCTTTCTTTTTGCGCTTGGCACCGCGAAGCCGAGGAAATTTGTACGACCGGTCGTCGTTATAGATTCGGGACAAGATTCCACCGCTTCATTTTTAACCGTCCCGGAGGCCGCGCGAGCGGTTCTCGGATAAAGGCGAGCATTTGTTATCGACGATTTCGATCTGAATGCGGCATGGAGATTGTAATTGGAGATATATTTTATTGGGCTAACGGTTTAATGCGAAAAACTCCCGGTTTTTCCGTTGCGCGACGGCTCGTGAGGAATTTAATTAGGAGACGAGGCACAAGGAAGATTAGCGCCGATTAGAAAGTTAATATTTGCCTTACGGACGTTTAGCAATAGCGCATATTTTTGACAGGCGACAACCGATAACAAAGTGCTTTGTGTATTACCACGCATGAGATCATCGTCCTTAAAGATGGCTAATGTAATCACGCGTAGGTAGGAAGCGTGGGCTCGCGAAGCCGTGGCGCCGGCATAACCCCAGAGGCGATAGCGAACGAGGAGCCGAAAGGATTCGCTTAATTAGCAATAATTAGTAATCGTTCGACATTGATCATCGTGAAGCCAATTATCGCCGGCGGGCCAAAGAAAGTACTTGACTAATCACTAACGCCTTTTACCTGGTCAGATTTATCGCGAACGACTTATAAATTGTCCACACACCCTTCGTCAGATCTTCTTTATTGTCGTGACATTTAATTAATTATCCCTATCTCTCCAATTGAGAAGATTTAAACGGGAAGCGGAACAAAGCGGGAACGAGAAGCTCGAATACGCCTTCACAAACTGCGGCACTTTTTTTTTTTTTTACTTTCCTCGCAGCCGCTTTTGCGGAAAAAACGTCGTAATTTATGTTTTATCGACGCGATTGTAAATACGGGGAGTTTATTCGCGTTCCTAAATTGTCAAGTATAATAATATAGAGTCGGTCGGATATCTCGTGTGCGTGGGTGGTGACGTTTGTCACGATTTAAATGTCTGCGCGAGATCGGCCCGCACTATCGATTTTGCTTCGGAGCTGAGAACTTTTAAGGGTCGTAAAACGACGATAAAAAGATCCGATGGTGATATTTTACTATTTTACTAGACGTCCTTGTCGGCCGGGAACCCCCACGTGGAAACCGCGCAATGGAAGTCGCATGAGAACGTCGGGTGTTCCGTTATCGTGAGATTTCTCGCTGGACGTATGTCCCCTTTCTCTCCCATTCTCATTCTTCCTTCCTCGATCTAAGGTGCATTTTAAAAAATGATGGGACAAAAAGAAATCGGCGCGCGCATTCGAGAACGCGCTCGAAAATCCGATCGAGCGATGACTCCTTTCTGCCTTTTCCAGTCCCTCCATTCGGCGGCCGCGCACGCCATTAATAACGTATGAATTTTTCGAGCCTCGACAAGACAAATTGGCGCCCAATCGATGGTGGCCTGGTCTCGATTAATCAAAACTCGACCGTGTACGAACGGCTCCTCCACCGTTCATTATTCTGCTTAATTCGCTACCATGGTAGGTGTACCGTAACGAGTTTTATCGCGCCGACAAAAGTGCCGTTTAATCGACGATATAGTACCCGAACCCGCGTTTCGATACCGGCGTGTTTTCCGGTCTGCGAATTTGTGTTTCTTATTGCACCGCATTATTGGCTGAATTTTATGTCGCGTTTAATCATTGTGATTGATGAATAAGGTTTACTCGAATCCTTATTCCAATCGATAAATCAAAGCTAGTTTAGAAAATGGATTTATTAAAAATTTATCTTTCTCTTATTAAAAATTTATCTTTCTACCTAAGATATTATATTTAAATTCAAAGTAATCAGTAATACCAATGAGAATAATAAGAGCAGCAGCAAAACAACGTTATAGATAAGAGATAAATTATGTTGTTATAAATAAATATAAATAATCTTTCTCTACGCAGAACATTTATGTATAATTTTCTCTCAAATCTAACGAGCAAATTATTTTTGGCGCAAAACTCTTAGACTATCGTGATTACAATTATAAGATACCTACATACATAACAACTAGTTTTGTTCCCTGCGGTGCTTTCATTTATCAGACGCTCGTCACTTCCGCCCACGACGCCTCTCGTCGCGCTCGCTTTCCGTGCGATACCAACACGATCCCCCGCGTACTTATATCCGGCGTGGATCTGATAACGCCGGCATAAACGTGTTAATGGCACCAGCAGGATGCTGCGTGTTATTACCGCATGCTCCAATCCGCGAAATGCCACTCCCGGGTGGGTTAGTCCCGTGAACGGGCCTTCTCCGTGCGGCGGATTACCCACACGCCTCACGAAAGATTACGTTATTTACAAGCGGACGTCTTATCCCGCGGATCTTGCCGTGCCCTAAACAACGAGCTCGGGATACGCAACGTAAAAGCCATTACCGGCAACTCAATTATCGTTTAAAGGCGCTCCTTCGCGTTTTCGCCCGCGCGCTCGTTATTGTTAAAATTTCGCGTCCTCATCCCCGCCTGTGAACGCTCACTCGGTCGCGGTAACGCGAGAGGAGATAAGCCTTGATTTATACGTACTCGTCGTTCCCGTCGGAAAATAATTAACATCGCGCAGATCGATCTGTCCATCCACGCGGTATGAGAGGAGGTGGAGACCGCTTTCAAGTTCTGTCGAGATTCGCGGTCCCGCCCATTAAGAATTAGCCGGCCACGCTGCCGTACTACGCGACGTACGTGCGATAACTGATGTTTAACGAGCTCGAATTTCGACGCGCGTTATTTCCTCAACGATTTATACGAAGTCCGGTATGTTCTACTCTCACAACATAATGCGTTGGATCGCTAGCTGTCCTATATAGTTGGAGAAATAACGTATATCACTACCAACAAAAAGTTATAGAAGTGTAATGTATAATTAGCACAAGATAAAATTTTATTATTTTTTTCTTTTCTGTATTTTCTCTTATTACATGAAAAAATTATTTTAATCGAAGATACTTTAACCCAGCCTTTTTTGTCGAAAGATGCTTTGGCAGCTTTTGCGTGTATCTCATGCACGTGCAATTTTGCAAATAAAATACTTTGACAGACAGAAAGGTCTGCTTGGCGGTTTAACATGTTATAGGAAACGATATGCTACATTATTCGAATTCGGACAATGGCAAGTACAAAATATTTGGCGAACGGGAACACGCGCGCTGCCAGAATCGCAGATTCCGGTCAACGATCTGTCAATCTCGCGTGTTGCACTAGATCGATCTGTCAGACGATTCACCTTCACGAAAATCGTATTTGTTTCTTTTGGCGGTCCTTTTTCCCACCGTACCTCAAACGTGATGCGGGCCCGAAATCTCGCGCCGAAGTTCTTTTGTCGGCGCGCTTTCATTTTCGCACCATTTTTGGCGAGGTCGCTTTCGCCGGTTATTAGTTTAATTTGAGATATAAAGCTGATGTAACTCCTGCTTGCAATTAGTTACCGGCCTTATCGATTGCTCTTTACGAGTCACACGAAGGCCGCCCGTGAGCCACACTTTCGAAAATATATGCTCGCGAGCGATTTATCATCGAGCCTTTGATTACATTTTATGTTCGTTTGTTTGTCCGGCATTCGGTGCGGTTCTGGAAAATGGGAGCGAGAGGTAGTTTCGTTGAGAGCTCCACGCGGACGTCCGTCACGCGTTGCGAACCAGCTGTTGACAATAGGAACGGCTAGTGGCGAGAGAAAGAGAGAAAATAATTTAGAAGCCTATAAAGATAGGAAAACGCAATGTGAAATAGCTACGACTAGTATGACTTACAAAAGTTCAAAGCGCTTGCTTATTGCCGGCGATATACTCGCCTCGTCCGAATCGTTATTCACGCGATCCTTATCTACCTCGTTCAGGATCGACGTTTATTTCCACGCGAGACGATGGTGTTCGATTTCCTGGTGGTGTTCGTTCCAAACGTTCCTCGTAATTATCCACGCAATCGTGTAAAATAATCCCGTAACAGATTGTTAATGGACTTCCCTGTTCGTGGAAAAAAAGCTTATCTCGACAATTACATTGAGACATCTTGGAAGATTCAATTTTAATTCTATAAAAAATAGTTCCATATATTCGTTGCTCTTAAGTATATTTATTGATTTTGATATATGAGATTCTAATCGCGACGTCAAATAAAAAATTGAAACATGTTCTCTAAGAAATTCTTTTTTTATAAGACTTCCTTTATACTTCATATTTCTTGATTGCCGCGGCAATCACTCGCGCGACTTTACACGCGCCACGCGCCGCCACGTGGCATTAACTCGCCGCGCCTAACGCACGACGTGTTTCTTTGCCGTCGTTACCGATTTACGTGTAAATAATTTACGAGTGTACCGGAAGCGAGCGCGCGCGCATAGCGGCAGCGAGAGATTATCTATGAAATACCGTTATTAAGGGGACGTTATTAATGAGGTACCGGGCGCGCGCGTTCGCGGTTGATGTAATAGTGGGTTTTCGAGATAATCGCGCAGGCACACACTCTAAGCGACTCGCGACAGACGATTACGGCGAACGTAAGGGAGAAGGAGCGAGAGACGACGAAAGCGAGGGTTTCGTGCGCTGGCTTGGCTGGCTGGCTTGGCGAAGGTGTCAGTGCTGGAATGCGGTATTACCATATCCAAACCTGACGTAACTTTCGTTGGGCAGTGACCTAGAGACGATCCTTTCGCGTGCAACTGCGTCTCATTTACGACACCGACCACTCGGTCGTGCTGTTCGCATTTTGCGTGCATCCTTGCTCCATTATGTTGTCGTTCTGCGAACGCAGTCGGAGCGCGTCGGAGAAAAGTGATTCATCCAGGCTAATCCTTTGTTATATCATGTATTATCACTCTCTTCGATTTATTTCCCTTTGATTTTTCATTCAGATCTGATGTTATCTTATTTGCTTGGTTTTTTTACTCGCGATGCTTGTTACGACATTTATTCTTCTGTCCTACTTCAAGAATTGTTTACATTTAATTTTTTAATTATTGATCATTAATTAGCTGCTTTTTATCATTTTATACGTTCATTAATAAATCTTTTACAATTATTATTCATACAATTCATTATTTATGCAAGATTTAAATTAAATCAAGAATGAGAGAATTTTTACTTGTTTTGAATCCGAACTTTCTGTTTACTTTCTCGTTTTGCACAATAAACAGTTGTGCTTTGTTACGCAAATGCATCGCGCGATATACGTGTGACAAAATCCATCGGTTAAATATTCCTAGTGACTAGGAGTCTAGTGGCGATAGAAGAGTGCTGCGCGCTTGTTGTCATTAATAATATCATCCCGTAAGATATTGCGTCGCTAGCATCGCTTTTTATTTTCTTCGCTAATGCAACAGCTGGTTAGATGACGTCATGCGACTCCTACATACTCGCGAGAGTAGCGATGTACTCAACTGCGCTGAAATCTCGCCGTAGAAGAAGATTACTCAACTCTTGATTTCTGGATTCTGTCCTGATTATCCGTAGTACTTTTCACAACTTCAGTCCAGATTCAGTCATTATTATCGCACTCACTGGAAACACATGCCTACATATGTAGCTTTTATGAAATCACGAGATTAGATTGAAACATTAAATATCATACCATAATTAATAAGTTACATGTGATTACTGGTTTGAAATTTTTATCTATAAGCGTCAATATTATTGATCAAATAAGAGACAAGAGAAATGTTTGTTTCCAATTTTTACAATCAGAAATCACAAGCTGCAATTATCATGGATGCCAACTCATGTGCACTGCTGTTTAAGGAATAATTGTTGTTTATATTTTCCCGAGTAGTCATTACTTTGTATCTTATCTCTCGCTGCCATATGCATCGTCCACGATGTGCGCACGCCAAACTCAAACGTCGCTTCGTCCCTTCGGAAGCCAGTGTTTGTCAGTCATCTCGTCAGGTCCGACGAGTGTTTGCGGTGTTTGCGTAGCCTCGAGTGAGCTGGTTAATGCTCGCGCGATAAATGCAGTCGAGTGATTCTTCGTCGCTCGTCTTCCTTTTCCTCTCTCGCGTATTCGCCGCGTCCCAGACGTACTCTCGCATCCTTTCGCGTTCACCGCGAGGATAACATTGTACCTTTTAAGCGCGCGACGACTTTGATTTATGGGGAAATCGAGCGTTCTCCGTGTTTTACGCGCCGGCAAATCCGCGAATACGGGGTAATATTTTCACCTAAGATGTCATAATCGTGAGAATCTTGCTACTGTTCCAACATGAATACACGCTGCTCTCAGATCTGTAAAATTGGCACTTCGAAATATGATTTTTACAAAATTGATAGGACATTTGATTGTCCATAATTTATCCACATTTGTCCATGAATAATCGTTTTTTATCCTTGCAAAAAAAATGAAAAATAAACAAAAAGTTTGTCCATAAATAATTATTTTTTATTCATCTTGCAAATTTCTACATTTCTAACTAAACATATAATCTTACTTTTTATTATTATATCTTTATATTAATTTTAATATTTTTACTATTATAATCTAACGAAATACATTAATAAAAAGCTAATATCAATTTCTTTCTCTTTTCTTACTTCACAATCAGTTATACATGATGTGCGTTTAGATTTCTTTCTTTATCCTGCAAAAACGTTTTGAATTGCTTAAGTATATTTCGCAATCACTCATTCACTGATGCATCTCTACCCTATATGTGGTGCAGCGTAAAAAAGTAGCATTTCTTTGATGCGGTTGTTAGGAAAGTGAATTGATTCATCGATTCGGAAGTAACTCTCTCGATTGAAAACGAGGCACTGATACTTCCCTTCCACGAAATTTGTTATCTATAGCGCTCAATCATTCCGAGGATCATGTTTCTCGGATCGATTCGCGTATGCTACATTCTTTCAATGTAAGAGAGAGAGAGAGAGAGAGAGAGAGAGAGAGAGAGGGAGAGAGAGAGAGAGAAGGCCAGTTGTTGTTTGTAAGCTGCATGCAAGAGGGCAAAAGGAACTCAAGGAAAGGCTTCCTCCCTTTCGCGCTCTCAAAGGCATCGGAGTAGAGATCAGATAGGGCACCTCGGCCCCGCGGCCGGACTACAAAGTGATATCCGACGGAGATATTGTGTGTGCACACCGTGTTCGCCGATTACGTAACTCTGCGGCGAGCGACCGCGGCTGATTCACCGCGGGACCGCTTGGGAGGAAGCAGGGCCGGCCTGATGCAGCAAACAGTACTGAGCCCTGCACATCCAGATAATATACAGAGTATCATATTATATATCAAATAAAACGCGTATATATATTTTTTTGATGCAATTATGAACGATGAATGTGACAGTGATATAACAAAACTGATTTGTTGCTTGTTTTGACTTTGCGCGAGGCGAGATGCGATGTTAACGCTTTACAGATACTGGTGCAAAGAGTATACACTGTATAATCGAAGCGGCCAAACACTTGTCACGGTCCGTCCGATTTTAATTAATCAATTTGCATTAATTAGGACGCGTCGCGTCGTCAAATAATTGGACTGGCGAAATAATTTTGCGACCGTCACTTTGAGTGACGGACGATGTCGAGTAATTGAAAAATGATGTTCAGATTGAAAGTCGGATTTCGCTCGAACGTTTAATTAACTTTATAAATGGACCTGTTAGGCACGCTGCGATTTTTCACATCTGGCCCAATCTGTCGCGTACTAGGATTTTATTATCAACAGCTTGAGTACTACAAAGTCATCATTCCCATGTTCTCCTTTTTATAATAAATCATGACGATAATTTATTATGTGTCAACTTACGCATACAAAAGTTAAATCTGCTCATTTATCGTATATCTCACTCTCACCCTCTCTCTCTTGATTTAAGAAACTTTTTTTTTAAAGTAAGTTAGACAAGTTTCGTAATTCATGCTGTCGTAAATTTTCGGACCCTAGACAGTGGCCTCATGAACCTAGGCGATAAAGCGTCCCTGAACCGCGAAAAACAGGATACAAGTATCACGTGGTCTCGTTTCGACGATAGTGGCGATCCTTCCTCAGCCTCTTCGTGAAGCTCGAGCCGGCGTACGGAACGCCGATCTTATCTCAAACCGCGTACATACATACGACTGCGCGTACACGCGATATCTCGATCGTGCCCTCATCTGCATGCCGCGGTAATAATTCGACCGGGGCTACGAGACACGATGCGTTATACTGGTCCTCTCTTCGAAGCTCGGCTGTGGAGAAAACCGGGCCAGGGATCGCCCTCTTTATCCTTCTTCCTCCGGTTAGCCCCCCGTCATCTCCCTTCCTTTTCTCATCTCGGCTCCGGTTCGGCCCCGACGGATCAACGCGTATTCAATTACCCCGACAAAATCAGTCGTGATCGCTCCTCGACTCGAAAGGTGGTGGCCATTTATATTAATTCACGCCGGTGATCTCGAGCGTTAATGACAAACACCCGTTTGCCGTGATCTGGCAGCCACCGGCAGGCACTGTCGTAATCGATATTTTTCTCTCCGAGACGATGCTATTAGACGACTTTCGTCGATCGCAGATTCGCGAAAAGTTGAAGCAACAACGTGTGAGACAACGTCAGAAATTTTTACAAGCTCTTTAGCCTTTATCTCGTTGAACAAAAAAAAAACACTGTAATCTAAAATTAGCATAAAGAAATGTTGTGGGACTGGTTGTCGACAGTATCGGTTCTGCTTGTTTCCACCTTCATTCTCCCGGTCTGCCTAGGCGTGAAATCGGCCCCGGCAACCGCGCCGATTGTCTTAAGGAACGACGTCGACGCGGCGCCAGACTGCGTGGAAAGAAGCGCTTCTAACTTCACCTTCGCGCGAAAGCGACTCGTCGCTGCACAGTTTACACAGGCGAGATTGCAGAATTAATTATGCGTCGGGACATTGGCCGCGCCGCGGGAGTGTGTCGGCAATATCATTTAGCGTACTTCCGGCGGAGCGTTTACGACCCTTTTTTACGCGATCATCTGACGCTTGCTGTTTTACGTCCGTGCTTACAATTGGTAATTATGACCGTTGAAAATCCAATTGTCTCTCGCGCTCTTTGCGTTATGCGTCGCAAATACCAATGCCGCTTTCGCTCAAAAACGAAATGTAAAATCGTTCAATGACTTTTCTTACATAACTAGCTATTTCAATTAATAATTGAAAATAAGAAATATAATTGGATAACAATTTTTGCTACTTCTTAACAAGATGTTTTAAAGCTACAGTAATTATTCGTTACTAGAATGCCAAAGAAGTTTTGCAATGCTCGAAAGAGCCTGTGAACGACAACAGAATCATCATTGTACAGCTAGAGAAATCGCTTTTTCCTTCTTTTCTTGGGAAGGGTTGTCGACCTCGTGATAATTTCCCCGCGTGGGCGAGAGGAGGAAGCTTTCCCGACGCGCTGGCTCTTTCTTCGTCCGAGTTTACAAGTTTGCGTTTACGAAGCGATTCGCGCGTAATTGCGAATCGATCGGGCGCGCGAGTGTCGACGCTTAGAGAAAAAACAACTTGTTCTTAAGAGATGAAAGAGAGGCGAGAGAGAAGGAGAGATAGAAGCGTGCGTGGGCGTGCTCATTGATAATCCGACAGCTGACGTCCGAGCTCGACTAAGCGCAACCTCGTGCGATGTAGCGTCGATTTTGCAACTCTCAAAGACATTACTGAATATACACACCACATGTACATGAGCGCGCAACTAGAGAAGAGTGAAGATACTCGTTATATACTTCTTCTTTTTATTTTGACTGCTCTCGTAAGACGTAGGGACGTAACTTATAAGATTAAGCCGCAGGGAACACCGCGATATGCGGATTCCGGAGATATGAATACAGATTATATTTGTATACCACATACTAATGAATTTTTATATATTCCTTGAAAAATGAAAAATCATATTTTGAAATTTCTGCTCACTCGCATATCCTGTTACCTTCTTACGGAATGTTGATACATACATATCTTGTATTATGAATCTCAATCGCCTCAAGTACTATTCATATTTTGATAGAGAGAGAGGGAGGGAGGGAGAAAAAGAGAGAGCGAACCAGTGTCCTTTCATTTCATTCGCGAAATATATTTTCTGAAAGTGCATAGGAATTAAACGACCTTGCGAGTAACCCGATTGCTCGCTTCGAGAGGGAAAGAGGGACAGCACGTCGATTTCTTGAGAACGCGCGTGGGTGCGTCCATTGATAGCGTCTGGTAACCGATGCGTAACCGCGACTATGCCGCTACATGCCGATTGATCGAACCGAGCGACTGTTCGCCCCAAGGCACTCTCGCGCCTACCCGTCTCTCTTACGTTCCTCGCTGTGCAAATTGAATTTTCACGAGGCGCACACACGTTGAGAAAGCGGAAGAGCCTAAAACCACATGGATTCTTAATATCCAACCGTGAACGAGGGAAAATTAAAATTCAGCTCGCGTGTGCACGCACGTTGCGCTGAGCACGCGTATGCAAACCACCTGTCCGCGGGTCTTCGTCCCGCAACTCTCATCTTCTCGTCTTTCTTTATCCCTTCCTGCTTTTTTTTCGATCCCACCCTCGATTCTTTTTCCGGCGCACGTTCACGCTCTGTCTCTTTTGGCTCTTATCGCATCTCTTGCGGTTTGCGGCGGACGCACGCCTCAATCTCCTCTCCTTCGTTGTCGTATTGCGGTATCCCTCCAAATTGAAGGGGCAGCCTGTACCTTTGTAATGTTAATTGACAGCTAATTGGACGGTAGAATCGGCTCGGCGTAATCTTCGCTCGTGAATGCAGATCCGCAAATTTCGGGGCGAATCAAAAGCGAGCGCGAAACGTACGCGATCTCACGCATCCGTTTTTCATGTTAAACCTTCATTAACCGAAGTAATCAGGGCGATTGCGCTTGAAAACTGGATTAACGGACGCGCAGCACGACTCGGTGTAATAAACAGATTAAGGGTACCTAACCAATTCCCCAGGTTGAAAAAATAATTACGAAACTGCAACGAGACGGACGGGCGGGGCTTCAGGGGAAAAGACATCGGGGAATTAATCTGACGGCAATATCTCTCGGTGGAGCAACGGCGAATTAATTTCGTCGGTGCAATTAAGATATCGTCGAAGGTGGACTTTGCGTGTGTGTGTCACGATCGATCGATTACTTCGAGGAAAAGCAGGCCGGACGCGATATACGCGCTGTCAAATTCACTAAGTAATATACATGGTCGCGCTGTAAAACTGGAATCGACATGTTATTATGGATACATACGCCTGGTGTCATAAGTGCCATCGTGTATAAAAATATGATGTATATCTATATCGATATCGTTCCAGAATACTATGCAATTAAATTTTGATGCTAAACTGCGTTTGGCACACATAACGCAAGACGGACGATCCCATCCATCAGAGTTAAAGACGTATAAACCTATTTCGCGCTGTTCCTTTATTTGACATAGAATAATCCTTATTTATCTCTCAGCTTTGTATTTAAGGCGTGACACATGTCAAACGCCGGCTCTCACTTACTGCTAATACACGTCGTCCATTTCTCTACCGCGACCGATGATTTATGAATATCTGGACACGAATTTTTCGAAAAGCGCTCTCCTACTAGCACCAAGGTATTTATGAAGATAATGAAAGTTGTCTCTTGCGAGATATAGACGATGGCTTACCGATCCGACGTAAGCCTCCAACACTTCTCGTTCCTACTTGGGATTTGTCTAATGGGTTGACAAATCGAGGCCACCGGCGGTAGCTCGATGCGCACGTACTCTTTGCCTTCGAGCTCTCGCTAGATCAGTAGGGGGAGAATAAGAGAACCATGTTCGTTGAACGCGAGAGAAAGAGGTGTTGAAAATAATGACCATTAGCGAAGAGGCTCGTAATTAATTCTGACTAACAAGGCACAATAACGTAATAATCAAAATACTTTCAAATTCTCTATCTCGCGTCCTTCGTATATTTTGTCGCACCGAGTGTAGATTTTTCGCACAAGCGTCTCGATATCATAACGAACGGCGTAGAAGTTACATTGCAACATTCTTTGTAATGGCACCGTAACGGTTAAATGTAAACGTCAATGACTCGTCATGACCAGCAGTCGATCACCGATTTCACGTTGTCAGATCAAAGACGCTGATACTGCGTGTTTTGGCATAATCATCCTTCATTAGCATGACTCTACGAAACGCGTCCGCTTGAGGTGGATGCGGATATAAGCGTGGAGAAAGTGAGATCTATCTAGGAATAAATCGAGAAGGTAGTTAGGCGATCATGGCGATCATTGTGACAACTTGATCCGGTGACAGGATCCGTAATAATGTTCGAGAATAATGTATGATGTCAAAATATATATAATGTCAAAAATTAGTATTATCGTGTGTATATGTGTCGATATGAATACTTAAATTATATAGCAATATCGATAAAGATTCAACGATTAACATTTAAAAAACTAAACTTGAAAGATTTTTTAATGATATAAAATTTTACATTTTTCCTCTTTACTGACAAAAGATTGACAAAAATTGAAAATTGCATCTTGCATTAAATACACATGGAAAATGACGTATCACGGTTTTGCTCCACCATATATTTGCAATTCTGAAAACAAGTTTATTAGAGTCGCGCTAAATTTTTTTCTCGCGTAAAGTACGGAGGAAAAAGAAGATCGATCGTCCGAAGGTTATGCCTTTCGTTTTGCACCATAGCGGGATGTATCGTCTTGCCTATTTAAGGTGGAAAATTCACTCGTTCGTTACTATCGATGTGATACGTGCCATCTGCGTCGAGCCTGTTGAATCTTCGACGTGCCTGAGCACGTCGTTCCCTTACGTAAGAGAATGGACTTGGGCCTCTTAGGGTTGTAATAGTTACATTAACAATACCGAAAAACAACTTCGCGATAGAATTTCGAATGCCAACAATTATAATAATTTGCGATTCGCGAATTCTTAACACAATAATAAGGCAATGAATTAAAAAAGAAAGGTGTTGTTTAATCTCGCGAAAATTTGATATATATTTTATAAAATGTAAAAAAAATACATATTTATATATTTAAAATATACAAATATGTACAATATATATGTATTTGTATATTTTATTTATATTTTTTCTTTTATAATTGGTTAATGGAGTTAATTAATTATGTAAAGTATTATGAAATTTACAATCTATACAGAAATGCTGAATTTGCTGCACTTTCCTTTATTCAATTTGTAATATTGAACAAATTAACATTGTTGCGATTATTGCGTGAACATTATTTTTTATCTTAATTTCTCAACGAGATGTTTCGCGACCTAATATATTCTCATTATGTGAACAACACGATAAACATTAGCAGACTTCTGGCAGCGTTTTAGCGGACAGGCTGTGATTTAATGACTTCTCTCTCCGCGCGTGTCTAATAAATATAATTATCGCGCTTACGCAACTATTCCTGCCAGATCACCAGTTATCGCGCACTTATTACTCGCCCGGTCAGACAGAGGCTTGCTTTTACGCATGTGAACGATCACATCCGTTTGAATCCACCGACAAAGGTGGTTCTTCTACTTACGCGGCGAACCTGAATCTATTTTGCCGCTTTGTCTATATTGCTATGCCTTTTCTTGCGCTCGATCACTCGGACACTGCCTTGAGATTCGTATGGAACTTCGACCGTCGGTGCCTTGAGCACCGAACACGAGGAAGCATAACCCGAACTTGGTAGCAGCGTTGCTGATTGCGCCAGTGGACAGCCATGTCGCGCTTGTGACGAGCGGAGCAGCCTGTTTTTCTAACGCAATTGAATTTCGCCTCGCGAGGCTCGCCATTCCCCCGCGTAATTGATCACCGTCTCTCGCCGTTCCCTCGTGCATCGTATAAGAATTCGACAGGAGAAAAGATTTACCGATCCATTTTTTCTCCCCAAAAGTCATTACTAAAAAAATTTCCCTTCATCTTGATGTGAATCATAATGTTATGACAGTTTATTTCATTACGCGAAATAGAATGATGTTAACAATATGCTGTAATACAGCCATGATGTATTCGCAGAAAAAATATATATTGCACAAGCAACGAATCACTCCGGCAACGACCCACCCCGGCGATAGGTAGTAATGATTTGTTTTATTTACTCAGAAGATCGAGATTGGTTCGCATCTGCGGCGTCGTGTATTTTCGTTCGCTGGGATATATCGATATACCTATTTATGAGTGTACGTAAGAGGATTTGGTACGAGCTTTCCTACGCGCGTCTCGCCTCGGCCGCGTAACGCCCGAGGTTCATCCCACTGGTACACGAGTAGTGAGATTGCTGCACGTGCAATATCGTACGGCGAAATTCCGATGGGTAATCCGTACGAATATCTAAAGGACGTATTTTTAACCGCGCGTTCTCTCATCGGAGTAGCCCGGTTTTACTGTCACCGCGCGTCGTCATTTTCTAAACAAAATGAAATGATCATTCTTATGAACCAATTCTTTTTATTCTCTAAAAGCATTTTATATCTATTTAAAATATTTTTTTTTAGCACAAGAAGAGTTACTGTCTTGAAAGCAGCGTTAAGCAGGACATTATAAACGCCTTCCAGCAATCGCAGATTTTATTCTGTTTCTCTCTTTTTTTTTATGCATCTATAAATTCGCTTTTCACGCCACAAATATTTCTGAACAATGAATCTTCTTTTCTCCACCTCATCCTCACTTATCTTCTCGCGGTCCCTCGACTCTCTCCATTCTCATTCTTTTTCTGCGGCAACACGTTCGCTGATTGCGATTTATAATGTCAACCGGCCCAACGCGGTCAGAACCCATTGTCGCGGGATCGAGAGAATCGGTTTCGATCACACACGTATAGGAAGCAATCGGTAACAGCCGCCTTCTCCGAACGGCATGAGTATGTAAATTTCACGTTCGTGCGCACGTACACACGATTGAATCTCAATCTGATCTCCAATCTAACAATAAATTTTTTCAGATTAAAATTCACTAGCTTGAATTACGAAGAATTACGAAAGTTTAAAATTGTTGAAAATTACTTCTTTATTATCATTTATTATTGTATTATTAAATTTCATTATTTCTTATTTATTAAGATTTAATTTGCAAAAATTCACGGGTTTTTAATTATAAATGCGTTTTCGGCTCGATAACCTTGTCAGGAACACAAGTACGCTAAATTGAGCGAAAAATTGACGAGAGACAAGTACGCCAAATTGACGAAAGCATTCATCGTGAATACGTTCATGTTCGGGAAAACTGGATCTTCCCTCGAGCAGACGCTCGAAGAAGTAGAAGTTCTTCGCGAATGCGGATGTTGAGGGGAAAGGGAGAACGAAAGGGAGGATAAGGACGACGAAGAAAAGAGAATGTCGAGAAGAAAGAGAAAGATAAGGAGACCGTAACGCGATGGGAGGGAGGGGGAATAAATTAAAGAACGGGTTCTCCCTCACCGCAGAACCTCATTACGTCCAACTTCATTTGTTTCCATTTTAATCGGGCCTCGTCCAACGGCGGTGGCGGCAACGGTCCAGAATCCAGTACCAGAAACCAGAACTGCAACGAGTCCCGGCACCGCCGCCGAATGCACCGAGCCGGATTCTCCGGATGACGATGGCTAAGAGGGAGAAGGATGATTCTCTGTGTAAAGTTAACACCCCGTTTGCAGAATGTCGATATAATATATAAAACTCTTCGATCAGAAGTTCTAGAATCCTAATACATTAAAAAAACTGCTGATTAAATACAAAACTAAGAATTCAAAAATAGGATTCCAATTAGAATCTGGCGTTTTTTAAGGAATGTTAGGATATGTAACGTCTCAAGAGAAATTTCTTTTTTAGAAATATTATAAAGAAATAATCTTCCATAACGAAAGCTTTCATATTTTCAAATTCTTTTTTTGATAATTAAAGATTTTTTTCTGAAATTTTTGATAGAAGAATTTCCAAATTTTAATTATATTGAAATCTTGAAAATGATTTAGTAATTTTATAGAAATGAAGGAATATACTTGATACTTGAAAACAATGCAAATATATGCATTTTTTAATCGAAAATCTTTTGAGAAATTGATTGATATATTTCGAAATTGTCTGCTTTAAGAAAATATAATTTTTTCGAAAAGCTGAAAAATGATTACACATTAGTCATAGCTGTCGACACGTTGCCGCGTAACGGGTATCAAAAATAATTATCTCGCGAATTACATTCCACGTTAATTGGCGGCGAGAATAAATCGCAAGATAACTGCCGTGGTGTCTTTATTTTTAATTATTTGGAACACCGATGCTGTTGTCAAAAAAAGTAATATTTCTAAGTTTTAAATGAAAAGAATTTTCGTAATGTAAGTAGTCTAGAAATATTTGCAATCCTTAAAAATGGAAGGCTGCAAATATGTGCGTGCAATCCTCGAAGAATGTTTTTATTTGAGAAATACAAATCCGAAATTCGCTAGAGTTTTCCAGCTCTTCAAGCATAAAAATACATTGAAAAGTGCAATGTCGCTTTGTGTCTCTCGAATCAGCTCGCACGTATGAAGCTGCCGAGAACTTTGAGACAACGCGGCCGCGTATACGAAGTTAAACGGCCGCGTATGCGAAGTTAAACGGTCGCGTATGCGAAGTTAAACGGCCGCGCGAGTCTCAGTCGTATTACGGTCCTAAATGCCATTTTTACGGCCAAGAGAGGCGATCCGTGCTGTTTTACGAACGGCGACTCCATGGAGCAAAATGACCCTTAACAGTGTCGGTAACTTTTCTTACGTAGCAAAGGGCTCACGCGGGACGCAGGAACCGTCTGCGCCGGTACAGAAAAGAGAGAAACGTAGAGACGGCGCGCGGCACGGCCGGATAACGAGTCGGTCGCAGAGGCAGAAAGACAAGGGGGGTAAAGACAATGGGCAGGGCAAAGGAGGAAGCCGCCTTTATTACAGAGCACGGCCGCGATGGACAGTCAAACGGACACCTCCCCGGCCTCTCCTTTATCGGTTCACTTCGCTTTATTACTGGTGGCGAAACGGCCGGCCCAAATTAAGCGCGTTTCGTTAAAGCGAAATTCGCGAATTTTCAACACTCACGCCGCTCCGTAAAAATCGCGCTCGCGCAATTGAGCGCGCTTAATTAGAGCAAATACTCTCTCGGTGCTCTCGACGATTGCTTTCGCAATCGCAGTGACTTGCCGCGTTCAAACGTTTTCGAAACTGTATTGAAGGTACGATCGCACTTTGAAAGCACTGATTTTGCGATGGTTATAACAGCTGTCTATATAATTCTGGAGATTTCAGTCTTAGGTGCTATATGGAAAAATAAATATAAAAAATAAAATTTCCGTTATCTAAAAATTATGTTTAACTTATATAAACAATTATAGTAAAATAGAAATTGATGTATAAAATTGAATCGAAACTTCAGCTTTAAATTTTTCTCTTATCTGACACATTCATACATTGTGTATAATTGTAAATTGTTGAAAAGTCGAGAACGAGGTAATAAGGGTATCTTAATTCTCGTTTTATCTCCCCTGCCTTTTAGCGAATGTTTTTTCTTTTTTTTTTTTTTATCGACCACGTTTCTTCGTCCAGCTTCTCTCACGCGAGCCGAAGAGTCCGATACGCCGATGGGCGCCTTACTCACGGCTGAATCATCTGACGATTAACCTTGCTTGCCTTAATCAGCGATTAATTCCGCGCGACGAAAGTGCTGATCTCGACCTGCAACTCAGTTGCGCGGTGTTTTTACCTGGAAATTGGAACGGAGGGGTTGTACGTGCGTCGAATCGATCAAGTCGATCTCGCGACAGAAATCGTGTGGACCGTGTCGACACGACTGCGATTTCGTAGAACGCGATAATATATACAGAATGAGGTAGACTCTCTAAGTAAACCGCTCGTCGCATTAGGCCTTAACCCTTTGATACACATACTTTTAGTCTTATAAGATGTTGTTGAGACAATGTGAGTAATTGCTGTTTTCTGTGAAACAGCAATATAAATGCAGAGATTGTCATGAATCTCTAATGTGTTTGCGTGCATGCGCGTTGATTAATAGCGATGATTGATTCTATTTGTTTAGCTATATAGTAAGAAAAGAATTAATGAATATTTAAAACGTAAATATCCATTTATCGTTTATCGTTTCTTTTATCGTTTATGAAAAAAGTACATTTGCTACTTCGATTAACAAATAACTTATAGTCCGAAAGCACTTTAACGAGGTCCAGTATTTATTAACGCAAGATCCGCAATATAATGGCGATTAAACGTTCCTAGAATGTGCGTTTTCACCACTAGCTGTTATTCGGTTGCATCAGACGCGCAGTTACATCGGGTCAAGAAAACTCGCGCGATCGTCGAATCTCACGGCTGACGGAGTATCTCTCGGGTAAGAGCCTGTACGGGCAAAAGATTGGGAAATTAGTTGGAGAAAAAGCGAGAAGGCTCGTGCTGCGCCGGCGATGACAAAACTTTCTTGGAAGCCGGTGAGTCGCTTTCGTACTCGAACCGTTGCGTACTTGCGGGATTGCGAGCGCGCGGAAACGGGCGAGCGAGGAAGGAACGTGAGACTTTTAATCCCGCGACGGGACCATACGTTGTAGCGTTTTCTTTTATCGCGACAGGCGAAATGCATTGTATAATATATACAATATATGATCTTTCCATGCCGTAAAGTTTGGTGACCGGTTCTTTGAGTACGCACTCTGGATCTTTTCTCTTACGAAAGATACGGCGACGCCGAGGCACTTTGTACAGCCGCAAATTATTTCCGCCGGGCATCGTGCCCTCCATTGTCGGCAAATAAAAGAATCACCCGCGGAACAGCCCCTGGGAAACGTTTTCGAGATCTCCCGTGTTGAACGGATCGTAAATATTGCGAATTTTATTACGACAGGGTAGCTTCCCGCGACGAGTCGCTGCGAGAGATATCGACGATAAAAAAGTCGCAGACGCGCGTCACGCGTGCGGGTTTGCGCTGTTGCAGGATATGGAGTCCGTTTCGTTCGTTCATACTGTGACTACGGTTCATTTTATCGAAGGAAGTCCAGGTGCGCGCGCGCGCGCGCGCGTCTTACAGACAGTAAAATCAAGTGCTCCAGTTTTATGGTGTCGGATACACCACCTTAACACGTGTTTACTCGTGCGAGCCTCGTCCGCGACTCTTCGCTCTGTTCTCTTTCTCTCGCCTCCTTTCTCTCTTTTGGCGTGTTTACGCTCGGCTGGGCGTGTGACCGGTCGAGATAAATCGCGGGCCAGTCCTTTTGACTTTTTCGCCGATAACACGATCGCGCCGGACGCGACGACTGCAACGCGAAGCGACGCTCCTCTTGATACGCGTGCTGGACACGCGTGGATATACGCGCGCGCGTTTCCTTTTACCGGACTCTGCAGCTCTACTTCCACGGTATCGCGCATTGGCATCTTAATTCCGGAATAAATCACTGCCACCGCCAAAGAGAAGCTGTAAATGAATACGCGCGCTCTCTTGATACTTGTCCCGCCCGCTTGAATTTTGTTACTCATTTCTTCGATGCGACCTTCGGTGCATCATCATTCTCTTTTCTCTTCTAATTATAATGCGTTGTGATATGTTTTTTAGAATACGCCCCAGTTACAAAGACAGTTTATTGTAATGAATTAAATTTTTTATTTGTTTATTCAGAACCAGAAATAATAAAAATTAATTGATAATAATATCGATAATATGACGATAATACATTAAAGACAAAATTAATATTAATCTACGCTTTACATTGTATTATAATTGGCACAAAGTTAAGATGAAAAAATATATAATTCGTATTTATTCAAAAAGCAAAAATTTCACATACGATATGACTCTTTAATTATTTTTACGAAATGAATAAGTGAAGAAACTTTTTCGTGCTTTCCTATATCAAACAAACTGGACAGCCGCGAGAGAGCTGAGAAAGAAAATTTTTCAATTGTCGCATTCGCGCACCAATCTCAACATTTCGACAAGACGCCCTCGACGGGAGAACTCTTGAGTGCACGACGTCATCGACTAGTTTTACATCGCGCTGTCGGGTCATTTTTTTTCTACAGCGCCTTTCCACCTCGTCGCCCACGATCGCTAATCGGCGGCAATCCTAGCGGCAGTCCGCGCGTCCGTTCCTATCCGATCTGGTGGACTACGTCATACAGGTGAATGCGTCGGCGTACACGAGTCCATTCCGCGGTCGACGGCGTAGCCATAATTTGCCGCCTTATAAACAGGTATCCTTACGCCGTGAAAATATTTTGCTTGCGCTTAACGGGTGAACGAAAAATTTTAATCGGATGCTTTTTTACCTGTTTCACTCATTAGTGAAACATACGGAAGCAGAATTTCCGAAGGAAAAATTCAGTAGAGCGATACTGATTGTGAGCCTAAGATCTATCAATTAACGCGAAATTTATCGATAGATATAGCCACTTTAATCTAAAATTCGTGTATCTAATTTAAACGAAATATTGCTCGATCGAAAATTACGAATAAAATGTATAAATCTAAGATATAAATATTCAAAGTGTCTCGTCTGATTCGCGTTTAATCGTATCTAGTCCACAACATCGCGGTCATCCGTTAGACGCAAATTGCGGAGGCAGTCAATCGGCGGAGGTAGGCGCGGAGGCAGAACTCGTCGCGTGGGTCGTCGTAGAGGCAGTCTCTGCCCTTCCCAGCTTCGGAAGAATTGAGCGCGATACCTCGCGGGAAGTACCACGCGATCGATGCCGATCGGCAGTGTTTAAGTGCCACTCTCGGATCCGCGGGGAAAAGAAAAGAGAGAGAGATAGCGAGACGAATATAACGTGCGTTCGCGACGATAACGCGCATGAATATCAATGACTATCGGCAGGGATTCGTAGGTTAAAATCTGCGATCTGCCGCGTGTCGGCCATCGTAATCGCGATAAATCACGCTTAAAGGACCGCCAGTTGCTCGCGGGTGGAAACAGTCCGATAATATAATCCAAATGCGTCGGAGTGCAACATCGAATAAGGAGAAACGCGCCGGCGACTTTGCTCGGCGAGTGAGGCAAAAATCGAGAAAAGTCTGAAATCGGAAAGGAGCGGACGCGCGGTCGGAGACGAGAGGAATAAGGCGGCTGAGAAAGGATCGTCCAATAGGGAGGATCGATCGGTCGAACGGTGGGGAACGTTCGTCGCTGCCTACACCCAGCCTACGGCCGATCGCTTCAAGGTGACGAAGTATACCCTCCCTATCGGCCTGGCTTCGATCTAACGCGGCTTCTGTAACACGCGCCTTTCGAAATTAAGCCGGATAGATCTAGGCGCCCGAGATTTTTCAGCGTTGTCGATCGTGGATACGTACGTACGTACATAGTGGCCACTAGGACTCCGCCACTCGGTAGCCGTGTTTAGAGATACGATCGAGACGCGTGGAGAAAGAACCCTCTCAGCTTTATCGGCCGTTAATGTCGCTTATGATTTACGTTCGCGGCTGATCGACGTTGTTTCTATGAGCGTGCTCTCGTAAACGTGGCTCGTACAATTTTCCTCTTTATCGAATACGACAACGTGCCGCAGTCTCGCTTCTTAACGAGATTTTTCGCATTTTTCTGAAAATTTTATGCATTTATGCTAATGCATTCGATATTTACTTTTCGATGCTTACGTAGCAAACCTGCCGCGTTTAATTTACATAATAAGCCGGACTCTTATAGTGGGACGAGATATTATAATAGGGTAAGCTTACTAGAACATGAAGAATTTCGAGGAATTACTTGCGAAGTTTATTAGTTGGACTAACTGCAGGCTCGCGCGGATTTGAACTGTAGAATCGAAATTTCGTTTCCGTGACTCTCATTAAGGAAGATTCCGCAAAAGATAGAAGGTTTGGGTGGTATTCGTGTTGGGTTACATCTTAATTTTCGAATCTCCTGCCGTAATCCACGCCCATCGCGTGCCACGAGGTCGTTAAATCATTAGCAACCGCTGGCCACGTGGCCGATGCTTCGGATTCTGAAATGGTATAACGCACTGTAATTTCTCCTCAGAATCGAGATGTTTCAGAGAACATCGGGGGTTGCTGCATTTATTTGTTACTTACAGTTTAATATATATTAAACCTTATAATTCTTTGATATTAAAGGTACAAAGAGATGTGAAACAGTCATTCCATTTGCAAATTGCGGTCTTATTTCGTGGTATTAAATTTTAACGCCGGAACCGGAGCAGTCACGTCGGATAATCACCGATCATGCGCGACCGTTTTTCTCGTAATAAAAAAAAGAAAAAGCCGGATACATCTGCATATAAATTGTGATGCTAATCGCTTCGGATTACTCGCGTATGCCTTTTATAAAATAAAACTGCGACACACGCGCGAGATATCGAATGGGACTCCTATAACGAGCTAGGAAGTGGAATTTTGATCGTCTCCTTAAAGCACCCGTTCCTATATATATTCTTGAAATATAAATAACCAGTTAAGGCAATTTCACGTTAGAAATGAAATGCTGATTCGATTGACTCGTTAGATAAATTCCGTCGAATTCCCGCGTCGTGACTCCATCATCCCAGAGGTAACCTTTACGTGGAATCGGCACGAATGTCCGGGAGCTCAATAAACCGCGATCTCGCCTTTCTTTTAATTAGGTCCGATCACGCGATCGCCATCGCAATCGCGTTTAAATTCGTGTACAAATATTGCTATATTCGCTACTCTTTCCCTCCCTCTCTGTCTCTCTCGCTTTTTCTCGATCGCCGCAGCCTCTTGTTATTGATGTCGCCGTTTGTTTTATTCTATCCGCCGCATGAATATTGATACGGCGCAATTTAACGTAACGGATGAGATCGTAAATCTCGGACGAAATTAATTAAGGAACCACTTGGAGTAAAATGCGAGAGTACGCGTCACGCGCGCCGCGCCGGCCCGAATTGTGCACGCGGAGGTAGCGGGCGGCGACACCTCTCATTTGCACGGGTAATTCTGCAAATCGTAATTGAATTCGAAACCGTCGCCCATTCAGAATCATTCGTCAAAGAAATGAATGGGCCGAGAAGCGATTTCTTTTGCGGCGGCCGCGCGCGAATTCCTTCGGCAGTGCGGGAGAGACGAAGTGCAAATTGATCGGCACGTCTATCATTCCTTATGCATGATAACCGCGTATTTACGCATTGTCTCCAAAAAACCGGGGAAACTCACAATCGATCTTTTGTGGCCCCGCGACGTTAAGTGAGCGAACTTGAAGCGACTTTGCAACAATTAATTTCTTATATTCTGTGCCAATGATTTTAAATTTAAGCAACACATGTTTGACAGATATTTTAACAATAACTTCTTATAACTGCAAAAATCAAAATAAATACTAAGCTAAAAAAAATAAAATATGTTTATTATATTTCTATATATAATTATTTTAATTATTTGTGTAAATTTGTCTGTTACAGGTAAGCATTTATGGTGAAAAATGAGGGTCTATAAAAGGTTGAGAGGCACGTTCTATTTTGTTAAGGTAATACTTTAATGACGCACAATTTACATGATGAATACAATTTCGCGCGAAAAGAGCATGTTAATGCAAGCCAAAACGTCGATCGAAACGCGCGCTGTTGCAAAAGCGTGTGCTGCACTTTCCATCGAAGAATTCAGCGTATGCGCCATTGTCATTATCCCATATATGCGAATATTCCCTCGAGTCTCGCTGTTCGCACGTTCGCCTCGACGGGAGATGATAACCTGGCGGTCCGCTGACTCGCCGGTCCCGCGATTGCGTATCGCGAAAACGCAAATATCCGAAAAGAATGATGAATTCGCGCGGCTGTCCCATTAATTTTATTCGAACCTTCAATTATGCGGATGCGTTCTCCTCATTCTGCTGTCACATCGCAGCCGTGAGTAGACGTGAGGCAATTCGCAACCGGGCAGATATTCCCTGTCAGACATCGGCCGTAGCGAAAGTTTAATTTGCACCGTCCGAATTTTAATGGATCCCGACATATTGTGTCCCGCGCAGGTAATTCCTGTCGGATTTAAAGGAACCGCCGGTGCGGGGCCGGCGCGCACAACTGAGACTGCTCCCGGTTGCATCGGCAATCAAAACCCCGGGACTCGGGCTCGTTGTGAGACGAGATAAAGTCAATCTTCGTGGCACTTTCGTGGGCCGTTGCATACCCCGGCACCGTCGCGTCGTTCCGCGCGTCGGACCTGCCGTCCTTCTCGATACGTCGGTCCCGATATCGCAATAACGCGCCGCGACTGATTTCTCCCGCGATCGCTTGTCGACTTTGTATCATTATGTGCAAACCCGAAATTTCGCGACGCCGAAACTGCCGGGACAGCAAGCATTAAAAGTTAGCACTCCTCTCTTCCTCTCTCTCTCTCTCCCCCCTCGAAAGCTCCCTCTTCGACGTCCCGATAACCGCTCGCGTGAGGTATAGGTATCGTCGGAAAACGATATATTCGATACATCGTAAATTCAGGCGGGTAACGAGGCGACCGTCGAAAGTGACTCGAAATAAACGACAGGAGGAGGAACCCCGCTTCCACCCTGTCCTCTCCTTTCCGTTTCCCCTTCTCGCCTGCGTTCGTATGCGAGCACTTCGCCGGTGCTCGACGCAGCAAACGGTCGTAAATCAAAAAGCGCGACTCTCCCGAAAACTCTCTTCGCGAGGCGAAACGGGCGAGAGGAGGGAAAGTAGCCAGGGTGCCGCGAAGGATGATACCGCGAGGAAGAGAGGAAAGGGGAGGAGCTATGAACGGTGGAGGAAGCCGTGGTACGCGGGAGTAACGTAAAGAGGATCGGAGACGGAAGCGACGTTCCCTCGGGATAAATCATGAGCGGCGTAAATTAAAGCGACCGCTTTACCCTCGCGCGCTGCCTCACCACCGTCTGGTCGTATCTCCTTTCTTCTTTCCCCTTTTTTCTTCCTTTTTTTTTCTTCAAGTGACTTATCGTGCGGGATGCCGGGCCCCCGCGCATTCTCGGAAGCGTGGCGCAGCCGCGATAAATAAAATGCACCCCGGACAAATTGTATCGGCGTTACAAGCTGTTCCCGAGACAGCTGCAGCGGAGAGAGATTAAAATGAGAAATATAAGCTGTACTTAATTCAATTAGTAGGCAGTAGACGAGACAATGTTGCTTCTCGGATGAAAGGAGATGACAGAATACATTCCCGAGCGTTGAGTGGTTTCTTAGACTCGATCGCTGAAAGAATAGCGTTCGTACAATGTGTTCATAATCTAGATTAATGATCTTTAATGATATCTCTGGAGTTGCATATACGCGTATGTGCATATATGTGTGTCTGTATACGCGAATATATATATATATATATTTATTTATTTATTTCTTTATTTATCTTGTATAAAAAGTTAATAATTATGATTCTAGATCTTATGCTAAAGATTTAAATTCATACGCGCTGCATGTGTTTGACATACATTTACAATGTTGGAACATTTCCTGGCATCTCGTGACGTTATTTCATATTTCAAGCAAGTCTTATCATTCCCCTTACGTGCGCTCGCGAACAAAAGTTCCGGTCGTGCGCAATGTTGAGGGAACAGTGCACGTTGTCACGCCGCCCTAGGAATTTGAATGCGTGGCGAGGGTCAGTTCATCTCCGTTTGCTTCACGCGCTCGCCTTGTAACGGACGCCGGACGCACGGTCGACGCCGATTTCGCATAAATCGGAGAAACCTGCTCTCGCGGGGTTTTACCGCGTACGCGGAATGGGAGCGCGATCTTCCCACGCGACTGCAGATGCGTTCTCTCCGCTGCTTTACGTCGCGGCATGGACAAACGACATGTGAACACGACGATCCTCATCCGTCCATCCGTGTCTGTCCATCTTATTTTCTTCTGCGACGATCGATTTGAGAAGCAGCGTACTCTTAAATCCCGTATAGTTTCTTCATAAATGCAACACATTTTAATACGTCTAAAATTACAGAAATGAGGAATATCAAAAATTAAATATTTTTGATAAATTTTAATTTAATTTTCGAACAAATTAAAAAACTGATTCCTAAGTTCTGAGGACAAAAAAGAGAAATAGATTCAACAGAAAAATTTCACGCAGTCATATTTACTTATTATTTTTTTTATTATTCTTTTTAGATAGATTTTTCTTGGAAACAAATAGATCACAATGAAGGAATTGATCGCTATCGCGACTTTAGAAAATCCATTAACTCGAATCTCAAATGTCACGGCAGGCGCGTCGATACAAAGAGATCGCAGGAACAAAGATCAAAGCGAGTCGCGCATCTGCATTCCGACAGGATAAGGTCGAGCTTAACTCAGTTACTCCAGTGTCTCGCACGCAGGTGTCTCTAATTGGTTATTTATAAGCGATTCTTAACCCGGCGCTGATTTACTGCGTTTAGCGGCACGCGTAGATGGATTTTACACGAGCCAATTACAATCGGCTGATGGCACGATTATCTTAGTCATCGGTCAGCTGACCGATCTGCCAAAGGAGATCGGTACGAGGATCGAGACGAGTATTCTTACCGTATCGAAGGTTCTTTTGCTAAACGGACGTGAAAACGTGTCGTCCTCGATGATGAGGTCGCGATACGTTTTCGGAACTGTTTCGAGGAAATCGTTGACGAGATTCATCTTCACGTTAGTCTTGAATCTCACGTATTTTGACTTTTCTGCTTTCGATTTCTTTAGTTACAATTGGATATAATTAATAAAATAATTAATAAATTTATAAATTAATAAAATAATTAATAAATTAGTATTATTTTGCAAAATTCAATTTCCCATGTTATAGATATGGAAATGTATGTTATGTGTTAATTGGAATAATTGAGCTATTAATTTTCCAATGACATAATTTACGGCGATTATATCGTAACGATCGATTAAATTTATATAGATTCTTGAGCTTGAATAATATTCTGTTTGCTAAATTGCTAAATGGCGGCGGTCAAGAGACTCTTTAGGAGACACCTTAGAAAGTCTACGACATCCTGACCGAGAATCGTTGTCTGGCGTGCTTTATGGCTGACTCCGACGTTTCCGACGTCGAGGATCGTTGTCGCCGCGGTAGCGCAAGAAGTGATTTAATGAAAATGCGTTCCCACGCATACGCGCATCTTCTCGCGTGTCTCACGTCGCTCTTTTTTCACGCGTTTCACGTGTGGGGCATTCGTCTATTTTATATGCCGTATAGGCTGCATTATATGAACTTGAAGATTTCCACTGTTATATTATAAATACATTTACAAATACACATTAGGAAAGCTTTACATTGTATTTATTTAAGATCAAACGAGATAAATGAATCCGTCAAGCAGTACAATTTTTTAAAATTCGTTAACTATTATAATGGCATTAATGATGACGTGTAATTTTATTTAGTTTAATCGTGAAATTATTCCAAATGAGAGGCAACTATTAATTTTGTCACCGGAAGATATCGCGCTATTCTACTTACCCGGATTTCAGTGACCAATTTACTTTACGCTTTCTTTCTAGATATTTACCAATCGATTGAATAACATCTTTCTGACCCATCGTAGGAAAATCTCTCGCTTATAATTCTCTCTCGAATGCGCTTAAGTAGTGACATTTTCATTCATCAATAATTGATCATTACTCTAACGGGAAACGGCGCATACTTTATGAATAGGATGAGTGAAATACGGGACGTGCTCTATTACGCTTTAGCATCACAATGAACGATCGATAACCGACTCTTTTAAAGTGGTTAAACGCGTTTTATCATATCTTCATCTATGCATCATTTCTTCAATCTAACCTCGCTTCGATTAGCGTACACGCACAAGATCGCGTATTAAGTAATGATATTGCTAGTGGGAGTGCATAATTCCAACGATAAAATTGTCAGCTCAATTAGGACAATTAGCCTTATCATGCCTGCGGATGTCGTTCGCTATCGATATCGTAATACCAGTATCGAGAACGTCAAATATAAACTCGATCGCATGCATTAGCGTTGAAATTATCGACGATTCAGATTGTCATTTAAACACATAGAGTTTCTAATTTCGGCTGTCGAAACGATCCCTAATTGTTGCACAAATGTTTGCTTGCGAAAACAGGAAGCAATAAATTGTTTCGCTTGTTTCCACGTCAAAACCTCAGAAAGCTCGCCATCTCTTTGTGTTAACGTAATGGGAAACCGATCCTCGACGAAGTATTATGAGGTTTCTTTGTCTTTGCAGACGAGACCTTACAGCGTAATTAAGAAAGCAACTATTTAAAGACGGAGAAGACATTTCATAAATTTCATAAATTATTATCATTTATATAGTCGTTATATATTCGTGAAAAAATTATAGTTTAACTATTATTCATAAGTCATTATATATTCATGAAAAAAATTATAGTTTAACTAAAATGCCGGTCTGGAATAAATCGTTTATCTTAAATTACTCTGACATCAAACAATTTGTAAATTACATCTCAGAATACGATGCAAAGTTAAAGAAATCCTCTAAAAAAATTCTACGCGTGCAGGCGCAATAACCGTAACTTGAGCAATAATGATCGCCATGATGATTGCTGAAGTTAACGAGGAAGAAATCTTTTCGATGTTTCGGCAGTGGATCGAAGTTGACTTTACGACGTAGCCGTGTTGTATTTCGTAAAAAAGACAATTCCACGCTTGACAGGAGTAACGGTGCTGTGTCGAAGGGCTCGTTGACGTCGCGGCAAAAAGAACGGGCGTTCTTCGAAGATCAAAGCGTCGTCGTGCACTTCGAGTGCACCGCAATGCACGACGATGCTCGGACCGGGACCCACCTTGAAGCCGGCGATTTCTCGGACAGTAATCGAGCCAGTTACCGCCGGTAAATGACGTATAACAACGTTAAAGATAACGTACGAGCGATTCGAATACACCTATCGCCACCTGCACTGACCTACACTCTCTCAGTAGTAAAACACGTCCGGTCACATGGAACGCTATTCGTCTTGGCGTAAATTATCCATCGTCGTAATACATATTTGAGTCGTAAAGCATATTAATTAAAATTAATATGTTAACTTGTGAGACCATGTAATTAATCTAACTTCAGCTATTAGAAAGCAGGAAAATATTCACATCACACAGAAAAAGGCGGCACTGTGTTGGCAAATATACGTTGTAAATAAACAAAGTGGCAGGTAATTAATGAATTTCGCGAACACGAATTAGTATAATCTTGATCCTCTGACGCATATCTCGGCACAGGCTTCAATATCGATGTCGCGAAAAAATATTTGCGTAGTCGAGTAAGAGTTCGGAATCACTTTCGCGGTGACGATATTATTGAAGGATAAACGCGCCATCAAAAGGACTAATGAATCGCGTCTTGTACTCCGTCCGAATTCGAAAGTCCTCGGACAGAATAAAGCGCCTCCTTGTCGTCTCCGTCGGGCCGGCCGCGCCGAGATCGGTCCGAGGCTCACTTTCCAGAGCCGGCGAGCATCGGCTCGGCCACAAGAGAGCAGCTGATCAATAGCTATTGGTCGGCGGGGAGCCGTCGTGTCGCCGGCGCGGTGGCGATGTCGTCAATTTTTTTATTACGACTCCGGACACGGACGCAGGCACGCACACACACGAGCACGTACGTAGAGACGAGACACGCCGCGTGCTTGAAGGAGCTGCTCGAAGGAGAGTTCCTTCACATCGGATTTCACAGATTGCGATTTCGCGATCTCGATTGCCTCTCCGGCTGTATTACTGACTGATACTTTGTAGCGATCAAATACTTGAATTAAAACTGGCAATGATAATTAATAAATGAATAATTTAAAATAGAAAAATTTTAAATAGCATAGAAAAATCGCTTAATAACTAAAAGTGATAAATTTGAATATAAAGTTAGAAATCTTTTTATTTGGAAAGAGTACATCCATGCGTTTTGCAAACATTTAATTTAAAATAATAGTTTTAAAAGTTTATTGCATTCAATAAAAACAGTTATGTTAAATCCAATTATCGAAAGTGATTTAAGAAGCATGATTTATTTAAAACATTAATTTTGATTTATTGAATATTATAAATTTGTCATTACATGTCTTAATCCGATTACTGCGATATCGCTTTCGGAAGCTATCAAACGGGTTGCTCGACCATGCATGCTTCGTCATAGGGATCTACCGTCTAACGAGCATCTGTATACATCCTGCCGAATGCCTCGGTCTCCGTTCTTCCTCGCCTTCTTCGGGAACAATAGCTGCTCCAGCAAGAGGGTTAATCTACATACGCAAATTCCAACGATAGATCTTAAGCAACGAGAGAGAAGGCGACTACGTGTTGCCGGACGTACACGCGTACGTCTTCAACAATAGCGACCGCCTCGCGGCTCCGGCCGGCAGCCTCCTGAAGGAAGGACAATAAGCGCAGCTTGATGGTTATTGTAATCTAGTTTGTGTTTTTCCTCGGAAGAGTCTGCAAGGAAGAAGTCGATATTCTGCGAAAGATAATGAATATTCCCGAGTCTTTAACAATTTTGAAGTTACTCGGAAAATGCTGAAAATTTTATCAGCAGTTCATACAATTTCATAGAAATTGAAGCCGAACTTTTCTTACAATTTCGCGATATTATTCTCCGTAGTAGTTAGTTCGAGAACATCGAGGCTGTCTAATCGCGTTTTCCCAGCGTCCCAGGTGTGTTGTTACCTTACCTCGGATGAAGGGGGGGAGGGAGGGAAAAGCGTTTCCCTCGCCCCCGGCCGCGGCGCACGATGACCGTAGGTCGAGGATAGCGCAACGACCTTAGAGGTCGATGCACTTCTCCCGTGCACTCGGTTGGCGTGCGGCGCGGCATGGTGTGGCGCGGCGTCAAAACAAGACCGGCTGATGCGATGTGCCGGTTCACCTCCGTAACCGGGAACAGTTCCCACCGTCTAGTCATCCGGGTGTTCCCCTCGCACAAGGGGGAAAAGCGGACCCCCTCTGCTTTCGTTTCTCTCCTTCTCTCCCGCCTTCGTTTCTTTCGTTGTTGCACCTTTTCGCTTCGCGCGCGCGAGCGCGCGAGAGCACTCGTGCAATTCTGGGAAGCTCATGGAGGCGCAGCGCTGTCTGGCCGAGCCGGGACCCGCTCTCGTCTGTACCTATCGAGGCACAAATACCCACGAAGATGCCGGCGGGTGCAGAGAGGGTGAGAAACGGAAAGAGGTGGAGATGGTAGAGATGATGAAGGCGAAACGGGACGGAGAAGAAGTAGGAGAGAGACGACGAGGAACGAGTAAAACCAGGCTGACTCGCTCACCCGGCTACCTTGCCGCGTATAGGAGAGATATCTATGGTATAGAAGAGCGAGGAGCCAAGAGGAACCGCTTCTAAGTAGCTACGTGAGCAGTGATAATAACGCGACTTGGAAACGTGGAAGATCGTACTTCCTACCCGCTGACCCTCCCTCTTTTTCACATCGGGAATATGTGCAGGGGGTTATATCGTCGGTTGGTCGGTGTCGGTCGGTCGTTTCGGTTTGCGCTACCGTTGACGCGAGTAGTAGGAGGCACTGCCGCGGGATTTAAGTCCTATCATAGGTGTCCCCAGGAGTGTGCATTCCGAGTTCCCGGAAACGGAGAGCGGAGGTAACGGCCATCGCGTTGCTGCGCGTCCACCTGTTCTTCATCTTTATCATCTTCTTCTTCTTCGCCGATGTCGATTTGCGCTCTCGCGGAACGATAGCTTTCGCAATAAAACGTCTGGAAGATCGAACGCGACACTCTTAGAGTGCATTTTTACTCGGGTTTACGATGCTGGCTGCGATTACCAAGCCAAGTGAGAGAGGAGGAAAGAGAGAGAGAGAGAGAGAGAGAGAGATACCGGCGGTAATATGATGCAAGTTGGAAACATGAGCAGATAACGATCTGCATCGTTAATTGAGCCGTTCAAGATAATGATATGAGAAAATTTAAAAAAATTTTTATTTATTTTTTAGATTAATATAAAGTTTAAAAGTTTATTTTTTATGTAATATAAAAAAATTAGAAATCAGATATTTAAATTGTATAATTGATAATAATTAATATCAGTATATTAAATAATAATAATTTCCTAAAGTTTATTAATGCTTATATTAGTGTGTTACATTACTGTTTCTCATAATTTTTTAATTGTATCTACATCGAATAAGGAACGAATTAGAGATCTCGAAAATATTCTTTGGTATTCCTTAATGCTACGTAGTAACCATGCCATCAATTTTGCGTGATAATTATAGGCTTGTAGTGAGTTGATTGGATGAAATGATTGGAACGTTAGAATGGTGATTAGCAACTCGACAAGAAACGAATTTCGAGGCTACTAATTTGTCGACCTTAAGACCCCGAGATGCGGTAGAACCCGCCGAATTCAAAGATCTCCATCCTATTTATTAATTCAGACAAGATGTTAATGCGAAGAAACGATACTTACGAGCAATGGATTTCAACGATCCATTTCGTGAAACACGAAACACGTCGGAGTATATTTAGTACTGGCCCGGGAGGAGGGGTGGGGAGGGCAAATTGACGTCGATCCGAATCCAAGGGGATTAGATACGGTCAAACAAATCGCTCTCGATTATTCTCGGTATGCGTTAAATACATCCAACTCGCCGCAGAGTGTCGGTGTCACCGACTGCAGTCACGGGCAGCATTCTCCGCGCTGCGGAACCAGTCCTGACAAGAATCCCGGTCTCGGCTGATCGCTGGTGCGGTGTGCTATCGGGGGCCCAGGTCGGTATTTCCAGCTATATCGAAACGGTTAGGTGCCTCAAATACAATAGGGCGGCGATCGTTTGTATCGAGGGTCTCCGCCTGCTCTTCATCGTCGTCGTCGTCGTCGTCGTCGTCGTCGTCGTCGGGAATATCTAACCGGCGTGCTCGCGTTGCCGATTTAAACCGCGATTTTGTCCGTTGCACGCCCCGAGCCGAGCGGAGTCCCGGGATTCCAGGAGCATCCATCAGGCCTCGTCAAACCAGCCGGATCGGCGCGCATCAGCAGATCGACATTCATTGGCCACGGACGGAGAAAGAGGAAAGGCTGGAGGACGGCGAACAGACAGACGAAAGGGAGAAAGAAAGAGGCAGGAGAAACACCGAGAGGACTTTGCGAGAGTCGTCTACACAAAACCTTCTCTCTCTCCTGCCTTTGATTCTCTTCGGTAGCGAGCTCGCATACGGTAGCAGCTTCTTCGCGTTGCGTCGCGTCGCGCCGACAAGAAGCTGGGTAAAAATATGCGAGTACAATCAGCTGACAGATCAGTCGACGCAGTAAATATTCTTATCGAGCGCGCAGCACGCGAACGTGCCTTGTCAAAACTAACGATATTCTCGTAATTGCGGGAACTTCTGGCACGATTGATCTCAGACTGTTCTACTGATCTCAGGATTTCCGTCGCAACGATATTACTAACTCGTTGACGATGATACCGACCAACGTGGGATAAAACTCCTGGATTTGTTTCACATTACGAAGTTATTTTGTAATAGAAGAATTAAAATTATAACAAACACTCATTATATTTCTTAAGATTAAATCCATAGCTAAGCAATTTTATACATGCATTTCGTATGTGTACACACGAACGCGTTTCTTTAAATATTTGATAAAATTAATTCAGATTCTGTGAGCAATTATCTCACTACAAACAAATATTTAAAAATCAATAGTCAATTGCAATTTTATGAGAACAGTTCTTAAAATATTATAGTTAAAAATATTTATTTACTTTTAACGAGTGTCACAGAACTCTATATATAATTTTTACTTTTATCTGATATCCTTACCATCTCACCGCCACAAGAAAGAGTCTTCTTTCGAGACGATAATTGTTCTAAGATTAATGACAAAAGATCATGCTCCTTGTTACCGCGTAAAAACGAATCAGCGTCATCCCCGACGTCTGACACTTGACATCCGTGATATTTCGTGACGAAAGTACGTCCCAGATCGTGAAACGATTTCGTAAGGCCCGCGTAAGCGATTTGAGAGAGAGAGAGAGAGAGAGAGAGAGAGAGAGAGAGAGAGAGAGAGAAAATCGGCGAGGAGCAATCAACGACAGTCTGAAAACGGATACGTGGCATTAGGACGCCTTGATGCGATGATAATGGGTCTGCGTTACTGGGAGCGGTTAGGATCTACGATGACAGGTGGATCCGCTAATCGTTTGATGGTCTCCGCGCGGCGCGACGCCATTACGGTACACGCAGGACTGTCTGTCACCCTCGTTTGCTCCTCACTGTCGCTGACGAAACCAGCTATGATAGCTGTAATCGCTCCTAACTGCCTGATGGCCGGTAAATGGATGATAATTGTGCTAGAACGGCACGAAGAGTTGCCTTCACAGCGCGGACTCTTCGTTACTCGCCTCACCGACTTGCGCGTATGCCTCGCGTTAGAAAGGGGAGAGAAAGAAACGTTCGGAGGGCTGGCATGCCTGTCACACGGTTAGCGGTTAGTATCGCCGCTACTGGCGCCTGAATTCAGTTTTATCCCGTTTCTATCACACAGATTTCAACGTTGCACTGTAATATCTATGCAATGCAAAGATAAATTTATTTATCTAGAATATATTATAAATTCCTATTATATTTACATTTATAATTATATATTTTAGATGAAAAATTTTCTTTATCTCGCAAACATAATAATTATTCTTAATGAAGCTTCTCTTTCGCATTGCTCGAATTTGTTAAGAAAATTAAAGTGGCATTTTTCGATCGTTGTATTAAATTTCCGCAGTCAATAGCTTGATGATTTAGTATTTGCGTGCAAAGAATTATTTTTTTCGTAAAGAAAAGAATTATCCGTCAAGTTTACCGCGCGCGATAACAAAAGGGATGAAGGTGAGAGACTCGAAGAAGCGCTACGTGTTATCGAGAAGAGGAGCTGGTCCAGACGGCATAACAATCTTCTGAAGTTCGTTGTCTCTCGAAGCACGTCTCGCCCTACCGAGAATTGTCTGGATTATCTCGATGACTCGTTGCTCGTCCTCACATTGAGCATAAGGTGGATCTCCCCTGATCTCAATCGCTCTCTCCTTTTCCGAAAATTCTCTAGAAGCCGAATCAGCATCTATCATTTGATACTTTCGATAATGCTAAATGTGATAGTTTAAAAAACCTGATCTGTAAAGTTATTACTTCGAAATGCGAATTTTTACAAAATTGATATTGTATTTGATTATCCTAATTCGTCCACATTTGTCCGTGAATATATGTAATCGTTTTTGTCCATTTTGCTATAATAGTTAATTTTATTCTAATCTATTAAATTATGTAAGATAGTGGATAATATAAAAGTTTAAACGTTTATTGTAAGATAATGTTTTTATTTAAATGGAAGATCGTTCACAATAATAATATATAATTATAAGACAGATGTGTAGTAATTTGAAATAAGTAGCATTTATGCGCATAACTCGGGTAACTTTTTCGACTTTCTCCTACGAATATGTGGCCCTCGGAGAGATTTTATTTTGAAGCACGTCCTCGCGATGCGAGGACACGGCCGACGGCGATATTACACAAGGCGTTATCGAATCGATGAATCTTCGATGGAGTGTAATCTGTACTTAATTGCGCACTTGCGATGACACGTCGCAGACTACCGCGCGATTATGACTTACGCAGACTTTATGCGTTATGCGCATATTATACTTCCATATGCGAGATTTGTTTTTCACCTGACGAATTTCACATTACGATCTGACACACATTCTTAACCGATGATCCATATTATTGAGACGGCCAGCGCTTACTCGCGCGAGCATTCTTCCACTCTCATCGAGATGAAAAGCCGATCTTGGACCAAGACATGTCGACCGATATACGAATTATAATACCGGTATGTCTGACGGAATAAACGCAGGGCGTGACGGGGAGTGGCCGCGTTGATCCGAGCAAACGTTCGCGACACGCGGCTCCTTGGCCTTGAACCGGGTTGCACTTTAGCGTCATTTTTTGCACGGCCAACTGGTGACGTCTTCTCCTCCGATCAACGTCTCGCAGTCCGCCGCATCGACGGGGCCTCGAGATTCGGACCGAGTCCCATAAAATATAAAACAATCAAAGGATCGCAGGAAATAGTCCGTCCATCGTCCTCTGGAGAGATGTTCTTTCCGTCTCGTCCGCGGTGTACGACGTCGTTAGTCAGATCCTCAAGTTGATCATTCCCAGAGTCGCGGAAAAAGAAAGGAAGAAAAAGAGCAGCCCTCTCAGCGGTAGGAGCGACTACCTCGTCAGTCGTCGCATCAGTTCGTAAGTCACTTTCGTGCACGACACCCGTTAGATGGGATCTCGACGTGTATCGGTCGTCGATCCTCTCGCAGTCTCCCGGATCGTAAATTCAGAAGCGTTGCCGCTCCGGGGGCATCCGGGGTACGCGAGGAAGAGGAATAGCGGTGGAGAGGAGAGCGGTGTCTTTTTTTCTTCCGGACGTTGCTCGCGACGGACGATGACGAGGGCGAGCGTCGCCGCTATCGGGTTTTACTTGCAAATCAATTTCTCTAAACTCGCGACTCGGGTCGTCGAGCCCCAGAGTAGCCTGAGCCCCCGCGTTCGTTCGTCGCGCGTCGTCGGGGCACGCTATCGTGTTTCAGGGGAGACTCTCTCGTGTTTTATCTGACGTTCGTTATGCCGCTGCCTACGGGCTCGTATATCGGGACCGACATTTCGCGTTTGTAACGGATGCTTTACTGCCTCGCGAGCTACTCGAACCGAGCTTTTGATGGATCTCCCTGTGGGTGACGACGCGCCGAAGGGCCGCGTCCCGCTGACTATTCCTCCCCGAGATCATAAGTCGTCGCACGAGTCCGGCGGCCGTATTTTTCACCGCGCATTTAACGCTAAATACGACCATTCGATTTCCGAACCTTATCGTGAAGTAGCGGTTTAATACGACACAGGCGAGTACATTCGATACTAAATGCACGCGGTTGGAGAACGGATCAAAAAGCGCAATGCCGATCAATTTATATATTCGCCTTGTGGCACGAAACGTTTACTACCATTTAAAACTTTTAATTCAATGAAAGATAGTATTGCTCTTGACGGCAATTTCGCACAGCGTGTACATTTAGCCGACAGTCTTTTTTGTAATGCCTTCATCGGATATATACATTCGCGAGATCCAAAGAAGAAACGAGGGTCACGCAATTTACTACCCGCTCCTTCGACAGAAGATAAGAGTAGATAAAAAGACAAATTATGAGAAATTATCTTATACAATTGTTCGATTTTGTGACAAACTTTTTTTCTATCTTTAACGTGGAAAGTTCAGCGTCATGACAATTTTTTAATAGGATAAAATTATTTCTTTATAAATTTATAGAGAGAATTTATAAGCAGTATAAATTACAGTTTAATAAATTACTGTTTGTTAATTAACATTAATTTTAAAGATGACTCCTAATTTTATGTAGAAACTAAATTATATTTATTTCTTCTTCAAAACAATTTTTCTCATATTTATATAGAATCGTTTCTCTGAAGTCGTACTAGAATCTCTCATTGTCAGTTGAAAGCATTATGATTGAACAAATCGATCATCCTGTACGTATTAGGAACTTCGCCAAATTTTTAGCGTGTCTGAATTCCGTCATAGTCTGGTCTAAAAACACCATGAGCTCGCGAACGGGGCATGCTAACGAAGGGACATGCGGAATATCAATTGTCATTTTATTTTGTCGCGAGTTGCGCCGAGAGACACGTGACGTACTACCGCTGCTTGGCACACATTCCATGAACATTGGCCACCGTGGCAGATTCTTATCGATTCGTGTACACCATCTCCGCTCTTCGTCTCTTGGAAAGGTGGAATCCCGGAAGACACGATAAGGAAGGTCGGCCGAAACAAGTTTATACGATGTTCGCGCCGACAACGAACATATTTTTCATTTATTATGTGTAGCAACAATGAGTACCCCCGGTACAAAAAAATTATGGGAAAAAGAATTTTGATTTATCTTCTTATTTTTAAAAATATAAAAATAGACATTATTTAATTCTAAAAATATATATTCAATTTCTTTCTCAATCAGCAAAATATATTTTTTAATATTTTTTTCTCTCTATTTACGGTTCTTTGAAAATCAATCATTTAATATCTCCCGTGAAACTGTTAAATGCAATCGATTATTGCGAAACTAGTTATGTTCGAAGAGTTAAAATTTTCGAAGGTACACGATTCAGAATCGAAAATGAGATTACTTCATTGTTTCTTATAAAGTTGCGTATGTTGTATTTCGTTCATACATATTTTTTTGCGAGGAAAAACATAGGCGAAGGTTCTTTTGATCGTACATCGATCGTTTCTTCTCCAGAGCGCATTTTCGAGTTGTTCCGTCCCGCCGGCGACGAACGGCCGGTACGAGGATCGTTTACGAATCGCCTCGTTGGGGTCGGTCAGCTTGAAGCTCGCGTTGCCTGGCTCCTCGCGTTCTCGTGGAGAAGGCAGTCGAAGAGGAAGAGAAGAAGACAGTCAAGTACCACGGAGGGAACTCGTTTGTTAGTTTTTGCCCGCCTACCCAACGACGGGCAACGATCACCGTAGTTGCTCACCGCGGTCTCGGCCCTGGCAATCATCGATTTTTATAATTTTCCGTGTCCGCCGCTTTTAAAGCTTCCAATACCACCACTAACACATACATCCCCAGAGACGGACATTCCCTTCTCTCTTGCCGCGTATTCTCATGAAATTTCTTCTCTAGGATATCGATCCTGAATTTATCGTTTAAGTTTTTTCATCGAAATGTCATCGTGATTAGCTTATTTAATTATGATCACACATTCATACATAAAAATATATATTGCATCATTAGAGAATAATATTGTGCCAGTGTAATCGCTCATAGATTCAAAAATTATTAATTGTTGCAACATTAATTTTCTCATTCATGTTAATATGTCATTAATGATTAATGAATTAAAGTTTAAATTTAGCCGCAATTATGAAAAAGTCAAACAAGACTATTTACCAACGCTAATTATACATGATAAATAGGAATACGCTGCTTTTACGATCTTCTTTCTTACATATTCTCAGTGACACTTTCATTGATAATTTTAAAAAATTAATTTTAAATCTTGGAGAATTGTCGATGTACTGTAGAAATAAATTAAATCTTTTAAAAAATATATCTGCCGAATGTATATTGATATACATTCTGAACGACATGATGGAGCTTTTAATATGTATCTGGACTTGTATCGCGCTCGATCTCCAGGCTGTCGCCCGAAGGAGGTACCGGGAATTTACGAAGAGATCCTTCTCTACCCTCTCTCTCTCCCTCTATCTCTCTCCTTCTCTCTCTCGGGGCGACGGTTAATTACAATTGGCAAACGCAGTGCGCGGCGCGGTCGTTGCAGCAATTAGTCATACAGGACAACGGCATCGCGGACGTGTAGGATGATCGATAGCAACGCTATCGGCCGATGGGCGCCACGAACTAGCGGATCGTCCTTATGCCGTAATAATCTTCCCCTCCTTGCGAGGAAACCGTGATTAATACTACCTCGCCCACTTAATCTATCGCCGCGAGGCACTTCCCGGCGATCAAACCGCCGTCCTCCTGCCATCCACTTCATGCCCGCTCGCGCCTCCGTGCGTGTTGTTGCATAGAAAATCGTGATCTTAGATTTGTCCAAGCAATACGGATCCATTTGCAGGTGTCTCCTCTAGTCGCGCGCGAATAAACCACCAAATAAATCCGCACCGCGAAGATTAAAGTAATAACTCAATACGCTCGCTTCCGCAAAACAACTCCGTCCCGCAGTACGTCGTATTTTTTACTCTCGCAATTCGAACACACGAATTTACATCGCGTTCAGTCATCCGATCCACTTTCTCCGACAAGCGCGACTTTGCGAGCGCGCGTAAGATTTAAGGCGGGCAAGGAACAAGGGGAGAAAAGGTCGAGCCCCTTAAAGATCACGAAACGCGCGACCGCTGGCATGCGTAATTCGGCGACAAAAGCGTACCTTCGACGGCCGTAGGTGCGATCATTTAGGTCAGCTACTTCGTGACGTCTCGAGCGTGCTTTTCGTGGACCGAGAAAAAAAGAAACAAACGGCACGGGTTTGTTCGTTCGTTCGTTCGCTCGTGAACCGTGCAAGAGAGCCAAGAGCAAACCGGTGAACGCACGGCGAGCAGAGGTGACCGGCTCCAGGCGGTTTCGCGAGTGCACGCTTGTAACCCGGACTTTTATATCCTGCCCGATGCAATAAAACCCTTCGTCGGCATTTCGGCTTCTGTGCGCTTACGACCTGTCCTCCTGCTCCTTCTTCCTTCTCCCTTTCCTCGCCGTATCTTTTATCGTTCGGATCATTCACGTTTATTTCACGGATGTCCTTACGTTAATTTCCGATTTTTTTTCGACATGCTTTAATATAATTGACAAAATTTCGAACGGGGAGAAACGGGAGAGACACTGGCATAAAAGTTTATTTCAAAATTTAAATACTAATTATCACCAATAACATACCATGTAATACACTAGTAAATTGCGAGTAATACGCGTGAGTCTATCACGAAATTTTTATGCGACCTGTTGTATGTTTCTTTTTCTCGTATCGAGAGATTTAATAAATTTAATAGCCAATGTTGACTCAATTAAATTAGAGGGTATTACTCAAGTGAGAATCGGTTTATTAATTAACGCCCTTCACCGTCGATACACGAATTAATTTTTTTTACGTCGAAATTCCTGAGCTCTCTCCTGAATTTCGCAGAGGCCTTTGCGAAATTCAATTTGAATAATAGATGGAAGAACTACATTGACTGCATGTGCTGGCTCATTGCTGCCTCGAAGCGGATTTCTGTAATTACTTAACACATCGCACGTGCACACACGGCCGCTACACTGTATCGGAGTAAAATATCTCTCGGCCGCGTGTGTCTCAGGTCAAGAATCTTGTCGTGTAACGATATGTTCGCACGCGAAGGTTAACACGCGGACTTTCCCCAAACTTGCATCGGCGACAGTCTGACGGCGAGCGAGCGGGCGACAAATTTCGCAAAATCCACCTCGCAGTTACTCACGTCTCGCGGGAACTCGTGGGCGGATTTTATGCGAAATCGCGTTGACGCGCCGCATCGCGCTGTTCAAATACTTTACATCCTCTTGTTAAGAGAAAATACAACGTACGCTCGCCACCTTAACATACGCGCGATTAATCCTCTACTGAGGTGGAATCTCGCAGGCTGCTGCTAAAAATTGCGATATTCTTACAGCAGAGATAGTGTAATCAATACCCAATTATAAATGTAAATAGGATACAACTAAAGTACGTTAATGCAAAGCAGACATGACGTTTTCCATAAAATATCGAATGGCTATAATTAATTATCTTTTCAAGTCTCCGAGCAAGAAAGTTTTCGGTCAGGTAATGCCGCGAGCATTAATATTAAAACAAAGTGTTTAACGACAGCCTCTATCCGCTGAATTAATTTGGCTAGCCAAAAGGGAACGGATCGTCGTTCGAATAGTTGCGCCGCGGGTATTGTTCGATCGTTGTAAAAAATGGGTCAACTGGCGAAGCGAGTCGTCCTGAGAGACGAGAGAACGAGAGAGTCACTCTCACGAACTGTCTCCGAAGTACCTTGGACGGGTCCTCGGTTGCGCGATAGGTGGGTCAACCTCTCGGCCACGTCTCTTCTTGGCCGACGTTGTTCGTCTCGGTGAGTCATTCTCAGGCCCCGCGGCATTGCGGCCTGGCGCCAGCGTTGCGCAATATACGTTGCTGGCCGGCACCCCTCGTGCGCCGTGCAGAAAACGCTCCCCGTACCGAGATATCGCGCTACAACGCCACGTTATCCAATTTAACACGCATCGACGGAACTAAAGAAGAATCGCGCGCGCTCTTAATTTACTGCGAAAGCTTTAATCCGTGCGATACAGGTATTGAGAATTTTTTAAGGCGTTACTTGAGAGATAATCGAAGACGAATCGGGAGAGCAGCGTTCGTCTCGAGAATTTTTTCTCCGAGAATCTCTCAAGAGACGCCAAAAAATTATCTTTAATTTATCGAAGAAATATATTATCGTCTTGAGAAGTTTAATTTTGAAAATTACATGAGTTTTCGTACACGTTCTTTACTTGTAAATCGCTGCTAAATATGAAGTTTTATCTTACTATCGTCGTTATATTCGAGAGATAATCGAAGGCGATCGCCAGAGTAGTGCTTCTCAAGAATTCTTTCCTGAGAATTTCAATCCGTGCCAAAAAATTACCTTTAATTTATCGAGGAAATATATTATCATCTTGAGAAATTTAATTTTGAAAATCACACGAGTTTTCGTGCAAATTCTTTACTTGTAAATCGCTGTTAAATATGAAATTTTATTTTCATATCATATCATCGTTACTTGAAAGATAATCAAAGGCGACCACGAAGGTGGTGCTTCGTCTCGAAAACTCTTTCCTAAGAATTTTTCAAGGCACGTCAAAAAGTTATTTTTAATTTATCGAGGAAATATATTATCGTCCCGAGAAATCTTTAATCTTGAAAATCACATCGAGTTTTCGTGCAAATTTTTTGTCTGTAAATCACTGTTAAATATGAAATTTTACCGTACTATCATCGCGAGGATGAGGCGTGATGTAACGAATGTTACAGCGTACGAAGGAGGACGTACGCAGTGATAAACCCGAGAATATATTTTCTTCGCGGTACACCCAACGCGAGAGAGGAATCTCTTTATGCGAGGCTCGCTTTCAAAGAGCACGATGTTCCAAGGTGGAGGCGATCTCGCCGGTCTCTCAGAGAAGGATAGTGATTTGCGCGCTCGCAAAACAATCGTTGTCTTACAGCGTAATGCGAGACGAGATTACCATCGGCGTTTACTTTTTAGACTCTCGTTTTTTTCGTGCTAGCTAGTAGGTGCGAATTTGCAATTCAGCTTCTTTCGAAATCGCACATCGCGCTACGAACAGCAATCGTTGTTCGATGGTCGCGCTTTTTACTTTATTTAAAGAGGCTATAATTTCGCGCAAGGTATACAAGTTTACGTTTTGTAATGCCTGAATTTTATGACGGTCTACATAACATGCAGTTTTACATCGCCCTTCATCTTTCGCCTCTTATTTTGCTACGGGAAGATATGCCTTCTTCCAAACGGCGCTCGTGCCACTGCTTTTCGTCATGTAGCAATCGATTCTGCATACATAATAATGTTAAATCTTGAAAACGTCGGAAAGAAAGATTCGTAGGAAAAAGAAATGTACTTTCTCCGTTGCATAAAAGTTCGTTAATAAATAGCCTCTTCAACGAGATGACGAGATTACTTGGCAACAGGAAAGTTCAGGTCGCGATTCAGCAGTTTACGACAAGAAAACTCTCCGGTGTCCCGATAATATTCCTCGAGATAAATTCCGCTCGTGAAGTTTAAGGCGAGCGGCGTACACACACTCGCAAGAATGGGAGTTCCGAGTCTCACGCCTCCGCTTCGGATATGGGTTCCGTAAGATTTCGAGAGCCACGCGAACGGCAAGAGCAACCCGATCGGGCCGGTCTGAAGAAGATACGCCGATCAGAGAGAAAATAACGTATAATCGTTGGTAATGAGGTTAGACGAAAGGTCTTCCTCGAACTCGACTTACCGTACATAGGGGCGGGCACTGATTTTTCGGGGCGAGAAGTTAATAATTTTTAAAATATAATAGAGAATGACGTTTCGTTCTATAAATAACCCCTTTATAAAAATACACAATTAAATGCATAAGTAAAAAACGGTTAATTGCCTGTGGCGAATGGAAATGAGAAATATTTATAATCAATGCTAAAAGGAACCAAGCGAAAAGATTGAGGGAGAACGTATTTTTATTATACAGAATATATGGTTTAAAAATCGGCGCGTATCTGAGCAAAATTATTTCGCTGAACTCTTGTTAGCGAGAGACTTAGGGTTCGAAAGGAATATAAACTTCGTTAGCTTTCATACAGATCCGTCCCTAGAGGCGCAAACTCTGTTCACAGCGAAGGATTCAACCGTTTATCAGCGGTGATTTCACGACCACCCAAGGGAGCAAACTTCCTCGTGGTAATTGATCGTCTAAAAATGCACCTCACGTTTCCTCCTGCCCGCGATCGTTCGCCGTATAAACGTGCACTTCGATCGCTCGAACTCGAAAGCCACGTGTGCACCATCGGTTAAACAGTTATTTCTCAATTAATTGATAATTTATGCGTTACCGAGGCAAAATCACATTTTCACTCGCTTTACCCGCTCTCGTCCCGGCCGACCACCCAGCGCACCTGAAAGCCCGCTACGCGCGATTCCAAGACCTAAAAATATTCGGCTCAAGTTTCTTCGGCGAGTAGTTATTATCCCCTGTAAGTGAATACGCGGTTTAACGACAGTACTTCGACGGAGAGGTATTGCGTGTCGAGTCGTTTGCATAAAACAAATAGTGCGAGCGAGTTAATTTTCGCGGTCAGAAAATCGCTCTGCGCGCCGAAATTTTCATAGAGAGAGAAAGAGAACGAGTGAGAAGGGAGATTCTTTTTACGAGGTAGTTAGGTAATTTATCAGTCTCGTCATTAACGAATGAGATACGAAATGAGTGGCAGGCACATATACATAATCAGCTTCTTGACTTAGGTAACGTTAGGTGTCAGAGATATTGCAATGAAGCTAGGCGCCTCGAAGAATAATCGCTATTGCTATGTAAGCAGAGCCTCTTGATATCGCAGATTGAACTGATGAAGACAAACCGAGGGTGAATCCGTGCAAAGCCGTAAAGCTTTGAAAATTATTACTTGTTCAATTATCTATTGGATAATTTCTACCAACTATCTAATTATCTTTTTAAACTTTTAAACGATTTTTTAAATTCATATACACTGATACGTAGAAAGATATTAAAACAAAAATTTCTTTTTCTACACATATACAAAATTTTGTATATTAACAATTGTCAAATCAAATTAAATAGTTATTATTTTATATGAAATGTATAATGGATTATTAATGACATTGGGGTTTTCTCAAAATTTTCTCCAATTTTGTTCGCCTTCGATTTGCTCTCAAAGCTATCGGCAGACAGGGGTAAGACCTCGTGGCGCGGATCGCGAGCGGCGAAAGAACGGGCAACGAAACGGGGCCCCGGGGTGGCGATCAGGGACTATAGGTGCCCGGAGATGCTCATAAATCTTGTCTTAACGCTCGGTTTATTACTCATAATCAAGCAACCATGAATTCTGCTGAAATCACCTACGTTATAGTCAGCGGACGCTGCCTTCTACTTATCCTCCCTTGCGTTCCGTAGCAACCCTTGGCTACGCATCCGCCGGCTTCCGAACCGAATCCAGGATTAGAAAAGAAGTTTCGCCTTTTCGCACAGGAGAATTTTCTTTCCATCTCTACTTGAGCAGATGATGGGTTGCCCGGTTAGATTATGTGTATTACGTTAACAGCTGCCGATTAAATAAATTCGCATAAGTTATCATTTCGTACATAGATATCTAATTCGATATACATATGTGCGAGCCAATTTTAATATTTCAGCATCATTTGATGAAAATTGAATAATAATTTTACACTCAATAGATTTGAAAATTATATACTTTGTAGTAATTAAATTGACTAATAAAAAGAAATAAAAATAATTTATATATTTTATAAAATTTGGATCTCTTTTATAAATATTTAAATAATATTGATAGATATTTAATGATTACCTAATTAGAAATTCAAGCGATTTAAACGTTTGGGTTTTTTGATACTGTAACAAATTGCTCGCGAAGAATTTAATCTCTGCTTTAATTATTCATTCGAGAAACGGTTTCATACGAATATCTTCGATTTCACATTTTTATTTGCGGCGGGATTTAATTTTCTGCGGCGTGAAGGCGATGCGTCTAATGATAATGAGGGTTCTGCGGACCTGCATTTATATGCGAGAACCGCTTCGTTTTTTAGCCCCGTATTTCCTTTTTTATCTTCGAGCTTAGAGAAAGAGTGAATTAGGAACGGCGAGAGCTAGGTAGTAGAGTACATTAGTTCCGATTAGTACATTAGTTCCTCCACCTTCCATCGATCTTGATCCCCGCTCCAGATACCAGAGACGAAAAGACTGTACAACTTGCGTAAGCGCGGTATTTAATAATCCGCTGCGTGATAAATAACGTCTGTTAACTTGAGTGCCCGTGATCTTCAAAGGAGCCGCGTTTTTTTATCTATCTAATCGACTGGTGAATTTCGACGAAATGTCTGTACGCACGGACTTGCCTGCCTACGTCATTATCGCCACTTAGGATGCCATAACCAGAAATTAATTTAATCTATGTAAACGACAAACATTCTAAACGGTGCCTTTCCCCGCTGAAAGAAACACGGGGGTGTGTGTGTAGGCGTTTCTCTTTCTCAGTGGATATTCCATCTCTCGACATTCACTAGTAACTTTATCGAGCGCCAAGGTTTTCCAAGTGAGTTAACGGGTGCGTTACCAAACATCGCCTTTCTCTTTCTCTTTCTCGCTCTCTCTTTCTTTTTTTTTCCTTCTTCAGTCAAGATGAAAAACACATGCGTAAAAGTGTTATCGCACGGCTCGTAATCTTTACGGACAGCGCGGCACCGTCGATGAAACGGAGCGATGTGTCGCCTCCCGCGGAGTTTTCGAAATCGGCAAAGCAAGCTCGCCTTTTTTCACACACAGCCGCGCCGCCGGCTGAGCTTCGATGGTCATTACCTTTACGATCAATCACACCGCTCATTATGTTTAAGAGCGGCGTTACACGGCGGCCGTACACTCGCCGTTACGGAGGATCGGCCACGCCGCCAGCCCATTATACACGTCGAATGGAACTTCTTCGTTACTTTGTAATTTCGCTGACGTTATCGGGCGACTCCTTCCGACCGAACTGCCGGGATCATCCCCGTCGACGAATATTACTCGCGATGTCTCCAGCAGGATGGATCTCTCATTTCGCCTCAATCACCTCGATCAAGAGAAAAATCTCGAGTTACTTTAGCAGGCTCGTCGTGCCACATCTAAACTCTTTCACGTTGTTAAAATCCTTTGAATAAGTTCTCTTTCATATAAAAGGTGCGAAAAATTTGAGACACTTTCTGCTTATTTATTGCGAACATTCGGAGCGTGTGTTGCGCCTGATCGCGCGTAGGAATTAAACTGAGAATGATCTGGAGCAGGCAGAATGATGGAAAGGTGCGACCCGAATCATTTAGCGTCGCGGAAACTGAGGGACTCGTAAATCAGTAAACTTGACCTTGCTACGCACGTGCGCGCGAGTGCAGCTTGTTTTCTGACGCGATAGAGGCGCAATTAGTACCTGTCCGTGATCAATTAATAACATCCCGGTGTGCAGGCTAGAGGTCCTCGTCGTGAACGTCTTCTTGGCATTCGACGTACCGTCGCTCGACGGATCCACTAATTAATCCGCGCGCGGACAGCGGATAATGATTAATCACGTCGCTCTTGTCGGAAATTTCGTCGTCTGTCGCTCGATCGGTTCTATTATTATCGATATTATTATAGGCAAAGAAGGCTCGCTATACATGTAGCGACGTTGTATATCGATGGTCTTCAACTTTCGATTCGATACGGTCGCCCGCAAAGAATATCTTTCGCCGAATAATCCTCGATTGAAAACTCGCTTGAGGATAATAATTATGATCTATCTCTCTCCCTTCCCCCTTCGTTACACGCGTCTCCTTCGCTCCTTTCGGCCGGCTCCGCTTAGAAGGCACACATTAGGAATAATTGTCGGCTGTCACGCGCCTCACCTCGCGTCTGACCCCTCCTGTCGTATTTCACTCGATAATAATTGTCGGTGATAATTCATTTTATCCGACGCAAGTGAAGTAAGAACATATTTTCCGGCAACGTATTAATTACGACGGGGCCTCGCGCTTCTCCGGAGATGTTTTGAACATCTACGCGCGACATTCTCGTCCTTGTTGCAAAGCATTATCTTCGACAACGTGGTTATTGTCGACGATCGTAACGGTATAAGCGTACGTCTTCTGAAGGAAGCCGATTAAAGGAAGCCAGGATGTTCATGCGGCCACGAGCGCGCGATTGCAAATACGCTGTTTTTATATACGCGATTACAGCGAGTCTTCATAATTTCAGACATCTCTATTCGGAGATCGCGGAGCTTACTAGCGTAATAAGAGGACGAAAGGGAAATAATCGTCTGTCGCGAGGCACGATACCGCGCGGCACGTGACATTCGACAAGTCACGAGCAGGCATTTCCGCAGCGGTTCCGCAGACGTGACACGGTCTCTTCCACTTCTTACTTCTTGTTCGTGCGTCGTTCCTCTTCCCGTCACCCTCTATTTCGTCGGGAAGCAGGTACGGATTGGCTAAAAAATTAATCTACATAAAGTTTGTATTTTAACTCTTGACATGTTTCATAGAAAGTGGAATAATTTAAGAGTCTTTTTGAAGGGTTCTTTTTCAAATAATATATCTTCTACAAAAAATTTTTTGTTCATAAAATATTTGATTTTTACTCATAATATAAAATAGAATATAATTTGATATCATTTGATATTGATACAAAATTATATATATTAATCTAAGTGACATGTAATATTAAAGAACAAAAGATATAATTACATACTTTGTAACACCGATTCATCAGGCTTCTTTCTCTCTCTCTTTTTTTTTTTTATTAATATTGCTAGCCCGCCCCTGATCAAGATCAATACGGGAGCCCACGTGATATTCGGCATTGGAAATGCACGTCGCGGAACGCACTTCGTAGGCAGCTCACGTGCCATTCGGCGACGATTTATAAACGTTAATGGGTTAATATCGCCGCGCGATTCTTGGAGGAACGCAATCACGAGAGGTCCGGTGAAGAGGTATCGTATATCCGGGGGATGAAGAACGCTGAGATCAAGATAAAAAACGCAGTTCGTTGGACCACGCTATATATATGTGTATAATCTATACTCGTGCCGAGCGTAGCTATACGTCCGGCTCACACGCGATAAACGCATGATGGATGACGTACAATAAATACGGGAGGCAAGGTTTTTGTCTGTTATGTGGCATACTATCGATAATTAATCGCGGCGCGTCGCTGACGAATCGAATAAATAATCCACTCGCCGATAGTACCGAGACGAATTTTATCAAAGTAACCGGGCAATTAGGCTTATCGCTGTAACGTTGAACAGAACCGTGTTGAGACACGCGTCAAAGAGGAGCGTTAGATAGAGCGACTCTTATCGCGATTAATGAAAACTCGGGCGAGAAGGTCGTGGGAAAGCCGCCGCCTGTGATCTCGATGGATCCCGTACGTATCCGCGAAGCGGAGAGCTGGATCAGGGAGAGAGGAAGCAACGGGATGAAGCGGGTAAAGGGGGAGAGATGCCGGGAATCGCCTCTGGTGGTCAAGCGAGCAGACAGGAATCTGCCGATACTTTCGTCGGACTCGCGCGTACCTACGCGCGCCTCGACAAGCAGGATCGATACGATCGATACTCTCCCGTCCCGGAGAGAGATACACGCTGACCGGCCTCGGATTGATGGATCTCCTCGCGTCGACGTTTTCGTAGTCGAGCCTTCGTAGCGCGCGCGCGCCATTGTGCAACCAACGTCGCCGCGCGATCGACGCGGGAGAGAGAAATTACTCGAGGCACCCACGGAATCTATGGCACCGTCCTCGTGCACCCGCAACCAGCGGATTTAATTGTCCGATCTCTCGAGGCAAACGCCGACGTTTAAGTGCAGTCTCATGTTAGGATCCATTTCTCGACCAGCATTCAAGCGCCTGTTCAAACGAATCTGGATCTTGCAGTGGACAAATTAAATAAAATAGCACAAATGTACAAACTACACTGAAAGAAAAATATAGTTACTTTTGGCCTCAACCCTAATTTTATAATATTTCTAACACGATATGTGATTAACTTAACTACATGCATCATTATGTCAACTATAATTATCGTTAGAAATATTATAAAATTATGGTTGAGGCCAAAAGTAACTATATTTTTCTCTCAGTGTACGAAGCAGTCGCAGTTGAAAAAAGAACCATGGATTAATCTTTATAAATGTTCAAGGGGATCTTGATGTCGGAGACATTAAAAAAAATTAGGTGTATAAGAAAGTTCCATTCTTTTCGCCCTCACGTTATTTATAATTGCAAAATGACGATACAAAAAGCGGCGGCTTGTTCCGCTTTGTAGAATAACACGGCTTCGACATCCTCAACAAGCGTCGAAACTATGACGGCAAACGACGTCGGTCGTGCGCAATGTTCTATAGAAGAGGATACGCGGGGCGAGAAGGATGCGATCGAATCCTTTGAGTCGTACAAAGACAAGCACGAAGATCGTTTACGAACGATCGGTAGATCGCAGATAAACCGTCGAGCGGACGGGAACGTATCTCCTCGTTTGCGCCGATCACGTCGAACAAACGCCGCTGAGCGTAATGCGCGACGCTGCGTGAGCTCGCGACTAGCCGTGTGTGCGCAATCTTTCGAAACGCGACACGTTAACGACAACATTAGCGACGCAACGAGAGCCCGATTTACAGGGAGTCGTGTCCAGTTGATCCCGAGATATGATCTCTCAAATAAGAAACGATCACAAACGAGACCTACGTGAACCGTAATCATAAATGAAATTACAGGTGCAAGAGATTTGAAAGTCAGATAAATACAGGACATTTCTAATTTCCCACGTGAACTCGAACGATATTTCATCAAAGTTTAATCTTGAAATAAATTGTATAACATTTCATAAATAGAGAATTCTGCGGCGATTTATTAAGATTTGAATTGACAGCAATTTCATTGTACGATTAGATAGAGTTTCTTTAAATAAATCCAGAGCCTGCACTGAAAAAAAATTCTAGTTAAAAACGGACGAATCAGAAACATCTTGTAGGCGTGATCAAATATTCTGGTTATTACAAGTTATAAAGTATTGAGTTTTATTATAATAACCAGAATATTTGATCACGCCTACAAGATTTTCTGATTCGTCCGTTTTCAACTAGAACTTTTTTTCAGTGTGTAAAAAGAAAATACAAATTTCCCGCTTTTAACACCTACTTTTGCGACGCGGTTGAATCGTTGTGGGTATGTTGTCGGGTATTTTGATGTTGCGCCAGATCGGAGTGTCGGACACACGCAAAAATCGGTACGACGACGGCCGCGGTCGCGAAGACGGCCCGGGCACCTCTGATCGATGGTCCGTGCAGTCGCAACGCGTGACTATACGGGCCCGATCCTTAACTTGTTAGCCGGGATTGCCGACCTGTGATTAAGGTAACGGTAGTCATCAATTCGGCCACGTGATTGTTAGGCTGTCAGTCGGCGACCGACATTTAAGCGGCCGCCGCCGTGAAATCGTTCGACGGTAATTTGCCACCGTTCGACGGCTCGGGCGCGAAAATGACCTTTTCGAATTTACTATGGATTCTCGCCCGTATAACTCCCCTGTCCCCTCCGTGTGAATTATAAAGAGGACATTTCGTCGGCTCTCGTTGATGCAAACGCGTCGGCATGCGCGACGAAATGCTTCTCGTGAAACTCATTACATCACGTATCTGACGGATAAATCGATGTTGATTATTTTATTTTTTATTTTTTTTATATATACTTAATCACGGTAAATTTTATATTCTTTATGACATAAGACAAGTGTGGTGTATCTCTTCGAGATAATTAGTTGCTATAAATTATTTTATCTTCGTATTGAGGCCAACGTATTGAGGCATGTTTATTCTTTAGCTACTAAGTAAAGGCATGTCTATTCTTTAACTACTTATGAAGCCACGTGAGATATTTCAGGTATTGTTCTTAAAATAGCTCACACAGCATCCGCTCGCTTATCCAAAGAGCTAGAAACTTATTTCGCTAGTGTCTAGAAAAGAGGACATTCTAATAAAAAACATATTCTAATGCGCGGTTAACAAAACGCGATATTTTTCTTACTTGTTTCTTCACATTTGCTCTCGCACAGATCAAATTGTTGATTATGAAAGATGTTCCAGAATTTTAAATATTTTTATCAATTTGAAGTCAATTTCTTTTAATTAAAAACTCTATTATAATGTCTCTGAATTATAACGGTGATTGAATAACAAACAACTTGTTGATACATTTAGCCTCGTTAGCATATACCCGAATGTAATCGCGTAGGAAACACATCCGCATCTGTTGCGCACTTTGATGTAATACGGCGATTAATTCGAAGCGGATCTACGCAGCTGACACAGTCGGATTACATATGAAATCGTGCGCGCATTTAGCATAATACCCTGGACGGAATGCTCGACTAATGACGCGGTGCTACAGTTTATCGATGATTACAAGGAGGATGTGGGCGGGCAATCAATCGCTGGAAAGTGAATTCCGTTTGCGCCCCCCCCCCTCCTTCTCTCTTTCTTCCTTTTTTTCCTCGGTTTTTTTCTCACGCATTTTTCGTTTTTGCAAAATGGCCTCCGGAGACGGAACACATCGATTGGCTGATTTCGTCGCGATTATGGGCACAACGTGGGCGAGAGATACGTTGGTCGCGCGCGTTTCCACGGATTTATGCGAGCTCGCTAAACGTCCGGAATGTCATTCGATGTGTTTCTCGTATAAACGACGCGGCGTCTGGTTTCTCTCTCTCTCTTTCTCTCACTCTCGCAATACCTGCATTTGATTTTCATCGATCGTCCCGTGAGTAACGTGTTTTACGACTCGGAAGAATCTCCGGGGCTATAACTTCATTTCTTCCACGCGGCGAGCGAATCGATTTTCTTTGGTAATGATCGGTCGGCGTCGTTCCGCGCAGTTGCACGTCGACTGATGCTTAATTCTTCAGTTTTTTCACGGGTGAAGTTATCCCGCGATATTTTATGGCACTGAATAACTCTTGATTGAGAGAATTATTTCGTGTAAACGAAATAAATTGCACGGGACGCAGGATACAAAGTTTCTTAGTAATTTTTTTTCATCGCGTAATAATGACGAAATCGGGAGAAGTTTTCATGACGCGTAATTTTAATTATCACGCATACCTCTTGGAATATTGATACTTTAGATGCAATCAGTCGCCGGTGAATAACGTCCCTTTTTACGCCGCACGTTTCTTTTTAATCATTTGCTCGCCGCGCGATGAGCCTATACTCGTATCGATCATGCATTGAGTCGTCGGCGTCGAAAATCGAGTTCACGCCACCAAATCATTAATCATCGTTGGCGATTAATAGCTATCTGCGGAAATGCGTACAAGCGGGTTTGCAAGTACAATAGTGTCACGGCGATGATTAAGACACCGCGCCGCGATCCCGCGGGATTTAAAGGGCGATTGCGGTATGTACCAATTTAAATCGAGACTCCAATCGACGTGATCGACGTAATGAAAACCACCTAAGACAGCGCGGCTAATTTGCAATTTGAACGACGCGTTTGCGATATTACTGCAATAATAGGCGCAATAATAGACGTACTCTCAGCACTGACGGACGCTATTGCAACATTATCTTTCACTCGTCAGTTATCAAACCGCGCTATCCGTCGCGACGTCAACAATCCATCTGACTGACACTTGACGTTTTGTAATTTAGTATGATTTGTTTGCGCATCGAATAGGACGGACAGGTAGATGTTTAAAAAATTAATCTTCAAACCCACAAATAGGTCGAAAGTCGTAATGTGAGCATCATGTCTGGATAAAAAATCGTCCTCTTCTTAAAGATTGATTAATTCGCTATACCGCTTCTTAAAAAAGGAATAAATTAATATTCATAGTAAATAAATTCTTGAATTAATTTCTTATAATTATCTTGTTACTTAATTCTAATTTATTAGAATCCGTTATTTCGATTTTTAAAAGCGGATCTTTTTTCTCAACGCGAGTAGAGTATTCTCTGAACGACTTGCGCAAACTTTCCATCAAGGCCGCGGCGAGGCTCAATCTACTTGCTTAATTTATATGCGCCGTATCGAAGCGTTAAAGGCCGCGTTGAAGCATTACGTACATATATTTAGATTAACGAGGGAGATAGATTATACGGATTTACTTTGTTGGAAAATTAATACGACGCCGCAGTGTCTCTGCGATACACGTTTAAACGGACGGAACGATCAATCTAGAGTCCCGTGTGAACTCCATTCACGAGATGAGCGCCGAGTGTCAGATAAACGTAACCGCGCGCTATACTAAGAGCACGGCCGATCATAGATTAAGACACGAGGAATGGTTATGACTTATGACAAATGTAATCTAGAACTTGACAGCTCAATCGGCGCGTTCAGCATACCTGCGAGGGTAAACATTGGTGTTCGTGTTCCTCCCGTGAGGCCTCCGACTGTTTAGATCGACCGATATATCGGAGCAAGTTATTCCTTATTACTCATCCCAATTCGTCGCTTGCATAATAGATTTTGATCTTTTTAGAAAATTAATTTATAAGTCTGTGAATGTGTACAAGGAGAAAGGCAGTTGGGTCAACTTTTATTGAAGAGGTATATGGAAATTACTTATTCTTTTGATATTGTTTATAGAAAGTATTATTTTATTAATTATCGAATATTAATTTGCATTCGCGTCATTCTTCTTTAAAGTGAATAAATTACACTTAGCGAAGCCTCACAATATCCATTTAATTTTCTCCCCGCAAAAAAAAACTCGATAATAAGTTTCTTCTTCGCCGGGAGAAGGCCTTCCATCTCTTTCTGACCGCGTTTCGGGTTCCCTTCGCCGCGACGCGAATCTCGAAAACGCGCGAAACGGAAAAAAGAACGACGGGAACGTCCGAAAGTGAGAGAGGACGCGCGAGGGAAGGGAAAGCAAGCCGGCGAGTTAATTATACGTCGTGCGAAAGAAGATTTATCGGGCGTACATTTTCCACGAGAGGCGCGCGCGCGCCAGTCTCCTACGCCCGCTTCCTCTCATCATCCCTGCAGCCCTTTCCGGCTCCCTTCGCGTCCGTCGACCACGCGTGGGTGTCGCCTGACGACTCAATATTACTACCACAAAACATACACACGGTCGTTATGCGCGGCCATGGGCGTACCGTGGACGCGCGCGTGAAACGAGATAAGGAGCTCGAACGTCGCGGTCGAGACAGAGCGGTAGGGAAGTACGGATGAAAAAAGAAGTCTCGGTGGATGATGGTGGTTGTAGTGGTCGTGGCGCGACGGAGGCCTCGGACGGTACCTAAAACTCGGCAAGTTACGACGGCGGTAAACCCGCGTCGAGATTCAGGAATATCGCGCAGCGCCCCACGGAATATCCTCGACGCGCAAGATAAACAGTCTCTCCCACGCCATACGATCGCCGATCGATGCTAATGAAGAACCTTTCTTTTCTCTCTTTCTCTCTTTCTCTCTCTCTCTCTCTCTTTCTCTCTCGAGGAGATTTCTCTGACTACGCCTCTCTCTTGGCTAAACAGTGTTTTCTCCTCGAATAAAAAACGCCATCCGCGCGCCCGCGTTTGCTCGAGACACGCGCGCACGCGTGCGAAAAATTCTCCAACGACCCACTTGGCGTTTCTAACGTACCGTAGAAATTTCAGGCGGGAATCGCTCGAATTCCCGGACCCTTCGCTGCTGCGTCGGCATCCTTCGAATTCCTTGTAAAATTACTCGACACACGGATATTGCGCGCTCCTGGGCGCCGCAAGGCGAATAATGCGATTACCCGCTTGAAATATTCGCGAACATCCTCCTGCGCTCGGAATCACGGCTAACAAGATACTTCAATTAAGTTTCTGAAATATCCGTAGGACGTGGCAGATTAAAAAAAAGAGTATATATAAAAAGAAAGAGAATATTTTCAATACAGAATTAATCTTTTCCTTTACAATTTAAAACGCTTCGGCAAATCTTTTAGCGGTCTGCTCGAGTCTTTATATTCAGCGATGAAAGAAAAACTCAGCAGTCGTGTTTCGGTAGACGTCTCAGAACCGTAGAGCAATTTCATTTTCTCCCGCGATGAAGGACGGCGATTTCCCGACTGTGCAGTGCAGATTTTAATATAATTTGGTTGGATGCCGGCGAGAGCGAATAATCGAGACAGGGTGATGCATGCCTCAAGGTTCATTGTATTGTACCACGGGGGGAATACGGCATGAGGAAAGAGGAGAAGGAAAAGAAGAAGAAGAAAGGCTCCTTTGTGAAAGCAGTGTCAGGAAATCAGGATTGATATAGGGCTGCGGTAGGTTCGCTCGTAACTTTGTCCCGCGGTACCTGGGACTCGGCCCCGATCCATTAATCACCCTCGTACGAGGTCTGAACTCTTGGGTGATTAGCAGGCGTGAACACCGGCTCACCGGAGATATATATGCGATTGGCCGCTATTGTCGACCACCGCGGACGCTCCGCGACGGCGATTGAGATGTCCGTCTCCTTCGTGGATTCTGAAAACCGCGTGGCTGGAATGAAATGCGCGATTTCACGGCCAGCTCGTGCCACGATTCTCATTTGCTCCTTCCTTGTTTCCTGTGTTCTACAAACAATTATGCCACCGCCGATATATACAGTTTATAACAACTCTAAGGTCCGTTTTTTTCAACTTCTTGATAAGCTAACTAATAGTTAAATAATATGTCTGAACTTGTTCAATTTAGAGAATAAAACAAAGACGTACAGACGTATGATTTACTTATTAATTAGTTTTCCAAAAAGTGGAACAACCGGCTCTAAAGGCATTATTATGTTATATTGTTAAGCAAAGATGTAGAAAAATCATTTGCATTGTTTTTTATGAATTTTTAAAACACATTTTGTTAATACAAACATATTTTTCTTTGAACAATTTGGAAAAAAGCTTGCGGCCATTATGAGATATGTTATGAGCATAATAGAGGCGGGCGTTTCTTTCAGGCATATCCTTCGCCACAACTGCTGGTTTTAAAGACGTTTCTTTCATGTAAGATATTCGTAAGTAGATATTAACATACGTACATTGCGTGATCAGTGAGCGGAAACGGATAGAGCACAATGCGATATTAATCATTGCTTTAAAGCTTGTTTACGATAGCCATGGAAAGCCATGCTGGTTACGCGACCTTTACAAAAGGAGCGTTTCGTTATTCTTATTCGTAAGCGTTACGTTGCTCTTAAGTCATTCCCGTTTGTCCGGCTGCGTGATTCTCCGGCTCCTAAAAAGAGGCGCTTAATTGTACGGCGATTTAACCGTAGGGGAACCACCCGTGGGGACTGCCAGAGGTCCCCGCGAGTTTCGTGGGTGTAACTTACGAGGTAATTAATGCAGCCGTAAGTTGCGAGCCTGCCTGGAAGACGGGGCTTGTTTCGTGCTTCTTGATGTGTCCGAAACTACGTTTCTTGAGCACGACTTACATTGGTCCACTCGCATCACTTACTGGAAACTTACCGTTATTTACTTAAGGAGCGCATTTTATCAATGTAATCGACACGATATGGTTGCCGCTAATTTCGTCCTTTTATTTTCTTGTATTTAAAGGCTATATTTATGCTAGACATGAATCTTTTCAAATAAAGATTCAGGAGCGCGTGAGAGATTCTGCTTCTAGATCTCCTAAAAAAATTATATATGTTAATTCAATCTATTGGTTTCTTGTGGTCCGATCCGTATTATTTCCTGAACGTTGTGTAATGTATTTTGTTCCATTCTATTCTTTCGTGGAAATTGAAATGCGCCGCGCATTCCGATCTTTCTTCTATTCCCCATGCGCGTGCATCGAGATCGATCCCATCGCTCTTCCTCCTTGTCTGTCGTCGATCCTCCGTTTCAAATCTAGGGCGAATATCCGGGGAACGGCCGTTCTTCGTGGAAGAGCAGAGTCGAAGAAAGGATCACTCCGCACGCGATTTTAACGACGAAAGCCGATCCGAAAGCATCGGAATTATTAATTAGGCAGTTCTTATATCCGTATCGCGTGGCACGATGCCGCGGGATCCACGAGGATATAAAATTAGCAATTTTATACCGCCACCGCCCGGTTAACCGGCCGATTCTCAGACTCGTGCCAATATCGATTATTGGGCGGGTTTCTTGTCCGCCCGCGGGGTGATCTCTCGTATCAGTTGCGCGATGAAACTTTTTCTCTTACTTCTCCCCTTAATTATCTCCACGAAAGTCAATGCGGTGGCGATGTCTTTCTTTGCCAGCTAATGAGAATTTAATTACGAATTTGCAATACCTACGTGTTGTAATTTGTGTTCCAGCTCGAAAGCGGAAGGTGTTATTACACACCGCGTAAATCTCGTATCGAGGCATTGCTAGACGGCGGAATAACTTTGTTTTCCTTGCGCGATTCTAGAAATGGATTTGATGGGTTTCGTAGCAGGTACACACCTGGGTCACGCGTGGGCCCACACATGCACGCGCGTACAGCCTATCACGCCTCCTCGCGTGACGTCACACCTGGCTATAACCGCGGGGATTCGTCGGGGGAGGAGAGGAGTGAAAGGGCGAGTGAAAAAAAGGCCCCGATGAAGGGAGAAAAAAGGAGTGACCCGAACCGGTTCACGCCAGGTCAACAGCACGCATGCCACCCCCGTAAGACCCATCGTACATCGGCTTGATGTGCATCTACCGGGTGTATGAGCATGAATCGCAGTAGAATTCTTTCTGGTTGAATAGACTTTGATATATACACGAAGGAAATAGAATATAAATTTTATCTTTCAACGGAAATTTTTTATCAATTGCCATCATATATCAATATTTAAAATAAATTTATTATCGAGAAAAGAGTATGTAGACCTACGTAATGTTTTTCTTGTCGTGCAAGTCATTAGCGATATTATATAGACTTGGCTCGCCTTATCCGGAATTACACCAATTATGCGAAACTCTATCGTAGTCGGTGAAATCCATCGCCGCAAATCCAGAATTATCTGAAGAGACGGGCAAAAGGCCGTCAGTCCGGTCCGATAACAAGTTATTAGTCAATCGATAAGCTCTTCGTCATCGAGCACTCTTCGCTCCAAGTGGTCTCTTTTCCTTCTCTCTTTCTTTCTCTTTCTCTCTCTCCCTCCCTCTTTCTCGCTGCCGGTTTCACTCTTGTTGCGATTTCTCCGCCGCTCAATTACTGTAAATACACGGAATAATAGCCGTGAGATTATTGACGGCGTTTCGGAAGTTTTAATGAAAAGGACGCGCGAGCGGCAAGCCTGGTAGCAAATTATTCCACTCGCAACGCGCCGGTCTCTGGCCGCTGAGCCGGCTTTTACTACTTCGGCGCGCATCCTGCCATTTATCATTTGCAGCGTGCAATCGAAGACGGAGAGGCAGTGCGTAACGAGAGTGTTGTACAAGGTTTCGAGTTGTGTACGACCGCGCGTGTACCGGTGTGTCTTGTAGCTGACGCTGGGCGAGAAGAAAGCAAAGCGGCGGAGTAAGCCGAAACGAGATCGCTATCGAGGCGCCGTTGGGCTGTTTGTCACCTTTCGCAAGCGCGTGGGTTGCCGCCACCGTCCGTCGCCGTGCTCGCGAAACCGAATATATGCGGTGTATGCAGTTTTTTAAGTAGCGCTGCAGATATTCTGATCGCCAGGCAAAGAAACCTGCGAGGAGTCGATTCGAATTCAGTCCGATTACATTTGCATGGCAGCGCATGAATGCGTTTACCGCTCAATTCATGTGTCTTTACTACAATATTCCACTTTGTGTCTTCTTTACAGGATGCGTTAGGTTCGTAAAGCGAAATTTTAGACAAACTCGTGAAAGCCTTGAAAGCAGGTGATAGTATCAAGAAAACATTCTATCATTGCGAGATAATTTTTACAAAATTGATGCGGTATTTGATTGACCATAATTTGTTCACATTTGTCCTCTCCATTTTTTCCATCTTGTAAAAAAAAATTATATAATATAAAAATTATAAGCTCTATAAATAGAGCTATAATAAAACTCGCTTCATCAGGAACAACTTATTAAAAGCATGCTGCGCATCTTTCAAAACCCTACAATTTTTGAAAATAGAAATTAATAACGTTTTGCTAATTTAAAGCAGGAAAGTTTTTCTAATTAAACGACTGAAGTCAAGCTCACACTTCTCTCTCCGTCTTTTCTCTATTTGGAAGCCCTCGCGCTATTCTCAGCCCTCATTGCGCCCGTTCACCATTTTTCTCGGACGTTCCCGGAGATATCGCGAGAATGTCGAGGATAAATCGAAAGGTATATCACCGGTAGCGGCCTATTAGCGAATCGCTGCAAGGCTGTTCGTCATCTCACGCTTGGCTAGTTGTGCCGCGGCGTGAGCTCGCTTTGCCGACACGCGACCTACACACGGCGGCGCGCGACAGCTCGTCCCGTCCTTTTCCCACTCGCGTAAGAACAGCGCACGTCGGACGAACGCGTCCTTTTCTTCTTTTTCCTCGTCTCTCTTTCTCTTGTCTCCTTCTCTCCCCAACCCTCGCGATGTGAAACCCGTCCCTCTCGCCACCCACTGATTCGACAGCAAGAGCTCGCGATATGGCATAGGGGAATAAGACGGAAATAAGATACGACACAGCTGATACGCCCCCGCCCACCGATTACGCGCGCTAGGTGTACGCCAAAGATTGTCGATGATGTCATTCTCGACTATAGATACACTTTCGGTAAGCCAAGTGCAGGACATTGGCTGACCGATTATAGATACGCGGATACGAAGGGTGCCAGCAAGAAGAATTTTCAATGGAGTGTGCAAGTTTCATTTCATTCGTAACTAGTGCGAAACGTATTTAATTAATATTAATTGGCTGCTTTGGTTATACCCGTAGAAAGTCATGGCGTTTTATCAGTCAGAGAAAATAAGTGAGTAAGGAAATGACAGAAAGCTGACGTAAAGCAGTCAATTGTGACGTGATATGTCTTCCTCAATTTGTTTAATTAATTTTTCATATATAACTTTTTTGTTATTAGTGTATGTAAGAAATAATGTATATACATACATATATATAAATAAAATATATCTTAATTTCTATAATTTAAAAAATCTGCTTTTAAACGTTGAGACATCTTTCTTTTCCGCGTTAATTAACTGAATATTTTCGTAGAAACATTATTGTCATCCATTATATAATCCATTCAGAATCAATGCTCTGTAAATTACTTATAAATAAAATGACTGCAAATGCAAAACAATAACATGCCGGTTATGTGGGTCAATCTCGGTAAATTCGCTCGATAAACCCCGACGGGACGAAAATCGTGTCGGCGACAAAGTGAAGGGAGGTTTGTGTGTTGTTCGGAGCCGGAGCAAGTTGTGCCAACGATATCAGTCATCCTGCGCGACCGAGAGCGAGACTTTCACCGTGACGACGACAACGAAGACGTCGATGCGGCCGGCCGCATGAAATCCTAACGGCGTACGCTACCAAAGTTTTCGATTTTGACGGCCATCGAAGCTCTTCCGTGCGATCACCTTGCGATCGCGCCACCCACGATCCATCATCGCGCTACCATCGCCAAGGAGAAATCGCGCGGCTATTCAATGGTATCGTTGATCCGTTCCGCACGACGGGGATCGGTAGCGCGCTCGATCCGGCCGATCGAACGTGCGCTCGATCAAGACGATCTCCGCTCGCATCCCGCCTACGCACGATCGCCGAGATAGCGAGATGATGAAGAAATAAGTCGAGCTGAAGAAGATGCCAAGTTTGCCGTCAATTTTTCGTGGATCGTTGAATAAATTTATAAATTTACTCTCAGAAAGCGATAAACATTTCACCATACTTTGAACTTATTCTCAAATTTTTACGCATTTATAATTAATGACATGCACTGAAAGAAAAATATAGTTACTTTCGGCCTCAATCATAATTTTATGATATTTCTAACGATAATTATGGTTAACATAATAATGCATATAGTTAAGTTAACCATATTTATCATTAGAAATATTATAAAATTATGGTTGAGGCCAAAAGTAACTATATTTTTCTCTCAGTATGATAATTAATATTAAACAATGTATAATTGAATTATCTAACGTGGTACACATTGATACGTTTATAGATGCATCGTTTTTCACGCTAATGTTTAATGTCAATACGTTTAATAGAAAAGATTTCATGATGCATCTTGCTGAGATGTCTTGTCGGGAAAAAATGCAACGCGAAAGGGCGCGTTAAAAGCTACCACTGATGCGATGCGCCATATTTCTCAGGACGAATTTTATTGAGGAAGTTAGGCGGTGGGCTGATGAAGGTGGAAGAGAGGCGAGCCGGGAAGTATTGAATTCATCGGTACGCATTGTCGACAAGATATACGAAGCTGGGGGTTACGGGTTAAGTGGGCCCTGTACCTCCGGTAAATAAGTCTCCCCGCTTTCGTACGCGTTTCGCGCGAGCGCGTGTGAGCGTCGCGGACCCGTGCATGCATGCATGCATGCGTCCGTTGTCTCTCGCGTGCCTCCGGAGAGTGCATACTGGCCACGATGCGCTCGCACAGGCCAACCGCGCTTTCTCAGGGCAATTTATAATCGTACGGGTTCAATGCGAGCCGTGTGGGACGCCCGAGAACAAAGAGACACCCCGTAGTAGTAGACGCGCGGCGCAACGCGGCTCTCTCGGCGGTCTTCTTCCTCGACAGAAGGAGCGGAGTGGCGGAACGCCGCCTTCACCAACGTGTCGTTGATTAGTCGCTTGAGTACGCGCCCGGAGTACTCGTTAGAGCGATTCTTCGGGATCCCGGACGTTGATACCACCACCCCCCACGGGACTTTTCTATTCGTCACCGGCGTGTCGCGCCCCTCGACTCCAGTTAAAACTTTATGACTTGCGGCGGGATGTTGAATAACTGAAACCACACGTGCGTCGCGCGTGGTATGTCCGGGGGACGCGTTCCGCAATTAATTAGTGTTTAACGCGTCATTATTATCTTTAAAGTAATATTTGCGCGACGAACCAGGGGACCGGTTCGTTACTCGCGCGCCGACGATAAACCTCGGGGGCTGATTGTACTTGAGTTCCGCCGAAACGAACGTTTGATGTTCCTTGACATTTACTCCTCGAGTCTTTCTTTCCGGTTCTGCAACGTCCCGTCTATTATATCTATATTTTGCAGACGTCAGTTTGTTTGCTGTAAAAGATCAAAGAGATAGTTCCAATTTTGTGGCATTATCGAGAATCGTTGAAAGATACGATTTCGATAGAGATTGCTGGAAAACCGACGAGGGTAAACGCCGCTGATTTTCTGAGATCAGAGCTCATACTCGATGTAATTCGCGATCCCAGGTACGATTCAGGGAAAAGGGATCTCCGTGCGTGGATATTGTTTGTACGTAACTTATATATACAGGAAGGAGCAAGGCACAAAGCGGCGGTTCCGCGTGACCCACGACCTCGCCTCTAATGAGCGGCAAAGCTTACGGCTATTGTAAGAGAATCTCCTCCCGCGTCGTCGAGGCTCCTCTGTTTTCTTCGTGCTCTGCCCTCCACCCGAATCCTTTCTCCGGCCTGGCCGTGCTCTCGTACGTTTAACTCGAATACAATAAGGCAGAAGAAAATTCAATCCTTCTCCGTCCCTATGATTTCACATGGAAGCGCATTTATCATACCTTATGTATGCTAACTTGCGTTACGAGAAGAGATTTAAAAAAATATCTTTGTATAAGATATGCTATCTTTTGAAACCTCCATAATTTTAATAATAAAGATTTCATAATTAATTTAGAATCAAGTTCCTTGCTTAATTTAAATTTTTAATTAAAAATAGTTATTAGCTGTCGACATTCTATATTCAATCATAATGAAATGTTGCTCGAATCGCGATTATATACACTATAGATTGACTGCCAAGGGATAACGTTTCCGAACCGCGACATTTCGCGCAAAATCTCCGCGAGTCGCGATGACCGCATAGTCATCGCCAAGAGGAAGATCGGTGATTCCACGAAGCGATCGGCAGAAGAAAAAAAAAGGATGAGACGCAACGAGAGAGAGACGACCCGACCCGAGCGAACCCGCGAGCTCGCTGCACCGTTCTTGTCGAGCGAATCGACGGGTACGGCGAAGGGGAACACCCTGTACATGCCGACGACATTCCCGAAGTGCAGCGTGCAGTTTTTCGCGGCTACCGGTGCAGCGAGCAGCCTGTGACGAGTGACTCAGAGGCTTCGAGGTAGACACAAGGGCGAAACAACACGCACGTGCTCCCTCGCGGACGCGTTTCTACGTGCATCCACGTATGTACACACGTGTATGCATGCGCGCGCTGCTCCGCTCGTGCGTGCGTGCATGCGTGCGCTGCGTACGCGCGTGTGCGCACGTACGCGCGCCTGCAGCCAGATCGCGCGGTGCGATCGCGGAGAGAAGAGGAAAAAGGGAGAAGCGCGAGATTTATTTGCCCGAATTTCGATGGCCGCCGCCGTGCCCGCGCCGCTTCCGAAGAATGTATCTCGCATTCGGGATCTTTCGCGGAATATGTCTTACGATGGATTCCCTCGAGAAGGTTCCTTTCGAGTGCTCGATCGTTGCTTTTCCGCCGTCGAGCTCCCTCTCGCCATGTAACATCTTCAACGTCTGTTTCATTTCACAAGAATTATGTCAAAGGCAGAGAATTTTCACGATTTATACTTGAAAATTTTACGAGATTGTGATACATTTTGGATTTAAAAATGTTATGACGATTTTATCGTCGAGTCCAGTTTTAGCCTCAAAATTCAATAATTTATTATTATCGGCGTGGTCTCATGGTCATTATTCCGAGGTGGATCGCAATGATATCCAATAAATCAATATCCGACCAAACGATCGGAGACGTGCGTCTCGCCGATGATGTATCGTTTTGTCGTGGATTCTCTCGAATCGGCGCTATTAGGCCATCGACATTGCCGATGCTTTTTGTGGGGGGAGTCACGCGAGGTGAACCTCGCGTGTCCCATGTGTCCCGTAAACGATGGCGACTAGTATCGCGTTTAACTAATGTGTCGGACCGGTTAGAAGCGTATTGATCAGAGACCGAGGCTAGATTTATGTTGGTGAATGATTCACGGCATGTGATTTACAGCGGATTGTCCGGTACGCGCGCATACTGATTGAGCATTTATGCCGCTCTCCCGGCATCGTAATCATTTATTGGGTTAAGGTGAAATTCTCCTTCTTCCCTTCGTCGAAGGTTACAGTCGGATTTCTTGTCCCTTTTTGCTACGGTCTCGGCGTTTCGATATGTGACAAAATACACAGAATCGAGGACTGGCATTTAAACCAATTAAAATTATTGATTTGACAAGGAATATCATGTCGAAATCTTTTGGATTTTGGATTAACTCGATTTACAAATTCCCTGAGTTTATACTCTTTGCCTTTTTGTTACTCTTTTATCTACGTGATGCATTTAAATATTTTACATTTTCTGAAATTTGATAAATGATATATTGATAAAATTTTTTCGCTCGTCCAATCGTTACGGAATCAAAGTTACATACTCGATTCCAGTGTTTATGTAAAACCACAGGCACGGCCAGGCAGCGTGGTTACGTTTTAGAAAGCGCGTTCACCCTAACGGCGTCGCAAAAATCGCGTTTCCGTCGCCGATCGGAGTATTCGAAAGTCCCTTGGGAGCAGCACTTCTTGTTTTTCATCTCTCGCTCTCTTCGATCCTCGATTACGAAGGCAGGACACGCGTCTCGCGTAGAATGTCGCCGTAACGAAGGGGCCTCTTCTCTCTCTCTCTCTCTCTCTCTCTCTCTCTCTCTCTCTCTCTCTCTCTCTCTCTCTCTCCCCCTCCCTCCCTCCCTCCCCCTTTCTTTTCTCCCTCTTTCTCCTTCGTTTCCTTCCATACGTCCTCGCGAGGATGTGCCACAGCTTCTCGAGACCGTCCTTTACCCTCTCAGCATCCCACCGGGTGATCCCTTGGTACAGATGAACGTTTAAATTAGGCAGAGACTCCTCCGGAATGCGCGAAAGAAACGACGAGACCGGCATTCCGCGAAGTTTTGATACGCCTTTGGGCGTATCACGCTCGTAGGGCACTATTAGCCCTTATTCGGCAGGAATGAGTCTTAAGGGTCCAACCCGCGATCCTTCGCGCCGTGGCTTCGAACTTGCACATTTTAAATCCTGCCCACGAGCAGCAACTTGATCATGATGACATCTTCGCTTAATATATATACATAATTTTTTCTTTCTTTATACTTCACGCTATTATATATTAGTACAAGTACTCATTTTAATAATATGTGGTCTTTACATTAAACTAACTTGTTTTTTCCCTTTGGTTTCAGAGTCTGGCCACAGGTTGGACAGCGGCTCCCCGTTTTGGAGGATTCAACTTGATCAGGACCTTCTGGATACCATCAGCGCGATCTATCCGGAGTGGTTTAAGGTAAGGCTCATTTTATCCTTCCCTCGCGCCGCACCAGAATCGGCGTACTCGTTGAACGAATGCGGGACGATAACGAGGTACACTCCTCGTGCAGGATTACACTAACAGTCGAGCAGCGTCGACGTCATCCCCTACATCCTCAAGCGTTTCCGACGCGCAAACCTGCAACGACAACACCGCCGTGGTCGTCGTCACCGAACGCGGCGGTGAGCACAAGGTCGCCAGGAGCGACGCCAAGTCGAAGTCGAAGGCGAAAAAGGCAGACGGCCATAAGGATAAGGACCGGGACAGGAAGGACCCTAGGCGCGACGCCAAGGACGAGAGGTAAGATAATTTGCGTGCCACGCCGCATGTAGATTACGCGATGTGAAAAGCAAGAAAACGAGACTCGCCGGGTTAGAGACTTAAATTATAACGACTGAAAGTTAATAAAACCTCGTGAAATAGCGAAATGAGGAAAATATCTGAATCGCGTTATCATCTTCCACCGGCTTCCACGCGAGTATAACCAGCACGCGTATAAACAGAAGTAATAGACAAAGTACGCGTGTTCCCGATCGCGTGCTGGGGCGTGAGGCAGGGCGTTATCGCGATCGAGAAATAGACACGTCGTCGCCCGGCACCTGTCCCGATTATTTTAACAAGCTCCGCAGGCTACTCCTCCCCGACGCTTTGTCGCGTGTCGTCCGCGTCATTATCTCGGGAGACGTTATTTCTATTAGCCCGCGATACTGCGCCGACCTTGCAGAAACGCAGCAGGAAGACAACTTGCTAAGTAGCGGACTATCGCACGGGTCCAGGAGATTCACTTACTTGAGATCCCGTGACTTGCAGTAATTTTAAAACCCAGGTACTTCGATCTAATAATAATATTTTAACGTTAACGAATTACCACTTTGCCTGCCGTGTCACCTATATCTGAATGATGTACGAGTTTCCGCAAGAGCCTTGTTATTTATGAGTGACAATTTTATTTATTCAATTAAGAATGATTTTAGTATTGAAATATATAAAAAATATTTAAATATAGTTTGACAATCAAAATATTATGTAAATAATACATAATATTTTATGTGTATGTTATAAATATATAATACTATTGTCAAAAGTAGTATTGAATATATTAATTGTAATAAAATTAAACAAAAAGATGAAAAATCCTGAATTCAAGCTTTTACTGATTAAATAATAGCTAAATATTTAATATTTGATTTGAAGTAACAATTAAGTCGGAATTGGACCTCAGATTTTTTTGATAATAAATTGCTTAAGCGGGAGATAGCAGTATTAGTTCTCGTGGACCTCCGAGCGCCTCAATCCGCTGCTGCGAGTTGCGAGATCGCGCGAGATGCTAGGGCCGCGCCGAGCGGACGATTAACCCGCAATTTAGTATCGGTACCGCGTGTAATCGTTACGCGAGAATATAAACGCTCTTAACGACCGGCTTCCTATCTCCAGCTGTGACGAGTAATCTTTTCTCGGAACTTTCCCCTCGGCATCTTAAACTACCTCGCCGGATCGTTGGCTCTCGACGCTTTAAAATCTTTAATCGGCTCGCCAACTTCTCTACGTATGGATTCCGCGCAAAGCGCCGCGCGCGTAATTTTCTCTGAACTTTTCGTGAGATAAACCGAACAGGCGGATCTTTTGCGTGACATTTCGCTCGCGACACGGCGCCTTGCCTGTATCTCGACGCGTACCATCTGGATCCGCGAAGCTTTCACGAATCCAGGTCCATCGAGATAAACGGTTTCACTCTTCAGTGACTAAATCGCTCATTATTATCCTTTTGTCGCACAAGAAACGTGACTCGATATTTTCTCCTCTATTATACCTTCTATTATTCGCGAAGTACATATAACTTTTATTTCACGATATTTACGTTATTATTCATTTTACGCGATATTCACATTATCCGGAACGAAAGTTAGGAAGAAATACATTTATTCTGACGATAGAAGTATCGCAGAAACACAAAATATTGTAATATTAAAGAATTAAAGTCTTCGTAACGTTAAATCTTTTTCCGTATATCAAAATAATATTATTCATTACTTTTAATTTGTTTGAGATATAACCGGTTCGTGGAAATGGTGTATTATTTCTAGATATTTTTAGTTTAAGATCGAGTAGACTCACGGGAATACACACACGATATAAACTATCGACGTAGATAACTCGACGTTTGACATTTCTTGCTCGGTGAAGATTCGCGTTCGAAGAGAAGGAAAGAGAGCAACTGTTTCCGATTTCGCTTTTTGATGAAAACGTCGTTCGATCGAGTGTCGATTGATCCGTCATTCCGTCATTCGCGGCAAAAACATGCCGCGAAGGACCCGGGGCTCGATCGACACTCGAGCTTCAATCGGTATCCGGTAGGCTCGATCGAGCCGACGTATGAAAGATTAATTCACAAAACGGCCACGTTTTGCTCGTTTCGGTCCGTTCTTCGGGCCTGCAGGGACGCTGGAAACAGTAAGAAAGGAACGAAGCCCTCGCCGCAGCAGGATAAAGCAGCGGCGGACGCGGCAGGAAGGAAGACCGCGAGCGCTATTCCAGGATCGGAATCGAAGATGGCCGAGGGCAATCAGTCGCCGCCGAAGGCGGAGGTCGACGATTCACCCCTCCAGCACGCCATGGATCGCAACAAAGAATGTGAGTACATATCTCCTTTCGATCGCGTCTAATGTAAGAATTTCAAGAAGTAACCGCCTGTGTCGGCCAGATCTTTCGCCGAGTTTGTTTAAAGAGACAAGTGTTTGAATCTTTTTATTAATTTCTTCAGAGACACAAATGTTTCATTTTTTTAATTATACTAAAAAAAAGTATTTTACATTCAAAGTGATTTTTCCAATAATCTCATCTTCTAAGTTTACTGTTTTACAGCAAACATATTCCTCTTTCAATAAAGTGAAAAATACTTTTTTCTATCTTAAATACTTTTGTTTGTACTAGTTTTCTTTTTATTTTAGAAAAATCCTCTTGAGGTTAAAATAAGAGTAAGATCCTCTAAGATTCAAAGGATTCTACGTATATAAAAAAAATTTTTTTTGGGTGTATAATATGTATTATCACCCCAAAAAAATAATTTTAATTAAATGTGGAATCCTCTAAATCTTAGGGAATTACTTTTATCTTGATCTTAAAAGAATTCCTCTGAAATCAAAAGAAAAATAATACAAACAAGAGTATTTAAAAGAGAAAAAAATATTTTTCACTTTATTGAAAGAGGAATATGTTTGCTATAAAACAGTAAGCTTAGAATATGATTATTGGAAAAAATCACTTTGAACGTAAAATACTTTTTTTGGGGCGATGTTGATCAGATTGTATGTCGGTCAACGAAAATGAAAAAGATAAAAATTATCCATGACACTGTACATAAAGTTCCGTTCGCCGCATTCGCTTTGCCTTCTTGCAATTCGGTTTACTTCCCCCGTTGTAGAAACGGAAACGTCGCCTTTCGACGTCCGGAATAAATGATGAAAAGACCTAACGGTCTCCGTCGCGACGATCGCTTCCGATCGAATATAATCGCGTGGGGTATTCGCTATTATTATGCAATGCAGTTCGGGCTATCCAGCGTGCGAGCACGTTGCGTGCTTATCGTCGCAGTTACAGTATTGCGATGCTATACAACAGTACCTGCTCAGGAAGGCGCCTATAATTGAAGGGGAAGATGCAGAGATGACTCTTTTTAACTTTTGCGGGTAGCTTCCCATTATGTCCCACGGCGACTGTAATCATCCGCTCGTTATTCGGCGCATAGCGAGCGGCCCCCGATTATCGATTCGGAATCCGGCGATTTTTTATCCAATAAAGAAACGCTTGGAGCTTTTATCGTCGTGCAAAATGCAGCTCACCGGCCCATTCACCACTTCCGTTACTACCACTACTACTACTACTACTACCGGCGCCGGCGATCGGCCAATCATTCCTCAAGCTTAGATCCCCGCTTTGTATTCAGAACGCAACTTCCCACGGGCAGGATAAAAGTATCAGTCAATACTACCGCTATAAAGTATTCAATATTATCTTTTTAAGCGACAAACAACGCGAATAATCGACAGCATTTAGAAATATTTTAAATATACGTAAGATAATTTTTTTTTTCATTATTTTGTAAATCAAATTTCATCATAATAGTTTTTTTCTCACAGCTTTAGCTCTTAAGAAACTGAAAAATCAACTTAATAATATTCGCGCTTGAGTTTTTAAATGCAAATTAATCTCCTCGCAAAATATCCAAGATAAAATCTGAGATGTTTTTAATATACATCGAATAAACGAAAATGATTTAAGATCGCCCGAAGACAGGCGTGTAAATATCACTCGATGCCGCTTTGAAAACTTCGCGGCGAGTTTCTTCCGCGGTGAATCGAACACGTGCCCAGTTTTTTTTTCGTCCCCGAATCCCGTGGTATATACATATATACGTCGATTCGTCGTGGTCGACTCTCTTGTTAAAGTTACAAGCCATCGCGTGCGCAGTCTTTAGAACGTCATTTTGTCGCGTTTATCGAGCGCCTTTTTCTGTAATTACTTGCCATCAGGCGCTCTCGAGACGCTCTCCCTTCACGATCTTGCGCGAAGGACGCGCATCATATAACGAGAGCACACGCAGTGTGCCTGAACAATATGTCGTACTACTTTTACGAAAAAGCACAATATTCCCGTGGACGGCCGTGGAAATTAATAACAGTCTTTTGAAACTTTTTCAAATAAAATTTTAAAGAACACGCATTTCGAAGTAGTCTTTCAGAAGAAGCGTAAGTCTAAAGAATTTAATGTCTATAGAGACTTTAATAATCGCTTTAACGTTCGAGATAGAGCTGCTTTTACTAAAAAAAAATTACCTTTAAGTGGAATTAATTTTAGTATATTTAATAAAAAAATTAAATTCCTTTAGAATTTTCTGATATTATAAGTTCCCGAAAAGTTTGGTGAACAAATTTCGATTTTTGCCCGATCACCTGTACGTGCACACATCGAAGTGTGTATGTGCGACTGTCTACGAGAAAGAGACAGTGTCGAGCATTCGTGCAGACAGGTAGGTGCAGATTCGCGTGTGAGGGTTGTGTACACGCGTGCACATGTATACACACGAGAGACAGGAGGCGTGTCTATTTATAACGGTGATATCATCGCCGATTACCTACGCTTTCGCGTGGACAATCGTAAATTCTCGTAGCAGAAGGGTGCGGGTTTGATGTCTTACCGAATATTCATCTCGATTCTTCTTTTCGCTTCTTTTTTATTGTCTGTATATCTTTATGTATAATTTTTTCTTCTTTTGTGATTATTATCTCTATTTCTTTGATAGCTCGATTATACAAATCGAGTATGATTCAAAACTCACAAATAGACGTCTCGAATAATCGAAAATTTCTTGAATTTCTTTGTCTGGTTAAGAACAATCTTTTTCACTGACTTTCACAAATTTCACTAATATCTGATCACATTTGTAATACTCTAAAATGAAATGAATAAAGACTATAAAAATAAGAGAAAAATAAGAAAAAATTTATATACTGGAAACAAATAAATTTATTATTCTTTTAAAATATTGTAACATTGATTCACAATATTAATGTAATAGATAATATTAAAATTAAGATTTGGTATTAAGATATTGGTAAAGATTATTAACTGAACGATTCTTTTTTTAATTTGTATTCATTATTGATTCTCGTTTATCTGTTATTTATATTCTTGTCGATTTTTTCTTGTTCTTTATTTCTCTGCACGGTTTATACAGTTTGCGAAATTTGCTGCAAAAACATTACGTTTCATACCAAACAAAACTTTGAGTTATGTCAAAAAAGTAAAAATGTGCTTATTTTCCCAATCATAATTCAATTCCGTAGTGCTGCAATGCGATGTGAATAATGAATCTCTTAGCGCTCATTCGCGGGTGTATCGTGTGTACTTGAAACGCGAAAGTACGCCGGTCGCCGATTATGCAGAGCTAATTATCGTCGGTGTATCTCGCCCTAAACGACGATGCATGCACTCGTTATACCGGCGCGTGAATTTGCGCGCTCGTTTCGTAATGGGAAATTATGTCAGAATTATGCGCCGTGCACTCGGAGAGGCCTCCTTTCCATCCTATAAAACCGATAACCTCGAGTAGCTCCGTGACCGCGCGCTTAATGAGACATCATTATTAATAAAATGTCTCACGCGACAAGCTCGTTTGGTTATTACAAAAATTAACGCCGTTTTTTTTCTTTCTTTGACTAACAACAATATGGATTTGCGAATGATCGATTAACGCTCTCACTGTAAATTCTACAGAATTGAATCTTTTCTTAAATTTATAAGCACTTGTTCTTTAAAAGTTTTTACTTATATATTTATGTACTCATTTTCACATTCTTCTAAAGTAAGAAATATTTTGTAAATAAAAACATATTACCCTTAGCCTACTTATTAAACGGTAACATAAATTATCTCGCAATGCAAGATTTCAGAGTCGTTGCTCTCTCTGCAATTAAAGATTGTGAAGTTCCAAATCCGCCAGTGAATGGCGAGGAAAGCGAAAGCGCGAAAATAATTAAATAAAACGAATCGCGCGCGGAAACAAATTTCATGCCGAGCGCTAATTAATATCATTGATAATGCGGACGAGATTTCAGGGATTTCGTGTAATTAAGAGGAAGATTCTCCAGTAAACTCATATCACGATGGCAAATCCACGTCGATCATTTATCTGTTTCGCTTATCTATATGAGCATCAGCACGATATGGACGACAAATATACCTCAAGCAAGCGTCTTAGATCTTTACCAATCAGCTTCGCTTCTTACCTTTCGTATGGGTACCGTGCGACCTTCGTACTGAAGCATTTATCAAGGCGGCAGTACACGGCCGACAGGTACTAGTTAGCGTACCGAAGAAAAATGTGTTATTAAGATAAGACGTTCTTGCGACAATTTATGGCAACCGACGTACCTACGAAGATAGTTCCGTACTGTTAACTACACGTGTTTTTACATTTTTTCATTCTCGCTTTTTTTTCTACATTAACCTCTGATGAGTGATTAGATAGTCACATCAAGCAGCAAATTGTGCTCGAAATATGGACTGCGACACTTTTTACAACTACTTTTTATTGATTGCTCGTTACTGCGTTTCCTTGTATAAGCAAGTTAACTTAACAAGACGGATTTACGGGCTCGTATCTTTGATTTCGAGAGGCGGGTTAAAATCTAGAAAAACCAATTCGATCAGCACGTACCCGCCGTTCATGCTTTTTCATCTAAATCTCCGAAAGTCGCGCACATTATCGCGGCGAGTCGACCCGGTTTGCAGGCACACGGTGCACCTTTACCGGATTTAATTATATGATCGCTCGTTGGTGACCACTTTGAAAAGTCCACCGGCGGTCCAATTACGTGACTGCGAAAACTGCGTTTTTCATTAATCGTATCGCGTAAACTGTCCCTGTACGCAATACAATCGGCCGATTTTTGAGAGTGGCGGCGGCGACGGCGACAACGGTGAAATTATTTAAATGAAAAGCAAGATCATAACTCTTGACTTTTGTCGGACCGTAAAAGCGGACCAGCAACGCGCTTTTACGGTTTTACTCAGACGCATTTTACTGAGGCGATTCTGAAAATATGCTCATCACCGAAGTTAACCCACTTTGTGTCTACAACAACCCTTCATATGAATTATGTTGTTGAATTTATATTGAGTCCTTTAAGAATTTTAATAACAAATTCTCTTTTTTCAAGAATTTTAATAACAATTTGACAATCACTTTTATTTTTTTTACCTATTAATATTTAAAGGAAAAAATTTTAATAAGTTTTTTCTTTTAATTTAGATTTTTATATTATATTATATTTCTCAGTTACTATATGTAATATGATAAAATTAAAAGAAAAAAATTTTTAATTACTTTCGCCAAATATAGATTTTTCACAAAGCGGGGCGATTTTGTATTTCGACCGTAAACACGCGTGATTTTCCCTCGGCGATAGCGTGGAAGGATCGATCTCCGGCGTCATGCTTATAAATAAATCGTGCTTTATCGTTGCATATTCATATGCGCACCGCGGTGCCCCGAGTACTCGTGGGCGAACCGGATCGGGATATGTCGAATCGGAGCCAGTGATGCCAGGAAATATGCATTGAAATCGGCGAGTGTGCCACGCCGCGCGGTACGGACGCAAAAATCGGCGCGAGCGCACGCGCGTGCACGCGGCAGATAAGAAAAAAAAAAGAAGCACAGAACTCGGTGGTTGCGCGCACGGCCTACGCACGTAACACGTTGCCCCGGCCACGTGCCTTCAAACGGTCGAGACGATTATTTCCTTGCGCGGCGATTTGCCATGATTTTATAACTTTTCGCGCGCGGTTATAAAAATCGTAATATCGACAACGCGTCATGCGTGTAACGAGCGCAAGTCAAAATTTCGCAATCTGCTGAATGACCGTCGTATATTACAAGCAGAGAGTAATATTTTTATGCATGCAAATTTTAAGGAACATAAAAATTTAAAAACGAGGTCCAGGTTCAAGGTTTGTCCACCGAAAAATTCACGGCAGATATTAATTTTTTAAATGTATTGCGAAGAGCAGTAATTTTTTTATTTATGTGCGTACGTTTTAAGAGGAATGCAAAAGAAATTATAAAATCGGATCCATCTGGTATCATTGGTTTCTCGTTGATTCAAAACATTGTCGCGGATAACGCGCGCGGGCTATCGAATTGCAAATCGAGACGCGACAGCGAAAAAGAATGCGTGCATCGAAACGGGACGGCGAATTAAAATTCAGTGGCCAACGACGACGGAAAAGATCGACGAGAGGAAGGAAGTGGCTATCGTTAATATTCAAGGCTGGCCACGATCGAACGGCCGCGAGCAGAAGCATGGGTGACAGAGAGGAAGCGAGAACGAGGGGGGAAGGCGAAAAAGAGAGGGATCTCTTGAGCCAAAGAACTCCGGTGACCGAGTGTTAGCGTTAACCGCCCGCCACCGCCGAGAATTGATTCTCGCTCGCGATGCCCACGCATAGCGAATTAAACGGGACATCTTCTCTTCCTTCCGCGAGCGATCGTGCCCGGAGACGCCTAATTCGATTGTCCGCCGACACGCCGATTAATACGACACACTCGTCGCGCTTCATCCACGTCTCATCTTACCAATTATCTCTACACAGTGAATACGATACCGTCGTGTGTGTGTAATAGGAGATGCCTATTATTTCACCGTAATTAACGTTAATAAAATTACGTCGTCCAGTTTGATGATATTTATTTCAATCGATGTTGTTTGACAATTGAAGACAAATTGTAATAAATTATATATATATATAATTTATTATAAATTATATATATATAATTTATTATAATTATAATAAATTAAATAATTATATCATTATAAATTCAAACAGATAACATGGAATAAATTTAAATAAATTTCAATTCCTTCCTAAATAATTATTAATAAGGAATTCCGTTGAGTTTTGCGAAACTTGTGTTTAGTAAGCTTGTTTTTCTCTCGTCTTGACAAATAGGACGAAGGCGTACATTTGACCAGGAAGATCTAGCGATAGAATGGCGCGCGAGTCTCGTTGCGTTTCGTCACTGCGACGATGAGTATAAGCGAGGTGGCTCCGCGTGTCCCAGCAGGACAATTCTGCAGCCCACGCGCTATTGTGGTCGCGGCAAATCGGTCGGCCACCTGGCCCGATCCGGGCGCGTCATCGCACAGTGGCCTTCCTCTTCTTCCGTTCGCCGTCTTGTTCCCTCCTTTCTATTCGCAAGAGATAATCACCGTGCCCTGTACACCTGAGAAGAAATCTGATGGTTAGAAGAGATTGTTTTCTGCATCACAGTTTGAATTACGAATACATGTTTTCTTGCAATATTGATAAGATTACTAACAATAAGAGTTTTCAAGATGAAATTTGTTCAATTTTTGTTTTTTAATTTTTTTTTGCAACGTGGACAAAATTTATGAACAAATTGTGGACAATCAAATGTTATACAGTCATATCAATTTTGTAAAACTTTCGAGGTGCCAATTTCACAGTTCTGGAAGAGAAAATATTTTCAAGAATTCCTCAAAATACAACGTATTCGACATCGCAATTTTCATGAAAATGCGCGTTCATGACCATTTATTTGTTTTTTTTCTTCCTATTTTAGAAATTGATATCTCAATTTTACTCAATTTCAAATCATTCAACTCTTACTCTTATACGTACTTTTCGGACATGGTACCTTGGAGCAATCCTTCGAGTCTTTGCGCTCTTCCTTGAGGTATTATCGCGCGGAAATTGGAGCAAGCCGCTTTCGCTCAGCTACTTAGAATTCATGTCACTTTTAAGCGCTTAAACCCGTCACGCCGATGCGGCCACGGCGGCGATTTCTTTCGGCCGGCCACAGCCGCGCGCACAATTTCCCACATTAGCGACGTAATGACGGCGGCATCGGCAACGGCGGCATCTCGTCCCCGAATCGCAACGTAGTTATTACCATTTCATTACCTGCCGGCGAAAAGGCGGCGAACGACGCGTAAATTACGCATTGTGACATAAAGTACGCCCAATTTGCCGCTCCCGCGCGCGTGCACGTACACGCGCGCACGCATGCATCTGTGTCTGCGTGCATCTGACGGATACGGTACGCATTCACCGTCTTTGCAACCTGCAAAAGACTTTTCTCGGGTGTCGCGATTAATTGTCGCAGATCGCAAACCTCCGCGTGACACGACGCTCGTCTTCGACACCCACAGCCCGGTGATGGCCGTAATCACACATCACGCGCGATCTCGATCGATGCGTCTCTCCGAAGGGAGCTTCGGTTCATGCAGCGAGAAGAAAAGGACGACGAGGAAAATAATTACCGGCCTGCGAATAATTACACGCGCCGCGTCGAGAGTCGGGGGAAGCACCGGGCGAAAAAATGACGTACGACAATCTCGTTTTTTTCTTGTCGTTTTTCCGCTCAATCTTTTTTGCGGACACTTTCACAAGTTCTGCGATTGGAGCACGGGAGAAAAAGAGGAGAGAGAAAGAGAGAGAGAAAAAGAGAGAATGACGGAGGCGCGATCCGCGAGAGTTCCCGCAAGAAAGCCTCGAGTGCGGCGTAGCGCCGCCGTGTTGGTTACGCAAGGGGAAGGGCTTTGATTGAGGCGAGATACAAATTGCTAATTATACGTAATTAGACCCACTGACCCACAATGGGCGACCGGGCGACCACCCGGCATGCCCTCGCGTGGTGCGAATCACACGTCGTAGGATCGTGCCTCGCCTCGCTTTACCTTTCATCGCCTTTATTCTAGCAATTTTCGCGGTAATATCTCGCAGCGTGTATCACATTCTACGGCTACAATATTACCATTCATCTGCAATGCACTCAACATAGGAGATTACAATGCTTGATAGAATGATTTTGTAGCGAATTGAAGAGAAAATACGCCTGAGTATGTATAATGGTATTTCTACGTCGAGAACAATTTTTGTTTAAATAGTAGCAGCATTGTGAATGTAATATTTTACGCGTACTCATAATGTCTTAGAATTTGTCAGAACTTTAATAAATTTATTGATGCATTTGTAATTAATTTCAACTTATGATATAGAATGTCTTAATAATTAGACGAATCTTAAGATGTCCCATATTTATTTACGAGTTAAATAATTTTACGCTGTAAAAATCCCGAGGCTAGCATCATTCATGAAAAAAATTTTATATTCAGACGAATTTTATGTGTAAGCAAGTAGGTTGTTTCAAGGCATCACCCATCACGTTTCATTATAATCGCTGCGATTAAAATTATGCATCATGTCGCACGGGTAAAGATTGCATTGCAAATTACACGCGGATCATTGATTTATCTCTTGCGTAAGACACATTAGGGTTGTGCGAGAAACAGTATTCAATTCCATGAATCGATACGTGAAATCGTTTTAATTTAAACGGGCGATTTCTCTAATTGATGCGTGAAAATCAGTTCGAGTAATCGTCACACACAGTGTGCTCGGTTCGCGAGCCATTCGTGCACTCTTTTTTTTTCTTCGTGAATTTAATTTACCATTTGCGTTCGCTCGTTGATAAGGACGCATACGTAACCTCGTTCGCATTAAATTTCGATGGTTCTGCGCATCCTTTCTCCTCGGCGCGAAAACGAATTTCGCCACTGAATGGCGACAGATAAGCCACGCGCGCGTCGCGCTGTGGCGTCATAAAGAGACGATTATCTTAATTAACTGAGGAATTGTTTTGGCCTACGCATTTTGTGGCGCGCTACCCACGTACGCAAGTCTCGTGTCAGGGTTTGTGACGTCGCTGCACGCATCAAAGCGCATTTTCAGAAATTATTTTAAAAAATAGAAAAATAGAAGATCCATTTATACACTGAAAAAAAATTCTGGTTGAAAACAGACGAATCAAAAAATCTTGTAGGATTGATCAAATATTCTGATTATTATAATAGAAATTCTGGTTATTATAAGTTATAAAGTACTGAGTTCTATTATAATTTAATAACCAGAATATTTGATCAATCAAGATTTTCTGATTCGTTCGTTTTCAACCAGGATTTTTTTCAATCTCATCTACACGATAAATGTATCCAGGGGTGCAATTCTGATAATTTTCCCAAATTAATCTAGAACTCTGTACAAAATTCAGGACACACAATTTTAGTCTAAAGTAAAGGGATGCTCTTAATATTTCTTACATAATATTTACGTTATGCATATACCATTTTGTTACAAATTCATAATACATCCCCGAAGGAATCAAAGAGTTACATTTCGTGTAGCGCAGTTCGAGAGCTGTTGTTGTAACGTCTAGTAATAGCCTGTGATCAACACCACCGTCACATCGCAGAGGATACGAGGTACGAGGTGGTGGAATTAATTACCGCCCACTTTTTATGTCGCCTTACCTATCGTTGCGCAATCCAATTAAGCGTCCGATATCTCGGATTACGATGGTTGCGCAATCGTCGAATAATTTCTCGCGAAATGCACGCGAGTCCGTGCGACGAAGACGGCGGTTCCTTACGAAATTGTAGAGACGTTACGTCGCGTCGCGCCAGGGAAATATTTTATTCACGATTTGTTTTCGCGTCGCGAGCGCGCGCGCGGTGAAACGGGAACGAGCGGAGGAGGATGTTTACCTCAGATGAGCTCCACGGCTCGTCGTCGCCTGCTGTCCACGCGTTCGAGTCGCGATAATGATGGTGCCGGGACGCTGTCCTTGAGCGGCTAAAGGCCACGTAGGTGGTGTACGACACGCGGAAGATGGAAAAGCCGTTCTCCGAGCGCGTGTAGGCGAAATGTATCAAGGCTAACGTAGCCGTTCTGTCGACACTTGTCGACCGATCGTGACGTTTAAATAGGTGAACCCGCGTGACAAACGATCGCCATGAATGAACTCTCGAGAGAGCGAGGCTGATTTCTCGCGCTCGACGTGTCTCTCGTGTCGCTGGTATACACGTACAGCGAATTTGACGAAACTAGGTAGTGACAGCCGTATCTCAGAGATCCCCTGTTAAGCAACGGAGCACCTGTACACTCGGAAAGGGAACTGAAAGAGCGACATTATAACCGTTTCTTTACGCAAAGCAATTTTCAATACGCCTTCGTCATTATATCTCCTGTAATTGCGTTGGTTACATCTCACGTGTATCGTGTCTCCTTTCACGTGTTCCGTACGCCTCGTGCACCGTAACATGTAGCAGGAAAGTAGCGTGAAGGTACGCCGAGATATTTTCGGGGCAACGTGATTGAAAGACGTTCCGCTGGTGCCGGGGCTTGTACCGCGCGGTGAAACATATCTTTATTACTTCAGTCGGATATGTTAAACGCGCGGGGGAACAGTAAACTGTCGGCGTCGAATGTCTTGCTGGCTACCGGCAGGAGTACCGTCTTGTATTAACGTCGCGCGCTTTAACGCTTATAAGTATTTTGTTACTCTTGTCCAGATTCCATTACTTTAAACAGTAGTAGTGTATACACCGTCAGCCCGAATTTACTCCTCGAGAATGATGGCTCGTGCTCAGCATTCTTGACCGTTCAGAATTGCAAGGGAACCCATATCACCTTCTCTCTCATTCCCTCTCGTTCGCCCTCTCCGTTTTTCTCCCGCAAGAAGATCGGAAGAGTGGCGAACGGGGGGAGAAGAGGGAGGTGGAGGGCCCATAATGACTGTACAGCGCAAAAATTCGCAATTAACTTCTGGCGGTCGCGGTGGTGTCGCGTCGGCGTAATTGGTTTTGCAGAAAACTTTTACGTGTTTTCGCGGCATTTGCATAATGTGCGAGGTGAACACGGCCGATCGATCGGTTAATTTAAATACCGAATGCAAAACGTCGCCGCCGCCACCGCAGCGCGTACCGGACGCGCGAGCATCGCCTCCATTAGCTTGTAATTATCGTTACTTATTACTGGTAAACGCTGGTTAGGCCGGTCGACCAGCTGGCAATACGTGTACGTGTCGATACGCGTAAGGTCATAAATTCTCTATCCTAAATCTACGATCCGATCGCTTTAGGGGATAAATAGATGAAGCACGATAATGACCTATAAGAAGACTTGTTAAAAAACTGTAATCTTATCCTGATTATTTACTTGTCAAGTAAGAAGGATTCATACATTCGAATGGAATTAGCTGTGAATCGGGAGACATTTCGTTTGAAAATACACGAATAAAACATTTATTAATGTTAAACCAGCCTTCTAAGAACAAAGAAAGAGAAAGCAAACAAAGGAAAATAAAAAAAAGAGAAAATGACATAAAAGAAAAAATAATAAAATAAGTAAAAATAAATCGAAATATCGATGTATAGAAAAATTTTTATTACGTTTACTAGCAGTATCTTTTGATAGACATAAGCGAATTTAGGTGCAAACTTTAATACGACATCGAGAGCCACATTTCTTGCAGCCCTCCTTCGTACCCTCGAATATCTCGATGAAGGGAATAGGAGTGGAAAAACGGCGATCAGCGTCTCCTTCGTTCACCCGCCCGACGAATATCGCGTTTCGCGTTTAAAATCCGGCGTGACGATATGACGTCGGTGAATTTCGTGAGAGCGGGTCCTCCGCAGGTATATCCATACCGCACCGTGTCGGCATGTTTCGCGGTTTGGGACCGGAGGACCCCAAAGGCCCGCGTCCGACTCTCGGACGGACAGACTGGTACAAAAACAGCGGGGGTCAAGAGGGGTCAGCACCGAGACTCTCTGTCCCGGGGCTTCTCTTGTCATGCGATATGTTGCTCGTACGTTATGATAGTGGCGTCGGTGATGCCTGAGGCTTTCTTGTTTTGTCACTGACAATGCTCCGGCACGATGCCTTTGTAGCCGCGCCTTTCTTTCTCTTTCTCTCCCGGTGACTTCTTTTTGTTTCGGAGAGGAGAGAGTATCGTTTAAGAACGAGAGATATAATAGCGAGAAGGCATGTCCACGCGTTAGAAATCATCCAGTGAATATAAACGTTCGTGCGCCGGGTAACATGATCATACCTCGCGCCGACGACGCAACGTACGTCGAGCGTGCGTGGCGAGAGTGCTCGTGTATTTTTGATGGGTGTACCTTGGGTAAATGCCAGAAATTCCTTGCCCGACGACGGTCACGCGAGCAATTACTGTTATCGTCCGTACGTATCTCGCGGCTTCCGGGGTTGCACGCGAGATAATCGGTCGTTTTGTCGCGTTAATAAAGACCCGGTTCTGCGACTCGCGTACAAAGTCGCAATATTAGTGCATATCAGCGTGTGCCATCTAAATGACGTTTTCTGCGATACTTAGAGCGCATTTATATCTATATTTATGTTAGAATCGCCATCAATCTTTCCATTTCCAACCGTATGCTCTTAATCTGAGTACGCTCAATTTTAAGAAAATATTTTTTGTAATTGTTTTCTCTCTCAGCGTCTAGAAACTCACTTGTCGAGAGAGAGATCGTAACTTGTTAACGGGCAAGTTGTGACATCTCGATAAAAAAAAATAATATAAATCTAGCGGACCGAGGTCGTTGCGTTTTCACTTCGACCGACACCCCGTAGACACCTTTATGTCTATCTAAATATCCTGTCCGGTACATATATTCCTCGCGGACGTTGCGGGACGCGAGGGGGAGGATACGATGTGGTAACCGCACGAGGGGGCAATGCGGGATGGGTAAGAGACCTGGTACAAATTTATCTTTGTTCCGAACTTTCACGCACTGACAGCGACGCCGACTCCAGCGTTCTTAAACTCGGCCGTGAGACACCGGCATTATCCGGACGATATTTTTCTTGCTCTCTTTCACCTCCCCGCGATCCGTCTTTCGCGGCCTTTCCTTCCATCGACACTCATGAACCTGACTGTGGGAACTGATTCAAAACTCTTTCCCGAATCTAAGATCGCAACTGACAATGAGAGAATTTAAAGAGACTGATAAAAGTTTTTGAACATTGTCGGGGAGAAATTAAAATCCTCCAAGAGAAAAAAAAGAAAGAAACTCATGAATATTTTTGCGCTTTTCTTGAGAAATATTTATTCATTATTGGGTTTATTTCGTTATTAAATTATTATGTAACTAGTATATTTATTTTTCAAGTAAAAAGAATATTGTCTTATATCGAGGACAGACAAACGCGTGCGCGTCGGTGGAGTAAAGTATATCAGTGAATCAGCGCATGTAAAGTTCACTGCGTCGCGGACACGTGAACTAGCGGTCGCACGCGGCGAAACGGGCGAAAGGGCGGCGAGAGCCGAGAGGGCGAGGGAGAAGAAACGGGATGAGGACGGCAGGAGAAAAGGTAACGGCAGAGGAAGAAGCCGGACGGAGAAGGAGAGAGAGAAAGCGGACACAGGGATAATAATAAAACGAGATATCTCGTACGTGGGCGGTCGTATTGTTAGCGCAACAAGGTATGCGCGGCGCTTCTGTGTCCGCGCGCGATGCGCGTCCGTGCGCCGGCTGCGCCCTTAATAAAGGATACGCGTGTGCGTGCGTACGTGCGCGCATCGTGTGCGTGTGCACTCGCGAGCGCGTTTAATAAGAGGGAGGCTTCGGCGCGCGATGTGAGTGCGCGGGCACGGAGCTCTCTCGGCCTTATGTAAATCGGTCGGGCCCATCTGCGCGGGGGCCCTCTCCCGTGCCGAGAAGTGAAAGAGAAAGAGGGAGACGAGAAAAGCCGCGCGATGGAAGAGAAGAGAAAGAAGCAGCACGAGCTGCTGCCGGCATCAAAAGCAATGCCGCCACCGCCACCGCCGCGATAAACACGCATTTATTCCGGAGTGTGCTGCATACACGCGAGGCGTGGGCGCATGAGCTCGTGCGGTAGCGCATGTGCGCCGCGATAAGGCCGCGTTCACATCGCGTTGGACGTAAATCTTGCCCGTGGAAAATCTCGATCAATACTATTCGCCTCCTGCGCCTTCTCCCATTCGGTTCCTTGGATCTCGCATCCGAATCAATCATTTTTAACAATTCTTATAATTCTTGAGAGCCTCGCCTGAAATTGAGGGTAAACTTTACATTACTGTTCCACAAGGGATGGAATACGATAGAAGATATATGCATATTTTTTTTTAAGTTTTATTCGATCGTACTCCAACACCGCGCCTTTTGCATAAAACGACGTTAAGATCGCGCACGACTAGGCCGCTATCGCGACTTTACATTGCGTTTGCATCCTAACCGCTGTAGAAACGCGTGCTGGTGATTCTTCCACTGCCGGCAGATAAGCAGATAGGTAGATGGGTGTACATGTACACGTAGGTAACGCTCAGATAACAAACGAAGACTCGAGATGAAAGCTAAGCAGATGCTTTGACCGCCGCACGACTTTTTCGTTTGAATCAGCCACACGCTGACTTTGTCGGTAAATCCGAGAAAAATCGTATTTTTGAGATTTGTTTGGTATCAATTTATAACACGATAGGTAGCAGATGAGTCAGCATTAAGGACTTCGTGAAGTAATGAGCGCATTTAGTTGAGTTACTGAAATGTAATTGGATATACGTACACCATCTTTTGCGATTCTTAAAGTTTAATTATTAAGATATTGCATTGATATTTTAATAAAGAATATATGTCTTTTATATGGAGAAAGTTTGTGACAAATCATATTATGTAACACATGAAATGCGTATAATTTATTTAATGAAAAAATATTCAGGCTATTTTTATCTCAATTCAAATGAAGCACGAATTCGTGCATTTGCTCTTCTTCGAAAGATTAATAGGTCAGTTTCCTTGAGACGAAGCGTAACTAAATAACCGCGCTGCGCCTCGTGAGTTACGCACTGCTCTTTCTTCGATCGTAGGCAGTTGTTTGTAAGAGAGTGAGGAAGGCCTTGACCCATCTAGTAAGTCGAGGAATTATCCGGAGCCCACGGAAAGTCCTTCGATCGTTTTGTCTTTCAGCTGATTCTCGTTCGTTATTTTCCGCATTCGGCTTATCACACTTTTACTTACGCTACTTTCGTAAATAATTCAGCTTTTAATCATCGTAATAGTGATATTTTTTTATAGAGGGTAGTAAAAAAAGTATCCAGGACTTATATGGTAGATTATTCAAGCTGATAAAAATTCCTAATAAACGTGAGTCTAAAACTCAGTTTTTGGAGTTAAAAGAGTTAGATTTTTTTATATCAGAAGACTCACTCATTTCCAAGAGCCACTTGTGTATATCAATGGAATTGATATGTCAATAAATTTTCTGTTCCAAGAAATATATTTTAAAATTATTATTTAATTAAATAATAATTTTACAAATAATGAATAATAATTCAATTAAATAATAATTTTACATAACAAATTTACATTTCTACGAATCTAATTAAATGTGTGTTATCTTCCACAAGTATCCTTAAATTTTTATAACGCATCATCAGATTTACAGTGTTATTCATTTGCTCAGTTGTTTTAGTTTTGAAGTAAAAGTTTTATTGACATCAATCCCGGATGACGCGTGTCCCAGAAATCGCGGGACAAGCGGTTTCGACGCTTCCTGTCGAGGATGTGGCGATCGCCGTCGCGTCGGTACCAGTCCGCAAATAACTATATTGTAATTGACGTTACCAGTTTATCGCGTGTCGCGCGAGATGACGGTCGACATATAAGAAAGCTCACGAAAGATAGCATCGATAAATCGCACGCGGTGGTGAAAGCGCGCAGTTTTGGGCGAATTTTCGCGATTACCTCCCGTACGCAATAAATCACGCGCGCTCGTTCTTCGTGACACCCAGAAGGTAACTTTCGGAAGCATAATTAAACGGCGCAGCGTGGGCAGTGCTCGTCTCTTACGGCGATTTTCATTTTCTTATATCTCTCTTTATTTTTTTTTAATGTTGCATAAATGTGCGTCCAACGTAATAAGCGACCGTAAAATTTCTCATAATATATTCAGGCGACAACACAATCGCTCTATTGTGATGTATAAATACGACAGCGTTGAAAACAACATGAAACATAGGCGCGTTAGCATCACACATTAATTTAAAATTGTTTACCGGCAGCTAAACCTTCTGCACATCGAAAGATCGTTTAAGAATATCCAACGGAAAAGACGTAAATCTGTCTGGATTTTATTATAATTTATCTTCTTTTCATAATTTTGCCTTTTTCTTCGCGACTGCATCGAGATTTGTGCGAGGGCAATATTGCAAACTGAAGGTCGATTTTTGAAGTACATTACGATGCAATTTTTAAGAAAGGGCAGTGTAGAAATTAAAATCGCTATTTCATACCATCTGACACGCCACAACAACAGCTCGTTCAACAATCCTTCGCGGTGGTCATGCGGTCTTCTCACAACGCGCGATTCGCCATGGCGAGATAGGTGCATTCGACCCCTTCGACAATGTATCGGCAACAGTCGCATTGGCAGCTGGCCAATTGCTACGACGCCAGCTGCCAGCTATGGAGTGGTCTTATCGCGATAGCGAAGAATTAATGCCGCGCTTCGTAGCTGCGGTAAATAACCCGTTCGTTAACGTCGCGCCCGATGCTCGCGTTTCCTTCCCGCCGATAGTATCGGGGAAGAAAAATCGCGCGCGCGCGGGCATGCCAGGCGCATTCTGATCGGTCTGAGAATGCGCCCCGTTTGCGAAGTGTCCCCCATTAATTAGGTCACGCCGGCGGCTGACGCTTCTAATTAAGCGAAATGTAGTCTACGTGAGTCGTCGACAGCCGATACGCGAAATTCGGTCGCCCGTCACGATTTGTGAAACCGGCTGTACTGTATCAATAGTTTGGAACGGGGACAATCGCGGTATCATTACGAGGAAATAGACGAGAGAGGACGAATTCTGCGAAATGCGGAAACATTTATTCTGCAGCTGAGATCAAACGAACGGAGATATCAGGAAATCTGCCAAATTTCAAGCCAAGCGTTTTCTTAAATTTTGACAATCTTCTGTAATTGCCTTCTTGTAATTTTTGTTTTTATTCTAATCTTTAACTTTCTCGAAAAAATTTATGAGTACAGATATAGACGCGTTAATGAACATATATATTTTACTATCAATACCTAATTAAATCGATCGATCTTCTTGTCATAATGTCTCTTGTATCAATGTTGTTTTAATTCCTTATCAGATAGCAATCTTGTCTATTTAACACTCCCATAGACATCTTTTATTTTAAATGTAATTATTTTAAAATCAATATTTCCAGTACGTTTCAAACTATCGCGAGAAAGCTCTTAATAAGATCAATTAATTAATGATACATCATATTTCGCATACCTTCGCTAATGATCGCAGGAACTCACGGAATGCCGACTGGACTTTATTCAATCATCGTCGCGGTATTGATTACGTGACCGATGGAATTTTTCTTCGTCAATGAAGATCCACCGGTTTCCTGCTCCGATGCTAGAAAAAGCAGAAATATAATGAAGCGAAAATTAGAGGTGCAAAAAGAGAAGATATATGTTTCTTTAGGAGAAGATATTCTTTTAAAAGAAAATAAATTCTCTGTCCCCCATAAGATAAAATCAATATTTTATAAAAATATTTGTCGACTGTAAAACTCGCCGCTTAACATTTTACATTTACAGTCTAGACTTTACATTAATTTTTGTTAGAATTAATTACTTAGCAAATTTGTTTTTTACATAAAAATTCAGATCTTAATCATAATCTCGTTTGAGACGCGCGTGGGATCAACGCGCGTTTAACGTCCATCTGTCGATCGTGCGAAAGAAAGTGGGAAGAATAAAGCAAGGCGTCGATAATAAGTTCGTTCGACACGCCGTCGAATTAACGATCGACAAGGCGGTGATTCCTTTGGGATCGCGTTACTTCACGAAAAAGCCCGCGTCGCACCGCAGCTGTCCGCCCGTCTGTCTGTCCGCGGTACTGCTTTATACCTTGTCCCGCTTATTCTCGTATTCCTCGTCGCTCTCGGCACTTCATCGCGAGAGTTCCCTTAATCACTGCCCTCTCATTAGTAGGCGTCAAAGGCACCGACGACGCGGCGTTCAAGAGAAAGGGAGCTCAAGTCGCCTTTCTTCGCGATTCCCTTTAAACTTCGATTCTACCTTTTTCTGTTGGCGATCGGGGCCCCGTGAAACCGTGAGGCGGGCGGGCCGCGCTGAAAGAATGATCTCTTCGGACTTAATGAAGCGTAGGAGCCGCGCGAAAAGTCCTGAGGAGAACGAAAGAGTGCGCGCGATAAAAAGGTGCACGGCCCGATGTTACGGCTATAACGTTGTGCTTCACGGTCTCGTACCGGCGTTTTCGACTAAGCGGAATGTAAGCCGGAAGTCTTCCAACAAATTTATTTTTACGAAATATATATATATATATATATATATATTTTTTTTTTAATATAAAATTTATTATGCAAAAAATCGCGAGCGCTATATTACGACGCGCATAAGGATGTGCAATTTTAAACGCGTTTCCGGAGATCCGCCACAATAGCGCCGCTATTTTCCCCTCGGTCGCCCACGCGGTTACGCCCCGCTTTACGATTTGGCTCGTCGCGAGTTCGCGAATTCTGGGTTGGGACGAGTAGCGTCTTCGAATAGTCACAAAGAGAAAATAAACTTCCGTCACTCTCTTGCCTCCCTCAGCCCGCCACCCCTCTCCCTACTCCCGCGGATTATGTGGCCTACTGTACGGAGTTAGGAATCTATTCCGAGAGCTATCCCAAGTCCGTCTACGCGACCGATGCGCGCAAGAACACCGCCGTCTTATTAATGCAGCGGCGCTTCTCTCCACTCTTCCGCGAGTGTATAGTATACTTCTGACAATCAACGGAGCTAACAGCTGCGTCGGAGAGACTGCCCCATAATAGAAGAACCATATAAACTCGGGGAACCATCTCAATCTTCCTCGTCTTTAAATTTCTTCTTCGTGTCGCCAAACTTTCCGAGAGACTTTCACAAGAGTAAACATTTAATATTATTGTGCGTCCATTCTCATAGAAATAATAAAAGTACGAAAATAACTCATGAAAGTTGAAGAAAAATGAGAAAAGTCAGAATTCTCGTGTAGTACATTGTGTTTCAAATTTTTACGTTCTTATTTGAAGAAATCAGTCATGCAAATTTAGATTGCCTCTCAGAACGATGAAAAATCGTCGAGATCGTTATAACGAGAATCGCGAGAATGGCCTCGACGAAATCGAGCAAACCAGAAAAGAATTGGCTTTCGCAGTCGACGTGGTGAGAGCAAGAACGAGAGAATCTCAAAGGTAGCGAGGAACGAGAGAGAGAAAGGGAGGGCGGGGGGTGGCCGGTAACAAACGACTCGCAAATCCTCGCCGTCAATTTAATCTCGCCGCGAATCCCAGAGAAAATGTTAATAAGGACCTCGCTACCACCCTCTCTCGCCCAACATCCCGGCAACATCTCGCGGTACGCGTGTGCTCGCGCGCGTGCAACGACACTTTATTTTCGCGCAAAGATACCGCCGCTGGCCGGCTCCGACCACGTGGAAATTGTGTGCAAAGCGAGCTGCGCCCGCCGTCCGTTTCTCTTTTCCCGCCTCTCGCCTCCTCCTCTACCTCTTCTCTTCTGCTACCCCTTTCGGCCTTCCACCCTCGTAATTTATCGCGGTTATGCGGCGAACGCGCGCGGTGGAATCTGTACTACAGGGGATAAGAAGGAAGAGAAGGAGGAGGAGGAGGAGGAGGAGGAGCAAAAGAAGAAGAAGAAGAAGTAGAACAACAAGAAGAGCGGTTGCTCGAGGGTCCGCAATACTATCGTTTCGCTTCGATCATCCACCTTCGCCACTCCGCAAGCAGAAGTGATGCGATGAAGAGATCGCACGGTTCGATGCAAAGGAAGTGCACTCCGCACAATACATTGATTTTCGCGCTCGCCGTTCTAATGGCTTTCGGTGCGCTCGCAGAGAAGCTGAAATGGAAATACAGAATGGCTGAGAATCTGATTTGGTGAAATGTAAAGAGAAAATTGCGCAAAACCGCCAGAGATAGAAGCGAGAGAAATAGGTAAAGTTGGCTGAAAATATTGTTAAGAATAATGTTTCAATTTTTAAGGTATTATACAAGTATCTCATATAAATCCACAGAAACTGAGCAAATATTTCTTCATTGAAAGTAATAAGATGTACTGCTAATAAAATTTACTTGAATTAAATTTTATAGCTTCTTAATTAAAAATTAACATCTAATTCAATAATAAATTAGATTATTTAATTGATGTAATGCTTTTATACGTTAGTAAGAGTTAAATAATTCTTTTGTTGGATTAATAAATTAGTGCTGTTTTGTGCATGAGCGTATCGTGCAACACGCGACAATAAATCCGACAGATAAATTTATTAACTGCCGCGCCGAATGCATTGTAGCAAAGATTATTCCGTCCAATTATCAAGGACTCGCTAAGTGTCTCGCGTAGGCGAGTGTAATTGGTTCGCGCAACGTTACCGGCACGTTTTACGCCGTGACAACTCCCTGAAATGTGTTTTTAGCGTAGTGGATAATGCGCGCGCAGTACGGAAGCGTTATAATATCGCGATGCCCGCGCAACCCGGTAAAATTTAATTGCCCAATAAAAAGATCGTCGATGCGGGTTTATTGGAGACATCAGTTACACGGCGAGCTTTTATTGCACTACTGTTACTCCACGCGGTCGCGCACTCGCTTATCTTGCGCATTGCACGCCGAAATATATTGGCGGTAAATATGTTTTTTATCACGGCGGTATTTTAAGTGTTCTCTCCTTATACATATTTCCACTGCGAGCCGCGATGAAATCATTTTCTCGTCGCGATCGCGCGCGGCGTAACCTTCCTAACGTCGCGCTTGCACTCAACGATCTCCCGCCGTTGTTCCTCGCGACGCCGGCTTAAGTCACCCATTTTAATTAGCGGAAATTTTTACAAGCTCGTACATTACGAGACTCTCCAAATTGTTGCGGCTGTGTGGCGCACCACGCCGTACCGCGTTACACCCACGATTAACCGGCCGCATGTACCAGCCGCTCCTGTTTACAAGCCTCTTCAACGCTTCCACGTGGTGCGACGGCCATCGATTCTTATCGTGGCGTAGAAATCTGGCTCCGGATATCGGTCAAGTGCCGTCGAGAATACGCGGTTGGTGCGTGAGAAAAGGTTTCATTCAATCTTCTTCTCCGTTGCGCAACTCTAACCGATTCCCTCCGTTTGTTAAACAATATGCGAAACGCACGTAAGAGAGAAAGTTTGCTCGTGTCTGAAATAATTTGCAAGAAAGTCGCGTTACTTGTTTCTGAGATAATTTTATTATAAGAAGATGTGCTGTACTGACTGTCGCAAATTAAAATTTAATATTCAAAAGTAAAAGAAATATTGCACGAGATATAAAGATGACTAATTACAGTCGCCGCACGGCTGTTATGAAAACTTGCAATTAAAGTTAACGCTGTCATATCATTATCATAATTAGTATACATAAATTAAGTATATAGAAGATGCACCTGGCGTCTTATTTTCAAAATAATGATGACTTAATGCTTCAGCGCGGAATTTATCTCGCATTTAACGATGCCTGCGAATTTACGATCGTCGTTTGGATAGCTTTTTCGATGTTGTGCACGATTCTGTTGCGGTGAACCTGTGAGAAACTCTGAATGTCGAGTTGTGGATTTTAATAATTCGCGACACCGAATATTCGCGATGGTTCGAAATCGGCCTGTGGCGTTCCGGGTTTAACAATTGCCGCTGATGCCAAATGAATGATCGATTATTGTGTTGTCCACTCCCACGTGAAATCACAGGGAGAGCATAACTATATTTATATAACATCGCAACGACGTTGCTCGCGTGATAATGAAGCAGGAAGCTGCTTAGGGGAACGCGTGGGCTCTCGCCGATCAAGCGGCGCATAAGCGAAACGTTATTCCGGCTGAAATTTGCGAGCATAGTCTTTCGACGAGTGTCTCTCGAGGTGACATCGAGATTTCAGCGAGTGGCACTTAAGAATCGAAGCCAGACGCCGGATTATAGCGGGGCGACAAAACGAGGAGATGCGACAGAACGTGCGACGCGCATCATTAGACATTAGTCACGGCGTGGTGTATACGTCGATAGGATCCCGCAAGCTCCGTGAGATCCATCGATAGGAAGATACGATACAGTCAAACCGGGCGATTTGTCAACTCGGCTCACCACAAGTCCTATTTCCTTAATCCAGCGCGGTCGGAGCTCGACGCGGCTTTTTGTGATTTGCAGACGGAGATCAGCCTGCGACACGAATAAGCGGGACGTGCATATATTAAGTACTTGCGAGGATTCTTAACAAAAAGAAAAATCAGCTGCTTTACGTCGATACACAGCGGAAGGAGATAATCGACATTGGGCAATGGGACGATCAAATATTCAATGCGTCGCAATTTTTCGTCGGGAGATAGGCAGACGATCCATATATAGCCCTTCGTTCGCGAAGATTTAATAAACATAAAAATCTAGCGTTTTATTGCGAAAGGACAAATGAGATATCGCCGTCATTTGTCGAATTAGTAGGCGAACGATAAACATCTTTATGAATATTCAGTGTGCCGCAATAATTTCGGAAATGCCGGACGTGCCACATATAGGGCCCCATTCGACAGGGGGGAAATCGTCCCCCACAGAGTGTCGCTGGTCACGCGTGGCCCTCTGTCCGTGAAGCCAATGGGACCAAACGTGGGCGAAGCTCAGAGAGACGTTATTTCGGCAACCATTGGACCCCGATTTGCTGCGTGGGCGCTCCGTTCAGGAACAACCGAACGATTCCGAAATCGACTTTCCGACTTACAAAACACACACCGGTGGGCGAAATTGGGACCGATCGTAAACGGAAAGGTACGGAAGAGCACGACGTATATTTTGACAATGTATCCGCATATTCAAAGTCCTGTTTCAGTCCGCTATTACTGTGGATTTCCGGTTGCAACTTGAATATTTTTTTTTTAAATAGCCAAATTGAAATTTGTGGAGTTGTTTGCGCAAATAATCAATTATTCTCTTTAACGAGCTGTTTTTTATTTATTTGACATGGTTATCTTTCTTTAATAAAATATGGCAGCGTTAGTTAAAGCAGAATGAAAATAATAGTTTTAAAAATTAGAATTTTAACTCAAAGAAAAGGAAGTTAGAAAAAATATTTTTAAATTTATAATTTAATTCATAATATGACTTAATTTTGAGTATTTATCAGTAATAAATTAGTGTGCAAACTAATTATTAATGGTTTAATACCATCTTTCACCATCACGTATCTGAGATACAATTGTTTCGACATCGAGTCGGATTTATGGTTCTAACATTTTTCTCTATTATCTTTATGACCGATTCTTTCTTCGGCGATTCTCCTTGCAATAGCGATTGTATTTCTGGCCACAGCAGGATACTGATAATGAATACAGAAGCGAGACGTATTCATCATTTAAGTACCTGTCCTCATCACTCGCTCCACGACACGTTTAACCTTTTCGTCGACAAACCGTTTGCATCGCTAGCACATGGAAACCGAATAAATACACGACTTTTTCATTGACTTTCCGTCAAGTGCTCGCTACTGACGCGCTCACAAAACAAGAGTCGCCACTTAAAACGCTCCTCGCAATGGAAGGGTTATTATATTAACCCTTAACGGGTTTTCCACAACACGGTGTGTCGCGTAATTTATGCGGCACTCGATTGAATACGGTTCTCATGGAATCTTCGGTCGAAGAAGAGACAGGTGATAAATGAATCATATCATATTCCTGTACTTGATTTCATTTAAATTTTTATTTAAATGAAATTAAAATTTAAAATTAAAATCATTTTAAATTAATTGCTTCATGTTTATGAATTTTCTAAAATTTCGTTCTTTGTATAAGAAACATTTAATTTAGAAATGCATATAATTAAAAGGATTATGCAATAATCTTATACAAGTGCATTTTATACTAAAAACAGCGTAGACAATATTTTAATTAAATTTACCAAAATTCACTCATAATTTAGTCACTTATAATTTGAAAAAATGATTATCTCAACTCTTTATTACAATATCAGTCAAAGAATCTGTTCTTTAAAATATCACATTTTTGCACAATAGAGCTTTTTTTATTATATATTATATGTATTCTCGAGGCTGACATTTCCGCCCAAACAACTATCCATCCGACTTCCACAGAAATTTTAGACTTTTTCGAAAGATACCCGATCATTAGGGCGATGATCAGGCAATCACATCACGTGCCGTCACTCCTTGTTTATCGCGTACCTTTTTCATGTCCGCCAATAAATAATTACGTTGTGGCTGATGTCGTGCTCGCGCGATGAGTTGCCGCGAACGCTCGACGACACTTGTATTTACGGGCTTCGTTTACGAGCCACTTTTAAAGCACCTGAGGCTTTTGCTTCCGGTTAAAAACTCTAGTAAGAGGTACTATTTATACGACCATTAGCGTACAATCTCCGTCTACGTTTCTATAAATACGCGGCATCGCGCGGTGCAGTAGACTCGTTTCGTCATCACTCGTCGGCGCGCGGCGGCTCTCGTAAAATCCTTCTGACAGTAAAACCTGGCTCTCGTCTCGACAGCGTCTTCCTATTCGCTCTTTGCCGTGTCGTCGCGGGAAAGTTCATAATACCGCGAACGACTTAAAATTCCACCGGTTTTTAATTCCGTTATTCCGCCAATCAAACGAAATCCAAGACAGAGATCATGATGAAAGATAAAGACATGTCTTCGGACTTGCGTTGTACAAGCAAAGTCCAATCAAGGAAGTTCTTGAAAAAAATGTTGTAGGTATGGATGATAAGAGGCTTAATATTTTTTTTCATTGAGATGAAAAAGAGACAAAAGAAAAGATAAAAATGCGCCTAAAAGTATTTTTGCTTCATTTAATTCACATTTTATTAACTTAAGCAAATAAAAATTTTTATCATACTTTTATTTATTCTTCTAAAGAGACATGAAAAATTACTCTTATAATTCTTTTATAGTAATGTTTAATATAAAACATATTGTCGCGAAAATATATTTACAAGGAATGTCTTGAGTTTTATTTTCTTGTGAAGAATGTATATATTCTGAAGAATGTTAATAAGACATGAGTTCTTTAATGCAGTTCTGTATAGCGATCATCTCCCAAAGTCTTGCGTGCGAATGCCTAAGGGCGCGTGCCCGACCGGTTCCCTTTAAAACTCGCCTCTTCCACGAAAACTTCCATGGGGCCATTAGTTCCGCGTCTCCAGTTAGTTACATCACACGAAACTATAAAAGAATTATTTCGGAACGGATCGTCAATCGCGTTTTACAGCCGGTCGAGGTCCGGTTTCGTGGTGTATGCACGGCGCGCGTTCTCCGCACGACATTAATCGCCACGACACATCTCTCTCGTCACATTAATATCTAGCGTATCTTATCTAGCACAGTTGTACCTATCTCGTATACCGTTACACTCTCTTGCTCTTAAACGCTGTTAACGCCCACGTGTCGTCATGCATTTTCCTTGACTTTTTCTCGTATCAGTCGCGCATTTTCCGACTGCATAATTCATCGTCTATAGATAGCATCTTTTTGCGAAAATATTTTCCACGGAAAAGTAAGAATAAAAAAATCTTCCATTTTTGAGAAAATTATTTGTATATCTACTTGTTTTGTATACAATTAATATTCAACTTATTAATTAAAGATTTTATGATTAAATTATGATTAATTAAGTATCTTGTAATTACATATTATAGTTAATGTTGAATGTGTGTGTGCAGAAATATGAAAGAAGATTATTCGAAAGAAAAATATGGAACTTTAAATACATAAAATATTTCAAGACTAGATATTTTTATGAAGAATCTTTAACATATAACACATTTATTACGTATTGTCTTCAATAACTGCGAATTGGCAGCGTTGTCGGCTAATAATAGCATCGTTATAGATTTACACGCCTTGATTGTCGATACTTTCTCCGCGTTTAAAGTGCTAAGTACAACCTGCACAATTGACCCGCCTATCTGCCATACAAATAGCCGGAATAAAAATCAACGATTGTAAAGCACCGCGGTGCAGCCACGGCTCGTTATCAATCGTGCGCGGTAGACCATGCGAATTGACTCGGGGCACGCGCCTGGCGGGGTCGTAGGCCGCCCTACCTTCTCTTCTCTCGGGTCCCGCTTGTGCCCCTCATTTTCCTGTGCGCCACGCCAAGTAACGTTCGCGAGAGGGAATGAAAAGGAGGGAGAGAGAGAGAGAGAGAGAGAGAGAGAGAGAGAGAGAGAAAGATCGAGGGAGGTGACCCCACTTTTATTCGGTGCCCGTAGCGGGGCCCACGGACCCAGTCCTCCCACTCGGCGTTTCTATCCCCTTCTTCGCAGTATTCTCCCGTTCCCTCTCTCGCAAACAACTCCACCACTCTGACCCACGATCGGCGGCGGTCCCCCTCGGCCCGCCTATGCGCCGCTACGCTCCCTTTGCGCGGGATGCGACGGCAGGCCGACTGCATTTGCAGCTTCTCTCTCTATTTCTCTCTTTTCTGCTCACTCACCCACTCTCGTTCGCTTGCCCCCTCGCACTCTTTTTACGCTTTTTCTCTCACTCCGTCTAATTTTCTTCTCATTGTCTTCGTTGCTTCTCTTCTATCCTCGCCTCCTTTCTCATTCGCTTGCCCCCCTTCCTCCCTTTCTCTCTCTCTCTCTCTCTCTCTCTCTCTCTCTTTCTCTCTCTCTCTCTCTCTCTCTCTCTCTCTCTCTTTCTCTCTCTCTCTCTCTCTCTCTCTCTTCCTCTTCCAACACCCGTGCGATGCGGCCCACACGCGCTCGCGAGTCCCGCGCGCGCTACACAACACACATGGCCGGTCGGCCACTCTTACTTGCGGAGTGTGCGGTCCTACCTCCTGCAGGGGACCGTGTCACGTGGCCCTCAGGCCGCAACGGCACGCAGCGACGCAGCACGGGCTATGCTCTCTCGTGAGCCGCGCACACGACACCAGTCAGAGACGAACCGAGAGACCGGACCGACAGATCGCATTCTCTCTCCCAGGAAGCGCGTGTGGTGCTTTCTCCCTCCCTCTCTCTCTCCGATTCTTTCTCTTCTCTCTCTCCTCCCCTTTCTGTCTTTCTTTCCCTCGCACTTTCTCCCTGTACTACAACTACTCATCTCCTTTCCTCCCTTTCCGTCCCCCGTTACGCGCGTGACGTATCGCGTCCTGGGACCACTCGCGTGCGCCCCCGCGTTGTCTCTATCATCTGACGTTCCCGCGGCCACGTGCCAATCCCCCCAGTGTGTTGTGTGTTTACACGCCGCCGCGAGGGCCGCGGCGAACCGAGGGATCATTGGTGCATTGGAATATCTTTGTGGCACCCTCACGTAGAGGTGAACACACTCTTTTCGGTGATGGAAAATCAGTCGTGAAAGGTGCAATATATATTGTCACGTTTGTTCCTCGGCATCATGCCGAGATGAGAACGGGCAGAGGTAGTGTGAATCGGCTGTGTCGATGTACAGTGCAAGTCGTCGTTGTGGGATGTGCAATCGGTGCTGTGTGTCAGCGTGTTACCGGCGACGTTGTCACGATGCAACGGAGACCGCGGCGTGGCTCTCTCGTTAGGACGACCGATGCTCCGACTGGCCTTCACGGATGAAAATGAATGGTGTGCATTCTGCTCCACTCTACGAGACCGATCGATCGTCGTCGGCCTCTGTGAACGCGTCGCGCTCGTACGTTAACGCGTTAAATGTCCCTCTCAAGTGGGGCTTGATGAAGATCGACGATCGTCGACGGCGGTATTGAAATTTGCCGCGGCATTCCGGATTGTGATAGCGGCAGTCGTCGATATATATATATATATATATATATATATATATATATATATATATATAACAATCGTATATATATATATATATATACGATTATTAAAAACGTCGTTTAACGCAACGCAGCTTGATATTAATTTTGTAAACAAGTTCTTAGAGAAGTATACAGAAGCATGTGTCACGCTGTCATTACCGCAAAGAGTGATCGCAATTAATTCACCACCCAATGTCGCTATCGGCGAAGAATATCACTATTGACTACGGTCGCTCTCGTTATGAATGAAAGAAAAAAACGGCGCCTGGCAGATCGCGAAGTGCAAATCGAGCGTGGCATCACGACTCGCCTCGGCCGCGCGAGCGGTCCAGCTCATTGAGAATTATAGACTTGCCAAGATCGTGACGGCTTTGGTCTTTGTGAAGATGACAGCGGTGGCAACGTGCCGTCGGATGTCAGACACGCCAGGTGTGCTAATTGTATCCGAGCAGTGACAGCGGGTTTCTCGCTAGCGCGTCCCCGGACTCGGGAGGCAGGGTCGCCCGTGGGGAAATTGATTTCAGTTGTGATAAATTATCACTACGGCGCGTAATAAAAGAGCGGGGAAACCTAACACCGTGGCCGCGTTTAAAGTCGGCGAACGTTTTTACGGCGTCGACCCGCTGGCCGTTGCGCCAAAAAAGTGCCAGCAATAAAAAGCGCGTATTAAAGCTTAGCCCGTGTCCGCGTTTGAGACTCGTTAAAGAGGCACGAAGCGTAAACTCTTCCCACCTTGACGGTCAACACAGACCAGATAAAATCGGATTAAAGAGCGCAGCGGACCCACAGCGCAGGACCCCAGATTTGCGTCTCCGCGAACCAACGATCGACTAATGGGCCGCGATAATTACATGATGTTCACGTCGAAATGCGACGTTTTTAGCGACCCTTTCTCTCTTGTTCTCTCCCTCGTCCCTTTCGCTCTCTTTCTTATCAGTCGCATTCTGACTGAAAACACGGCGCGTATTTAATGAAGCGATTTCTATCGGCACTGGTCGAATCTGATAATTAAATCAAGCGCCGAGCCGCGACGTCGGATATTAATTGAATCGCGATCCCTCGGATTCGATCTACCTCGTTTCGCAAACACGTCTGGCAGGCCAGGGCTCGTTCGCGACGGCTCATGATGATCCGGTGCGCGTTTCTCCGTCGCGAGATCGCACTGCCGATTGCGGTCGATTTGGTCACTCGTACCTTCCCTCGCCGCGATATGCTCCGGCCCTTCAACAAGCGGCCCGTCTTTCGATCTGCGCCGGGGCGTATTATCGGTCTTGTTCGGATAATGGACAGATTCAATAGTCTCCATGACCGTCTGTTCTCCATTCGGTAAATTAATAGCCGTGATATGATCGTGCCAGTCGTCGTATTTGGGATTGTTAGTCATTCGCGAAAGCGGGAGTATCAGGAAAAGCGAGGAACGTAACGCGCCATTAAGATAAAAATATTTTTTGGAGTTGGAGAATTTTAGATTCCAATATGTTGCAGAAAAGTTACAACTTCTCCATATGATTAAACGTTATCTCTATTATTATTTCCTGAATATATTCTCAAATGAAATCGAAGTTCGTTCGTTCGATATTTTATTTCATCGCTCGCCGTTGATTAAAACGTTACGGGATATTTATTAGAACGTTAGAACGGCGCTTGTTAATGTTGGATGAACTCTGCCACTAACCTTACTCGGAATTCTAGTGAATTTAATTACATCCGTGTCCGATGTCGACGTATCCGATGTTTGGACGATGTTCCTCGGATTATCATTAGTCAGCAGGTAGCAAGAGAGATAACTATTTAAATCCGTACACTGAAAAAAATCTGATTAAAAACGGAGAAATCAGAAAATCTTATAGGATTGATCAAATATTCTGGTTATTATAATAGAACTCAATACTTTATAACTTATAATAACCAGAATTCTTATTATAATAACCATAATATTTGATTAATTCTACAAGATTTTTCTAATTCGTCCGTTTTTAACCAGAATTTTTTTTCAGTGTATTATTCAATTTCTAATATCGTACGTCTTGCTTAACGTTTACTAATCGTTTGGAAAAACTTACTCTCTTCTTTAAGAATAATTCGCTTTAGGTATCGTGTTTATTAAGAATCAGAAGGATTAGGATAAATTACGTTAAATAATATGCAGTAATTAATCCGTTCAATTGCATGGATAATTATACAGTAAAAGTTAAAAAGCAAAAATTTATGTTTCATGCTTGTAAAATTTGTTATGTTCTGTCAAAAATGTTTAGGAAAATATTAGCGTGTATAACTTTTAATTATATTGATGTACAATATAATTAAAGTTGATGTCAATATGTGTACCAGGACGACAATTAAAACTATAATTTTTCTATTTTCCGATTAAAATCAATTTTAATCATATTTTTGCGCGATTTGCCAGAGAAAACGAGTACCTACAGACGTATTTTGGCTTATGAGAAGCCTGATTTTTATTGCGCAAAATATAATTATTGATTTAAAAAGAAAAATATGAAAAAAATGTCATACGAGGGACGCTTCGACAAATCGAGCTAAATTCCCATAGCAATGTCTCTTAATTAATTCGGAGCATTGCATCGTTTATCGGAAAATTCCTTGAACGTATTAATCGCCAATTAATGTCCCGTCGTAAAAAGATATTGCTGCATGGTTGCGCGATATCGATGTAAAATCGACGTCAACGTCGACAGTTAAAGTATCACAAATCGTGATTCGCCGGCACTCGGGTCCGCGTTTCGCCTCGCGCGAATAAATTCGTACGAGAGGGGCCGTATAGTGAAAGATCATGAAGATCGGCGCGACCAGATAAGAATCGACGGTACTCCGGGGGCTGATGGGTCCGTGACGACGAAAAGACTCTTTGGAAATGCGTGTCGAGGCCGCCGCCTCGTGGGAGGGGCCCCGACTATTTCTCTCTCCGGCGCAGGGGGTCCGTTCCCTGATTTCTCTTTCGCAACCCTCTTCATGGGGCCGTAACCAACATACCACGGCCGCTTGTTTATCGGAAAGCACTCCGAGTTGTCATACAATAAAAACGTCCCGTAAATTAGCGCCCGGTGACTGTCACTGTGGCTTAAGAGTCGCCTTCGTCTGCGGTTGAAATTAATGCGCGCAAATAACACTAAAGATATTGACGATTTAATACTATTATCTGTACTCACTCGGTCTGATGTATTTTCTTAATTTAGATTGCCAATAATCGTTTGAAAGTTGTGGCAAACTTTATTACAATCGTACTCGCTTACTTTATTTATATTCGTAAACATTCCTTTATCATTAATTTGCTTTCTCACAATCCGCAGATCTTATTCGTTTTAACTTATTTTGTTGCGTGTTATTTTTTTTTCTTCTTAATTTAGATCGGCGATAATCGTTTAAAAAAGTTAAGATAAAAAGTTGGCAAATTTTATTAAAATTATACTTTACACTTGTTTGCTTCGTTTATGTTCTTGAATACTTCTTTAGCGTTTATTACCTTTTTACAATTTTCAAACATCTTATTCATTTTTCCTTATTTTATTTGAATTGCATTATTTTTTAATTGCATTTGTATTACCTTCTACCTTATTTCACAAATGAAAAAAGTCTTTTCCCATTAGCAAGGAAATGTAAAGAAACGGTAAATACATCTCTCTCTCTCTGTCGGTGTTCGTTTTTCCTTCGCTAGAGAGATACGTAGCTAAATATCTGGCGGCGGCATAAAAATGAAAAATAATAGAACGCGCGGGGTTAAACGAGGTTCGCCGCGGCGGCAAGATACGCTCCTCATCTAGATCTGCCACGTTAATTTCGTAACTTGATACATCATTAAAGTAACAGATTGCGCTATTAACCTGGCCACGGTTAATTAGGCGAGGCGTTATAAATGGCAGAAAAGTTCCGCGAATTAATCAATGCTCGATAGGGTCCGATCGCGAACGGCCGCGCAGCACAGCGCTTCTTCCGCCCCATCGTTCTCTTTCTCTTCCTCTTCTTCGTGCCTCCGACCGTCCTTTAATAACCATAAACGCAATAAGTAGGTTGAAAATGGAGATGAAATAATTTCGTGGACCGACCCGCGGGAGTGTAACATTAACAAACGGCCGGCGGCAACGAGCGCATTATGATAGTAATTACGCTAATTACACGGCATGTACCACTTGGCTAACGTAAAGATAGCCCGATAAACTTGATTATAATGACATAATTTCGCCATAGAACGAGTTAATACGACGACATTATTATGATTTTGGCAGCTCTACACGATGCGCGGGGAAATTTTTCAGCCCGTGATTTTGCGGAAAAGAGTAACCATTAATTTGTATCTTAAAAGAAATCGACGAAGGAAAAATAATACGTTTCAATCAATTTTCTTTCAAGATTATTTCAATTACAGCCGAATATTTTTTTTCCGAAAATATTATATTGGTTCCGCGTACGGGTGACCTTTCCCCCGAATATTAAATCCTTTTTCTTTTTTAAAGCAGTCGTTCGAATTAATTGCCGGTATCGTAATTAAGAAGAATTTTACATAATGACCGAATAGTATGGGTGTAACGGTGCACAGAGGAGTACACACGTGGGCGGTTATTTAGTGTGTGGACAGTACGGAGCCGTCTTTAATAATTTCGGCGTTAATTAAATGCCGATGCGTGGGTGCCGGACCAGTCCGCCGGAGGATTCGACTTCGTTTTGTCAACTTTCACTGCGAATCCTCCACCACCGGTCTTCCTCCGGCGCGTCTTTATGACCTCCGTTACGCTAGTCGTTAAACGGGCGACGCGACGACCGTTCTGTGCATCCAGTGGCAAATTAAATTTCACCTCGCGCATCAGTACCGTGTTAATCGCTTAATAATTCCTCGCGCGGCCCGATATCAATTTGTTGATCGGGAATTACATCGATAGTTTTTGCCGTGGATTACACGATACAATTCTGCAGTTTGCTGATCGGCCGATAATGGCCGAAACCTTCACGGCGGAGATTTCACTTATCAGAGAGACGTATCGGCGCGACGCGGTGTGTTTAAAACCGGCAATGAACGGCCGGGGCAGAAATATTCAAAAACTTATTCACCGGCGGTGAAATATTTTTTGTCTCGCTTTCACCTCTCTCGATTTTTCTCAATGAGGAGCCGTGCGGCGAGCGCTGCCTCTCACGTTTTCGAAAGTTACGCGGCGCCCGCCCGCCGGTCCGCTCAGCTCTTTTCACGTTGCCGGTAATTTTACCGTAATTTACGACGGCGGAATGAATCCTCGCCCACGCGCCGAGCAAGGAGAGAACACGACAACAAGTTCGCGGCGCGGCCTCGTCGCCGCGATTCTATTAATTCGATACGATTAGGCCATACGACTGCCCACGATTCTTCGCGCTAATTGCCCCGAGGGGGGCTATCCCGATGGGGAGCGGATAGGGGGTTATCGAGGGGATTAATTAAATTGAATCAAGCTTAATTAGCCGTGGCTCATCGAGGTGTGAGGTGGTTTGCCTAGAGCGCCCTAAAATGACAAACGGGATGAAAAGTTCGACGATGAATTGAATATTTTTCATGTCTGGCATTAATTCTCCCGCGGGAAGAGAAACGCTCAGTTGAGAGAATAAACAGTATCCAAATAACATATATGTAAATTGAAGGAATTTTTTGTTTAGAAAATATAAACTAGAATTTTTTATTAGGACGGGATTTAAATCTCGTTTTGGAATTAGCGCAATCAACCTTATAAAGTTATCTAGTTGAAATAAAATATCTAAAGAGTTGCTGGTCAACCTGGTATACTCGTTTAACACATAATGACATCGATTAATGACAATTACTTCATGCGTGCGTTAATGATGTTGTTAACTCATTTATTCGCGCTCGTGTCATCACGCGCGACAATGCAGATCTCTCAGCTGTGATTCATATAAATTATGAAAGGCGGACGTAACGCTCGCGTAACAAGCAGTCCGAGTTAACAAACGCGCGGCGTGTCGTTCATTTATGACAATATCAGTAGCGCGCGATCCATACACGTGTCGTGGTACTGTCCATTAAGATGTTTGTTTAATATCATCGGGGCATAGCCACATTATCATAATTTGTTTCCCCGAATCGTAATATCGAGGCGATATGCAAATGAAGTGATCTAACTGATAAAAAATAAATATATGTCGCGCCACGTCAACATTGCGGTCCGCGAGACTCGCGTGCGCGCACGTGTAACCGCTGACGCATTAAACGGTGATCAACGGATCAAACGTGAAATCAGTTCTCGAGAGCATTGTATATCCGAGCCTCTCGTCGGGGAGAAAACGCGCGTGAAATTCGGACCGTGCACAAGGCACAATTGAGACACAAGAACGTGGGTGAAAGCGTTACGTCACGAGAGGCGATTGTTTAAAAATATGCGGGATTAATTGAAAACTAAATAACCGCTATGTAAATCCCGACTGCCGCAGTAGGTTCCAAAGCGCAGCGTGCAATTTCACAGAGGCTAGATCGACGAAAAGTATCGATCCTATAAAATGGGCATTGCGAGGCGTTGTATTGAAATTGAAAGATGACGTTTCTTCGTCGTTTAAAATTGTAGAAATTTATAAATTTCGTCACTTCGTCAAACGCTTCACAATGCTCAGCGCACGGAGTGCCGAGTCGGTTGATCCCTTCTCGCTCGACACTCAGCCGACACGAATCATCGACTTGCAGGAACCGATAAACGCAGGAGCATCGTTCATCGTTCTGAGGGATGGACCGAAAGTATTTCATTTCTCGTTAGTCGCATTGCCAAGACAATTGAGTTCGTTGACGAATTCACGAGTCTCGTGATAAACACGCGACCCTAAAAAAAGGAGTCGGCGCATATCTGTGCGCATGTCATTGTCTCCTGTCTCATTTCTTCTGGAGAAGTGTGTTTCGCGGAAAATGTGGGACGAGGGTGTCTCGCAAAATGACTCGCACGAGCAGCGCATGACGTGTTAAATGCAGTAATATATGTCCTGCCGCGTATGATAAGACGGAAATATAATTTATTGTGCGTGCATCATCACGTATACGAGCACCATGGTTACCTTGGACACCGAGCAGAAGCCCGAGAGGCAACACTGCGGCCGACGTATGTGCGCCATTTGCAGACGCATCAAACGAGATAAAGGTAAATGAATGACACGATTTTTATCTTAATACCGCATCATGTCGCGAGCGTTTAACGCAGCGGCTTCGCTCCGCAAAGTGATATTTCTCTAGAAGCGCGTCTCGCCTTTCCTTCATCTCATGTCCATCCTCGACGCGCGGTGACGCGCGTAATTAGGACCTGCGAGGGCAATTCGCGAGGCAGGAAATAAAAGCGGAGCGAAATGATATCCTTCAAGCGCGCAGCGCTTTAAAAACGGCCCTCGTTATCCCGCCTGACCCGTTAACATCGACAACAACTCGACGGACAATTCCGTCGCTCGTTCCGCGCGGAATTTTAAGAGCCGTTATTAAGGCGGTTAATTATTTTTTTTCCCTTGCGCAATAATTCATAGCATACGTTGCAGAAAGGCGGGCAGCGCCGCCCGGGAGAGGGAATGAAACACGTGACAGAACGTTTCGCGCAATTTATGTAACGATGGGGACCCCGACTGTGTCGGGGGAACCCCTTTCTCCTCTCCCCCTTTCCTCTCTTTTTCTCTCTCTCTCTCTCTCTCTCTGATCTTCGGTTATTACTTTCCGTGTCGAATCGTGCGTTCACCTGTCACCACTCGCGGTATAATTACGCGCGATGAACGCGTTCTGTGAAACACGCTCGGCAAAAATATCACGGGATCGGGTGGCATTCGAGGAATCCACGACATATCAACATCCGACGACGTCCTCACTACCTCCTGCCTATATTTTTATATGGCAAAAAGTCTACTATCGTTTTGCATTAACAATTTGCGTGAAACCGCCGAGCGCTGTTATTATGCAGAAATGTAAAGCGTATTAACGTTCGGAAGAATTAATTAGGTCCTGTCAGAACGACTGTTATTAACATTATTATTATTATCGCGTTTAATTGCGTTCGCTACAGTTTTTTTCTCTTCGTCGTTTCCAAAAGGGAAATCGGGAAGAGGAGACGACAGGACGCTTACGTAGACTTACATGCATTACGGAGTTACGAATGTGTACCGAACGCGATTCGAAACTGGTTCGTCTTCCTTCGCCGTCCCTCTCTCTCTCTCTCTCTCTTCATCATCGCGTACGTACGTCCTTGTTGTTTCATGCAAATCGCTCGTTAGTCGAAACACCTGAAATTCTCGTGTGGGACGCGTATATTGTCTCTCCTTCTCTCTCTTTCTCTCTCTCTGGGCGCGCACTCCAGGCTCCATGGATTATTCATCCCCGTGGCGTATTCGTGTTAAGGTGACAGACTGACTGACGGACTGACGGAGGAAGGAAGCAAAGGTACGAAGCAAGGTACCTCTTGCGCCCCGGGGTAATGGTTGTCCGTCTTGTTCGATCTGTCAGTGCGAGGGAATCTCTCGGCGGATAGAACGTTGAGAGTTCGATCCTGCAGTTATAATTATTTTCCTCCTGAGAAATAAATTGTACTTCTAGAAGGCGAGTTAACGGAGCGAATTTATTTTACGCCAATTTTCTGCCGCATATTTTCCGATATACTTTCTAACAGTTAATGTGTTGCCTAATTAAATATTACGTTGAAAAGTTATCCTGTAAAAATTGCCAATATCAATTGTTGAAACGTTCGGTCATTTACGATCTCGGAGCAAAAGCAGTCGCGAGTGAAGTCACTTTAAATCTTTCCACAGCACTCGCGCTGAGGAAGGATCCCTCGAAGGCGTGAAAGGGCGTTTACGAAATCGTGCAGGCGCGGGTATGAATGAAGGAACGGTTTCATTCATCCGCGACGCGCACGCAACCGCGTAATCGCAGTCAAATAGGCGAGCGAACGCGTTCGATTTCACGAACAACCTTGCTCTATGCCTGGGCAGTTATGGCAGGCGCGACTAGGCCGGGAGGTCTCGATTATGATAAAGCGCGTGGGCTCGCCCACGCTCGCCCTTCGCTCGTTCATTCATAAAGTCAACTCTCACCGCTCGCGCGCGAGCTCGTGTCTTTCGGTGGCTCTTGCGCTACACCTCATTGCTCGATGAGGCGTGTCGTCCCCCCCGAATGGTACCGTTTCATCCGCTCGAGATCCGGTCGAAATCCATTTAGGAAAGTAGGAAAGTGGATAAAGAGTTACGCTGGTACTTTTGGAAATTTTCTTTTGCCTACTAATAAATAATTAATCTATTAACATCGCTCGTCCGAATATTTGCGAAATTTCGATAAGAATACGTTACGTCTAATCTAAGAGTCAATCATGTTGATATGATAAACAGACGGTAATCCGTGCGTGTCTGACAGAATTGAATTTTGCTCCTCCCTCGCGGCTCGCTCGATTTCTCCGAAGGAGGCGCCGTCTTTGAGAAATGTTCTCCAGGATGAAGCAAGCGACCGATCGCGTTAACGTATAGGTTCCTTTGCGCACGGGCCCCACGGCGGCGTTACACACCGAGTCGATTGCAGGTTTCCAAAGTGGTCTCGGAATCGGCGCGCGATTATACGACCGGTCTATTTCTAGAAACACGCCGCCAACATACATACTAATTATTTTTTATCATACCGCTTGTGCCGCTTGTGTCTTTGGCGAAGCGGCTGAAATAAGAAGTCAGATAATACAGAGCCGCAGAAGAAATATCTCATACGTACCGACTCTCGAGGATATCGCAACCGGGTCTCTCGACAAAAGACAAAGAAAGAGTGAAACGGGGAATCGTAGAGGGATAGGGCATCCGATACCTACGATCCGGATATCACGATCGGGTTTTCAGCGTGCACGAGGGGGCGGAACAACAGGGGACAGCGACGAGGATGCGAGGGGAGTAGAGGAAGAAACGACGAGGGCGGCGCGAATCGGAGGGAGAGCAAGCGTGTCCTGATATCGCGAGAGCACGCGAGTGAGACCTGCAGAGAGGCGGAGAGACAATTGGCATTCTGCACGCACGTTCGATCGAGAGACGAAGGGACGAGGGACAGGGTGGCAACGATGACGCGGGGGGGAGCGAGGTGGATGCACGGTGGCATGCACCTGTGCATTGCCACCATATACGACGCGGAGTTATGGCGTTTTTCTCCACGTACGGTCGCCGTACAATATGTGCACTACGTACGTACGTATACGATCGTATCTCGACCGGCGAAACCAACTCCATTTCTGGAACGGAGTTCGCGTCCGTTCGTCCATCCGTCCGTCCATCTATCCGCTCGTTCGTTCGTACGTCTGCGAGTGAGCTTGAGCGAGCGCGAGATCTCAGACCGCCCCGAGAGATAAATTAATTGTCCGCGAAGCGTGTGCGTAACAGCGTGCTCGCGCTCACGCATGCACGCACGCTCGCGCGGAGAAAAACGCTACGCTAAGACGGAAGACGCGCTCGTGTTTATTAGACACGCTAGATGAGTCCGCTCGACGCCGTTTTTCCGCTAGCAACGACTCGTTTTCCGCGGAAACAAGGTCTCTCTCTCTCTCTCTCTTTCTCCTCTCCTCTCCTCTCCTCGTTGAGGAGTTTGCTACTTTTTCGTGGGAAATGATACGAAGACGAATGCACTGTCCGATCCTCGTTAATGTGTTTTCAGCAAGAACAAACGCGAAATGTGTTTATTGAAAATTAATTGTAAATGAAATTGCAAAACAAGTAGTAAGTGATGTAATGGAAAGATCTAATATGTAAATCTCCAACCGGGCGCATTTGTTACAGAATGATTTATTAATCAATATCAAAAAGTTGTTATATATTTCTTTTCGTCAATTTATGTATGCCAGTCCTTCCTAATCATTGTGAAGGGAAATAACAAAAACATAGACTTGACGCTTTGCTTATTAACATAAATTATAATACTATTATTTATTGAGGTCGAACCAATCTTGCCACAATAATTATGACGGTTAAATCTGATTATAGTTATTGAGAAGTATACGAAAAAAACGCAAAAACCGATATCGTATAGTTCGAGGAAAATATTAAAACGATATTGATCCCTATCTTTTTCTCGCGTTCTCGTATTATTTATTTTTAACTGTTGGAAAATCGATACTCGCCAACAAATCAATTTAAAAAAAAAATACGATTATCAGAGAAAGACAGCCACGTGTCCGCTGCCGTTTTACGAAAATGCCAGCCCAGTGCTCGAGCGAAGTGTGTACCTCTACCTGGCGTGTGCCTCTTCTCTTCGCGGCGTAAAGTCGGAACGTAGTTGTGGGTGTAACCAGTTTCCCGTGGGCTTAGCTGTCAAGCCCACGTGGGCCGCCCACGCGAGCCAGATATATTACTACGCCGCAAGAGAAAGAAGACGGCGCACGCGAGCGCGACGGGGCTACGGGGGGAAGTCGAGGGGGGAAGAAAAAGAGAGAGAGAGAGAGTGGCAGCGGACCCTTCAGGAATGAGAGATGCGGCTTGCGACACAGGAAACAGTTTCACCTGGAGGGGCGTGCGAGCAGCCCGGCGCAGCATCCAGCACGCCAGCAAACGTGAAACTAAACGCGCGCGGACGGACACGTGGGTGGGCGCGCGCGCGCGATGCATATCGCTTTCTTGACGACCCGCGCTTTCCACAACCTCGACGAAAGGCTTGGGCGATCGGCGAAGGCGGCGTCTTAGACTTCTGACACGCGACCATCTAGTCGCTTCCTTCACGAAATTCTACAATGCAATTCAACGCAATTTCGAGAAGGATCCTTGTACCGCGGATGTATTTGTAACGCCGCGAATTTGTCACGAACAGTATTTATTTTGTAAATATCTATTTAGGCAAAAATTCGCACGAGTGTTTTGCAGAACCGGACATTTTTTCCCTTATTATGTCCGTTTACCTCTAATATTCGCAATTTTACGCATTCTGAAATGTAACATCTATTTACTTGTTATCTTGCCTTTTAAGGGATAATGGCGATTGCGCGCAATTGACTCTCTCTTTCCGATCGGTTGGCATCGCGCGCCTGTTCCTGTAATAATCCTTTGCGAAATCGCGAAACAAAAACGTTGTATACAGCGTGAGTAAATTTACGATGTGATATGGAGTAGTACTCGTCGGCGATTTCTTATAATTACTAATTAATATTGGAGGCCAACTTTCGCCACGTTTCTCGCTTTGAACAGTGGCAGGTGTTTATCACGCAAAAACGATTGATTTACCAGCACGCTATTCAAAACGTGACAGATGAACGTTTGAAACAATGCTAATATCCATCTTGTTGTCAGTTTAGGCATTGTCAGTCAGTCAACATTAGTAATTATCGTTACACAGACATTTCTTTCCGAGAGATTCCTCTCCGTGATTTCTAAACTTCTCTTCCAATCAATATGACGTTTGAAATTTAAATTGGTGAAATTGTAAAACTAATTTTAGTAATGATCAGGCAATATTATTCGAAACTCTTGCTTACACTAATGAAAAAATTGTTATAAAAAATTACAAGAAAATAAAAATCCTTAAACTTGTTAATAAATAATTAATAAATAAAATTCATTTTACATATCTTATTTAAAATTTTTCAAAAATATCTATCCATATCTGAACATATCCTACACGTATGCTGTCAGATGAAGATGCAGATGAGGAAATATTAAGAGTAACGGCGAAGTTTTATAAGCTCAGTACGATGCAACGCGCCAGACGTCCATTCGGCACCTCGTGCATCGTCGTCGTCTTCCAAGAAGAGCGAATTACGGGAAAAAAAAGAAAGAAAAATAAAAGATTTAACGAGAAATAAAACTATAAGACTGGCGCCTTCGTGCTGAAAACGTTTCAATCTGCAGAATCTAATTATGTCGGATATCTAATATATTTAAATAGATTTAACTTCAATGTTAATAAGATTTTCTAAAACGGATTTGCATCACTATCTAGATAAGTGCCTTATGCAAAATAATACGAAGTAATTTTGCTAAGATGGCATAACTTTTTCGTCAAATGCGACGCAAATCTCCGCGCCATCCACTTTGCAAAAAGAGAAGATGCGAGAACATCGACAGTCGAGAAATGCGGTCGTCACGGAAACGACGGAAGGAAAAAAAAATTGGGGAGGTGTCGCGGGAGAAGATCATGAGCGGAAGGAGGCGAGAAGCGCGAAAGAGGAAAAAGGGATACGAACTTCTTGTCGATTGATATAACGCTCCGATTTGCGTAATATACGCTCCGTCGTAAAGTTCCCGGTGATTTATCCCGTTAAATAAATAGATTTTGGTGTTGTTAACCCCGTTTTCAGGAGGGACACCGCACGCGCGTGCCACACACGCGCACACACGCGTCTCTCTCTCATCCTGGACCCTCCTGGCTTGCGTGCCCTATCATGCGCGAGCATGTGGTGCAACGCTCCATGCGTGCGTGGGTCGTGGGAGGTGGAGCGCGCGGGAAGAAACGCGCTCGCGAGCGCGATTAAAAATACTGGTTTCTTCCTCGAGGGGGGGGGGGGCAAAGGGGAGCGGGAAGGCGGGAAATAGAGAGGGAATCGTGATATTTAAGAATTTCGGACAGAATTTACGAGCGCCAGACGGTCGACTCGGCGTGTCTCTCTTGCTTTCGGAGCGAGCGACATAGTAAATGGTGCAGATACGGCGAGATGTCGGATGGACCGATCGTTTCTAGCGGCCTGACTCCGGAATTCTTTCCACGCCCATCGCACGCGATGATCGCTCGATCCGGGGGCCCGCGCGTACCCGTGTTAAACGCGAAGTACGAGGATAAGCCGGCAGACTCGTGTAACCACCTGAGACTTGAAAAGCTATATTTCAAACCGAATTAAATCTGTTGTGTGCTTTAAGATATTTCTGGAATAGTTCGGAGCAACTAAATAAACAAATGAGATACTATATATCATAAAATACAAGAATAGCAAATTTTAAAGGAAAGATTTATGTGAGATTTTTTGCAGAAAAGTGTCTAAAATAGAACAGTTGTTTGTTTGTTATACGATTCTGTTGAAATGCAGGACGCGTATCATGCAATGCATGACGTAAATATTAATACCTGTCCGATTCTTTCACATTTAATATCAAAGAATCGATATAAATTTGTTACATAAATTACCTGATATTTTATTTTCATGTTTTCAAGCGTAAAAAAATTCAGATCCCCTATCTTTTAAATAATACATTTACCTGCGCAATAAATTTGATATTGATGACCAACAAAAATAATGCCGTTTGCTTTAACTGGCGCATTAGACATCGATCGGTCGTAAAGTGCGCAGAAAGCTCAAGGTGCATGGCATCGCGCGGGGATCTTGTAGTAAATACAAGGGAAAAATGTAAATCCACGTGTCATTATCGCTTCTTGAGGGGGACATTACGAAAGAAACAAGTGCGCACGTCGATTAGGAGGCGTAGCCGGTAGGCGGAGCGTGCCGAAGCCGTGTTAAGCTTACATAGAGCGCTAATATACACGGAGCGGACGCGCGCGCGCACGCGAGAGAGCTCTATAAGTCACTTATAAGTACATACGCGTACGTGCGTCTGTATGCGTATCGCACGATCGGCGCATTAAACGGCGTCCCTCCCGGCTACCGCGCGCCGCGAAGCGATCCATGGCCGCGGCTGGAGCAGCTGGAAGAGCGTAGGCGCTGCTTCCTCGACGTGAAAACGAAATAAATCGTATTTCGCGCGCTGATTATCCTATTAAGCGAATTAACTAGCGGGGTAATTATAAACATATTACACGCACGTCGTCTCCCTCTCATCACGACCGCGAAGACACGCGAGTCTGCACGGAGCGTCCGTAATTTAATTGTCAAGGACAGGATAATTTCCGTATGGGTATTTCAATTGGCTCGTCGCATATATCGTCCCCATTAAAATGGATTTTAGATAATAATTAATGATACTGCCCATCGCGATGGGTAAATATAAATGGATATATAATACTCTTGCAGCGATAACATCGTGCAACGTTATGCATCATTATATCGCATCGTTTCTCTTTATTTCTTCTATTCATTTATCATTATTTTTTTAGTTAAATTTTAATTCTTTTCACATGTCATTTATAGTTTCTATACTTTAGTAGTTTGCTATGTAATTTTATTTGTTCTCGAAAGAATTTTTTCTAATTATTCTTTCGTTATTCATTATCGTTTATACAAATGTGCCTTCCTAGAGGATTAATCGAGTCTAATATATGAATAAACGCGTCGTTAATGCGGTCTTTTGTAAGTTTATAATGTCTGTATTCGCAACACGAATAGAAAATAACGCGCGAGAATGTCAATTAAATATAAATATGCCATAATAAGCGGAATATAAAGTGCGAACGTCAAACGGACGCCATCGGATATTCGTCATGATAATATTCACGGTTGTGTACCTCTCAGTCCTTCCCCGCTCTTTGACGTAAGTACACAGACGTGCATTCTCCGCCCAGCTGTGTTCGTCGGGAAACAATGGCGGGAAACGCGCCACTGAAAAATTCAACCGGTCACCGATAAATTCGTCTGCGAATTCCAATTAGTATTCTAATAGGGAGGCCGATCGTCAGTGTCGGTTGGTCAAAATTAAACGTAATTGAAAAGAATTATACTCAATGTCAATTTTACGACTGGTATTGCGGTAGATTTTTGGGGATTAAATCACACTTTTTGTGCTTGCAATTTTAATTAAAAGGGCGGCATTTTTTCGTATTTTCCTCTTTACCGGAATTGGAATGCACGTAAATTAAATATCTCTGAAGTCAGATTTTTCAAAAGACTTCTTGTCTATCAAACTGTGAGGAAATAACAGAAGATAAAAATAGTTAACGTAGAATGTAAAATGACAACAATGTTCCCATCGAGAGTTCCGCAATCGCGTTGCTAAAGTGGCCGGTTATTTGGGGAATGGAATATTCCATGGCATCCGGGATGTTTACGCCGCTCATCTCCCGAAAATCACGTAGGCGTAGAGGAGAAGGAGGGAGAAGGCACCTTTGGTTTCTATTTCGAAAAAAAAGAAGAGAAAAGAAAAATAGTCATGTTCTGCCCTATCCACGCGTGGAAGACGCGAGAAAGAAGGAAGAAGAAGAAAAAATCGCATGCGTTGAAGCGTGAGACAGAGTGGAACTAGAAGATCGAAGACCGCAGAGCGGTGGACAGAAGAGATAAGAGTTTGTATGGAGAAGAGCGAGCGCGGGGAGAATGACAGAGGAGACGACAAGACAACTTCTCTTGCGATCTCCGGGCTCGCAGGCTTTATTTATACCCAAAGCTGCCATATAATTGGATCACCCCCGCCCAACGTAAACGTATTTTACGCGAAGTCTTACAACACGCTTTTCTATTTCGTGAATATTCGACTTCTGTCCACCTCGATGACTTCATTAAAAATTATACGCTTCTGAAATAACGATCTTTCAGAGTTTCACGTTTTAGTGAACGTTAAACTGAGATCGCCAATCCATGGTTAGCGTTTATCATGCATGAATTACAGAACTGCATCATTTAATATTTTATAAACTTTTACACTCAATATACCAATCGAAGAGTAGTTTCTATTTATGTGCAGTGTCGTAATGGTCTCCAATAATTGCGCGTCGCAATTTAGCATGATATACTGCAAAAGCTTCCTAATATTCATAGACCTTTCTGGGTAATATTGATCTGATAATTTCTATAACGCTGCAAATTGTCCCATTAGAACACCAATATCCTTTGGTGATAGAAACTCTTGATAAATGCATGCGCTAGCATCGTGTTTTATGCCTTCTTGCGACACGGCACACGGAATTATCGATGTTAGAACGCGACGGTAATTTGTCGAAATCGGTTAAAGAGCAAAACTGAACATTGGGGTCAGACCAGTAGGAACGAATTCATCAAGGCGTAATATTTATGGGACGGTCGAAGGAATCCGGTGTCTTCCGGAACTCTTTAACGCTTTAACATCACACTTAGAATTCCGGTCGCGGTGATTTATTTGTCGAACGTCTCATCGTCATAAATCAAGCGTACGGAACGCGTTAGTAAGATGATTGTAAAATTGACGGTAACTTTGGGTGGCCTTTAGTTATGTCTCGCAGATCGAAATAATAACATCACGTACCGAATATCGGAAAACACAGCTTGTATTGCATTCTGGCGACTTTATCGTTAACAAAGACTTTTACTTTAAAAATTTATATTTTTATTATTCTACGGAATTGAGTGCAAGCTGTAATTAATAATAAAGTCACATCGATCATAACAGTAGGTACACTTATAATGTCACAAAGTATTATCCAATTATTCATACGCGTGGGTCAATTACTATCCGTTGAATTAGCGCAAGTGTTCACGTTGTATCGCGGAGGGAAGAAACGGCCGAAGTGAGAATCAAAGTGGTAAAAGCTGTACGCCTTCGATGCACGTGGGGATAATCGCCTCCCCCGAGGAATGCACCAACGCAAATCTGCATTCTGTGAATAGCGCGAATGCCTGCGGCGGCGCGTGGTTCCCATATCTCACGGCATCCGGAAACTTTGCAATTAACACGAGAACTCGACGCGGCCGATGCGTAGGAGGCCGGTAATGAATTTGATACAAAGTGAGCATCTCGATATATTCTCACGCATAATGCATGCGTGTAAATTCTCGCACAAGTACATCTCGAATCGATGGGATTTACATAGAGAAGTATATGTAACATTGATACCTCGTGAGTTTTATTGTAATCGTAAAAGGTGTCTTCCACGTGATTTATTGTGTTTACTCTGAAAACATTTGGAAATACCCGAATATGATAGATAGCAACATTCCGAGATCAGCAATATTCCGACGTATTAATCATTTGTATATTTGTGCACGCAAGTTTCATATAAATAATAACAACTGTTCTAGATTGAAAGAAGGAACAGTGTAATTTTTACGAAAAAAAAAAAAATTAAGTATAACTATTTTAATATTGCTCGTTAATATCACGCGCATATATTCTAAATCTACATCTAAATAATACTTTCTTTCATATATTTTATGAAAGACACTGAATGCAATAAATTATTTACTTGAAAATGTTTTTAGGCTAATTATTTTTTTACTGGATAGCATAGGATGATTAGATCAAAACTTTCGTTGCTGTATTATATTTTCTATGTACTCCGTAAATGCGAAATATGTTTCAGAATTATCTTCTTGCGTTTTCCGTTCTCTCGTACGTATTGCCATTAATTACGGCGTGTTGAAACTCGATTTCGCGCGGAACTCGAAGGATGCTCGACCCCATAGGGTTAAGAAATTAGCCATAGCGGCACAGCGCGATGCGGCGTGGTTTACCGAAGCGAAATAACGATGGTAGCTCCCAGAAATGCGAAACATGGTGGGAATTCGCGTAAGCGCGATCGACCACGAGCCACGAAGTCGTAACCTGCCGTGCCACAGGCTACACGGGACAACTATGCACGTGCGCAACTATGCACGTGTGTCGTGCTTGAGAAACAAAGAGAGGGAGAGAGAGAATCAAAGAGAGGGAAAGAGAGAATCATCGTTTAGTCCAGCATATCTCGGTAGTTAATGCCACTTTGGTCGTTAGCATCTATCTTCTCCGCGTCTCTTATCCTCTCTTCCATGCTCTAATCTGGATTTGCTCCGTTACGCTTTGCTTCGTTTCATTCGAATCTACAGCTTATCCAAATCTTCATTATTCTCTAATTCTCTAATTATAAAGTTAGAAATCTCGAGATACGATGCAACGAACATTCGATTCATATATCATTTTACAATAATGAATTATCTTTTCTGGCATTTTTAGAAATTATTTGAAACACATAAAAATTTAAAAATCTGTAAAAGAGTGAGTATTTTGAGAGTTTTGTTTGTTTCTATGGGATAGATTTCGAGATTTTTGATCCATGAGATATCTTAACAATTCGTAAAACTCGGTCACAATTGCAACATCGCAAAATGAAGTCGATTGTCCATAAACAGTAGTGATGTTGTTACGACATATTGTTGAGTTTGCGCTGTATTAATAAGGCTAAGTAGAGTGGAATTGGCAAACTTATTATTTCGCAGCGACCAATTTCCGATCTGATTTAATTCGACGGAACGTAATCGCTAATTAGCGCGAATTGTTATTATTACGATGCGATAATCGCGGGATGCGCCGATTCGGAATCGCGATCAAGTACGAATTATTATAACCGTAGGTACAAGGTGCAAGCAAACACTATGGAATCTTATCAGCGTGCTTTAATCGCGATGGTCTTATCCCTTAACGAGCATTCCTGATCAGTATCCCAGTTATCAATCCTGGAAATCACGTTCGGAACGTAGCTGTACTCGTGATTGCACATTTTGTTGTACAAAGTACAACATGAGCGTTCAGAAAGATAGAAATACCAAAATACACGAGAGTCGCATTCATGCGAATGCGCGTTGGTTATGAAACGAGAAAATATGTTTTAATTTCGGAACGATTCTAGATCCATCGAGGTGGAACAAAGAAGGCGGAGCGAGGAAACAAAGTAAATGCCAAGACAGAGAATCCACTAGAAAGTAAAATTGTAAGACGCTATAATATAAGGCTGTATATTGTAATATAAGACTATAAGAGACGCTAATGATTACGATGGCACTTGGGTAGCAAGAGAAGGAAACACAAAGGATCAAATTCCGTGATAATTTCGTCTTGCTCGGCACGTATGTGTGTGTGTTATTTACGTAAGAAAATACAAGGCATAGATGCAATACATCACTCCGAGTGGATTTGCGGCATCGCGAAGTTATTCTATGCCAAAGTACAATGTTGCCCGAAATATCAGCGAGCATATTTCAATCCCGAAATAGTAATTTAAATGTAACTGCACGCAAGTAATTTAATCATTATTCATCAACGTCGGCGTGCGGCGAAAAGTTCTCGTAGCGTCGCAAGCGTAATTTTCATTCAACATTGACTAATTCTAACAAGACGTGAGAGATCGAAGGAAAGCGAGAAAGCTGCCAATTTAACATTCGTTGACGATTTGAGGGAACTCGAAGTACGAGTTCAGTAGCAGCGCTAAAGTAACAAATCCCACCGCGGATGAGCCATTATGCTCAAAGGCAGTACGCCAGGCATTTCGCCGGCACATTGGCTGCTTTGAATTCAGAATTGCACGGCCATGCGGCCTCCGCGTTTTTGTTCTTCCTCTTTTGCAGGCAATTTATGCAATCTGGCCCGCGTCGTGCGCGTATTTATAACCGCCGGCCCTTTGTGTGTTAATTTGTATTCGGGTATCTTGTGCGGAGGAGAAACCGTGAATCTTCTCGATCTTTTTGATCGATCCAATGCACCTTCGCATCTTTGCAGTTCCATTTCTCGATTTACAGGGAAGCCAGTATTAGTTCAGAAATATTAGTGATGTGAGATTAATATGTAACACACAGTGTTACATATTATGTTAATTAAAACTTAGTTTGAAATTATTTTTTTAACTGATATTTATAAAAGAAAAGTTTAATATCGACTATAACACTATATTTAAAAAGCTATTAACAATTTTTTTTGTAAAACTTAAAATATTTAAAAAGATGATATATCCAATGTGTAAGGTTTTTAATGTTAAGTTATTATTTTTAGTATAATATTTTGTATATATTAATAAAATAATGCTAATAAAAATAGAATCAAATTAATTTCTTTTTTATCACTCTATTATGAAAATTGTTGTACATGGTATTTTATCTTTAAAAGGACCAACAAGACGTGCGTGATATGTGGGAAAAATAACGCAGAGGGAACAGATCCGCGCCCTGAGTTAGGGCGAATGATCGACTTTGATCTCTGCGGTTTTTATAGAAGCATCTCGCGTCGCGACTTGAGCTTTCGCGGCTGTCGCGTCTCTTCCGCGGAAATCCCACAGAAATTGGAGCGAGATGCTGCTGAGAGGATTTCACGAGTGAGCGGCCTCTTCGCACCGCGTCGCGTCTCGCCGAAGTGCAACGCACTCATTCGAATAAAAATTCCACGAAGAGGAGGCCGCTCACTCGAATTGGTCCCTAATTTCTTCCCCATAACTAAGGAGGCGCACTTTATGACCGGCGGCTCCCTTTTTCTGTTGCAGCGTTGAAGGTGAAGCTCATGCTGAGGCGACCCATCAATCAGCTGGTTGCGCAAGGCATCATGCCACGTAAGTGTTGATCCGCTTGTTTATTACACCGTTTATATACATTTTTTTTCCTCTCTGCGCCGCGGAAAATTGCGCCTGTACGACTCGGGGCTGTTAAAACCCTCGCCGATGTTGCGATGGTTGCGATCAACGTAACTTTCGTTACAACCGTTATTGAACGTCATTGCTGGCTAGTCTCTGCGGTCTTAAAAACATCTTCGCTAACACGTGGGATCGATTGATCTACGCACGAGTTAATTATTGCGTCGTTCTCAAGGACCGTGTAAGAAGTATAGAACCAATATCTAGGACACTTCTAGATTGTGATAAATTGCTTCGCAGCGATTAAACAATTGACAATTAGCGACCGTTTTTGTGAGTTTTGAAGCGAAACGAATTAGGTCGCTTTCAAGTCGGTCAATTAATCCTTTAATAATTAAACAGTCATTCCAAAGAGGACACACTGACAAGAAAAATAAAAACTTTTTTCTTATAAAATTATTATAATAAATTCTATTTTTTAAATATATAAATGTATACGTTTTAAAAATTATTTATGAAGATATTTTAGTCAAAGAATATTTTGTATTTTGCATTTATATTCGTAAAGGATGTGTAATAATAAGCAATTAATTTTCTTTCACTCTTTCGTGCAATAAACGATTTGATCAGTCTTCCTCATGGACTAAAATGAACTAAACTCTCGCGGCATGCAGCGACGAAGTAAATGAAGAAGCAAACGTAAAAACATCCACGCGGCGTATGGTGTGCTCGCTCCCAAAATCCCTGAAGCGATCAACGGTATAAGAGCAGTCTAGTTGCTCGGTAGATTTACGACGGGTACCAAATGTTTACCAGAACGAGAGCACGAGCATCCAGTAATTATTTGGGTCACACCCTAAAATATTGCTCTTGTTACCGTGTGCGCGCCGCGCGCGTTTATAGCGCCCGGTATATATCGTCGGGCTGATGAAAATACGCGGTTTGATAGGCTTCGTTCGACTTTTACACGCGTAACCGCGTGTGTGCACGTGCATTTCCATTCCGTGCAGGGTTCATTCATCTGCGACTTTCTGGGGCTTTAAACTAAGCTCCCATACACACATCCACGCGACTGAAAATAATAGCTTTCGCAGAAGCCGACCGATTACGTTATAAATTCATTCCATTTTCATAAATTGACAAGTTTCTGCGAAATGTTTTTCGAAATTGAATTTTTCTTCCATCAGCATTTCTTTTATTATTATCATTCTTTTATTATTATCATTTTTATTAATATCATTCTCATGTTTTTACTTAAACAATGCTGAATTTGAAGATTATAATTTAATATCCTAGTTTCCACGTATCATTTAAAAGATATTATTTTGTTTTATATTTTTTAAATTACATATACGTGAATAAAAATTTAATTGGTATTCTCAATTTTATTAAGTATGAATATCGAAAGTGTATAAAGTTATTTATTGAAAAGTTAAAATAAAGGAACTTGTTTGTTATAAATGCTACAAGGGCGGGATTAAATGCAATTGTAGTAATACGTTATGTTTACGACAGTATTAAATATCCGCTAAATTTGTTGCTTCTCTACAGCGAGGTATGCGCCAAATCGTACATCATCAGGCATATCGCTATACCCATCACAAGTAAATACGAATAGACGTATACGTTTTTCTCCCGCGATGTCAATCGTCGTGTAGAAACTACGGTCTCTTATTTTACTTCCCGAATCTTGAGTCTATTCCAACCACGGAAGGCGACGTTTATTGCGGCAAATTAACGATGTTATTAACTGCCTCGGACAGTTCGTCTGAGATTAGAATAAGCAAGGACGGCAGATGTCTTGCAAACACATTTCATCAAGCCTCTGACACCTTATTCTCAAAAGGAAATGAAATGAACGGTGTGTTCAAAACAAAAAGGAGAAGACGAAAATGCGCGACGCATTTGGCTCGATAGAGTAAAGCAGGAAACATTTCGTGAAAAAATGTAAATTATAGATCGGTTCATAAGCAATCCTTCACAGCATTCCGCAAATTTAGTGCGATCCTTCGCGCGTGAGATCAAAAATCCCTTCCTCCAATTTCTTTTTTATTTTGCCTCTCATACCTTCGTAAAAGTACCGTAAATTCTCCGCAACGAGCCGAAGAGTAATATCCGAGGGAACGCGTTGCATCTCTCTCGCGGGCGCGACGACGCGCAAGAGAATTACATTCGCGATTAATCTCGCGAGGACGCTAAAAAAAACTCGCGAAAGAGCCGCCAGCGTGCCCCGTTCCACGACTGGCTGGATGGAAACTTACGGCACGCGGTTAAAATACCAGGGCGCTCGTGTATTTTCACATTTCCGCTGCCGACATCGGCGACACGGCCGTACGTGCCTTTTATTCCGCGTAATGACGACGTCCGCGTCTGCATGCGTCGCGGCACCGGCGCGGCAGCATCCGCGTCCGGAAATAGTGATAGGGACACGCTTAGGGGATCATTTATTCACCGATTTAACGGCGTTGGGGAATGCGGGAACCCGAGGACGCGTCACGTTGACACCAAAATGGCATCGCTGAGGATCATCATTCCGGAAATTGATGTCTGCGACATGCGTCACGTCCCAAACGAAAGTCGGCATTTACCGTTTTTCTCCTTTTTTAAAGAAAAGTTCACCTACTTGAAAAACCGAAAAACCGAAAATTGCGATCTAAAATTATGACAGTAGAAAAGCAATGATAGTTTTGCTTGAATTTCTTTCGCGAGCACCGACTGTTTACGCTACTCGAAGTAGTTTTCATCGCGACGTTTCAGCGCGATGTCGCGCTTAAAATTAATTTTTTCGTCCGAGACGAATAAAGTACGATATGAAAGACACACAAATGTTTTTCCTTACCCACATAGCGTTGAAGACGCCACCGGCGTTTCACGAGCAACGGAAGCAGCTGGAACGGGCGAAGACGGGCGATCTGCTGAAGGCGAAGATTCAGCAGAGACCCGGCAGAGACGAACTGGTCCGGCAGCACATCCTCGAGGATGTAGGTCACGTGGATCCGAGTCTGGCTGAGCGGCAGCGAATGCTGAAGAAGGCCAGACTAGCCGATCAGCTCAACGATCAGCTCAGTCATCGACCCGGTCCGCTCGAGCTCATCCAGAAGAACATCCTTCATACTGAAGAGCCCATCGAGAGGGCGGTCAAAGGTATCTCGCGATAGCATTTACTAAAATAAAATAATACATAATCGAAAAATGTAAATCAGCAAATTTTGCTTATTATGTTAAATTTATTAACGTAATATTTTATCAAATTCAATTTTTACAATCTTGAAATCTGTGATATACCTGTACGGCATCAATACGATTTTCCATGATTAAATTCTTCCTCCAGAGGGTCACATTCCCTTCAAGGCTACCTGCGAGGGACAGGTGACGAAACCCCAACATCCAGATCATTACATCACTTTCGAGGATGACTCCCAGAGCTCAGAGGGTGCACCTTCACCGCAGCTGGAATCGCGATCGTCGGATGTTTTGGAAACCGCGGCGGCCTCCGCGGGCATCGTCACAGTCTCCTTGAGTATACCAACAACTGGCGGTGCTGTTGTGGTTTCATCGACATCTCCTGTCTTCCAACAGACGTCCACGGAATCGACGATACAGACGTTCGCCGAACTTTGTAATACCGTTGTAGGCACGCAGCAGCAGCAAGGTCAGCAGCAGGTTCAACAGGGCCAGCAACATACATCTACACAAGTAAGTTTGGCGCAACAACAACAATTAATACAAATATTGATCTCTTTATTGTATTACATCGACATGACACGTGCTATCGAGTTCTGTCTCTTGCAATTAGAATTACGGTAGTTTTTCTACAGCTTGATCTCTGAATGTCTAGGCGGCAATGAAAACGTTAATCGAACATGATAAAGATTAATCGCGATTCCCAATGACAATTCCAGTATTTAAAACGTAATCGCTGGCAATTGTGTCGATGGCAATCGATACTGCGTGTCGGTCGCATTGTGAGAGTTTGAAAAAACACCTGACAATCTCTCCCTCTTTTTAATATATAGGCGAGCCAAACGACGAATGGCCCGTCGACAACCCTCCTACCATTGGCGCCGGCGCCGAGCCCGATGTCCCTGGGCTCAACGACGTCCAGTCTGAGCCCCCTATCCAACATCTCGATAGCGTCGCCCCCGGCGCCGCCGCCGGCGGCGATCACCCCGCGACCCCAACCAAGTCCGATAGCCGCCGCCACCACGTGCCAAAGGAGCGACGCCCCCGGGAAGGACAAGAACAGAAAGAAGTCCAAGACCAAGAGCCAGCCCAAGACTCGCACGATCAAGTTCCACGAGTATAAAGTAAGTTCACTTTCAATTTATTGTGTCAACATTTCGGCGATGAGAACAACTGTGTCATTCCGTGTGACTTGCACGAAGGAGAGCAGCGCGAGAGCACTATAGGTTCGTTTTTCTTTTATCGTCGAGTTGCAGAATGATACTGTTGGCTTTCTCATCGGGAGGTATCGATTTTATTACGCGGGGCATTATGTCTTCACAGAACGGCCATTGAATCGCGATGGAAGTTATTAAAGAGTATTCTTGAAGCATCGAGACTCTGACATCACTGTTCACGCTCACCGATTCATCGCTTGAATCTTTAAACATAATAGATATTGCGTAATAGATAGTTTGATTGTTGAAAATTAGCACACTCTCATAGTTTAATATTTAAAGAAAGTACTTTGTAGAGTATTAAATCAGAATCAATATTTATGATAATTTAAATTGACTTCTACATCAACATGCGTTCAAATTCAAAACTTCAAACTTTAATTTAGTAATTTAGGACAAAAGAGAGATAATTTTTGTCTGAGAATTAGCGGATATTACTACTGAAAGAGGAATATGTATAATGCGTTTCTCTCCTCTTTATTTCTTCTTTTATTAATACTTTCGTTTAATACATAAAAATTTTTCAATTTATGCTCTAATTATTCTTCAAGACAAAAAATTTTACGGCAAATACTCCTTTTAGTCGCAGAACAGCGAGTTTAATAAATACGATATGCAAAGTAGTTTTTGATCCAAGGTACGATTAGAGTACACACAAAGTCGTGCAATAATTATGTACTCGGAAACACCGGGTAGCACTACAAACTAGTTCCCGTGGTGAAGTGTGCGCCGGCCAGTGTGGGCTAACGGAGAGCCGCATTTCGGCGTGGTAACCAGCGGGGCAAAAAGATAAGACGAGCAAAAAGGAGAGCAAGAAGAAATGACCGTGGAGGATGAGGAAGAGGACGAAGTAAAAACGAGTACGGACCGTGAATCTCGGCTCCCGTGGGCCGCCGCCGAGAACGGCGAAGAAGCGCAGAGAGCCCCGGCCCTCAGGGCCCGAAGGTGTCTCGGAGGGAGATCGTATCGGGTGATTAACTCTCGCGATCTCCCCCAGAACGAGAGGGGGGACTCGGGGCCCCACCTCGTTAGCTCTGAGTAATTCGAGCGCTAATTGCACCTAAGAGCGAGGAAGCCAGGGAGCGGGCTGCGCGGGGTCTTCTCCCTCGGGCCCCGATAGACACCGAGCCGAATCGAGCCGCTGGGCCCCGAACAGCGCGCGGTCCAAAATACCCAAGATATAGCGTGGCCGGTGTGAAAGCGAGCCGGGAATGGGCGTGCAAATGAGGGCGCAGAAAACATCTTGATGTATCATTTATCACTCGGCCTGGCCTGAACCGGAGCTACGTCACCTACCTACCTTGGTCTCCTCTTCACCGATGCACCGGGCGCCAGACAGTGATGTCAGGAAATATATCTCAAATCTGTTCACGGATCGCGAGCAGGGTTGCGTAAAGCGAGATGCATAAAGACGGAGTTTATTCGGGCTCGAATCGAGTAACTGTTGCGAAATGTTAAGTGCATATTATATTTTTATCTTTTCCTTACGTGACGATTCTTGCTATAGGGACCGCCAAATGCGCAGAAGACGCCGCCGTCTAGCACTTCCGGTCTCGGTACCGCACAGCCCGGTGAAACCAGTTATGAGCTGCTCTTGCAACAGCAACAGCTATTCCTCCAATGGCAGCTCGAGTGGCAGCACAAGGTAGTGACATATAATATTGCGAAGTTTTTCTGTAAACAAGAAAAGAATTATATTAAATATTATAATTTTGTAGAACAGCTTGCTTTTATTTTTCATTGTTTATAAAAAACCTAATATCGTTTTTCCAAAATAATTACTTTTGAAATATATAAAAATACAAGATTAAAAAATCTTTTTTTCTCTTTCTTCAGTATCCACAGATCATCTTGCCGGCCGCGCAGAAACCGCTTACAAGTAGTGGCGCGAGCGATGCTGGTAGCGTGAGCGGAAATAGTATGAACGCTGCCAGCCCGGCTCCGTCGAATTCTTCGAACAATCCTTCGGAACAGCCTCCATTAAGGCCTTTGGGCAAATTGGAAGATATGAAAGGTACGAATATTGAAGTCGCATCGGAGAAGATCCGCTGAGAGAAGAAAAATAATTCCCTACATTGTGCATTTACAGTGAGCGATCTCAAGGTGGAATTGAAACGACGGAATCTGCCAGTGTCGGGCTCGAAACCGCAGCTGATCGAGCGATTGAAGCCCTTCACGGAGTCGTCCAGCAACAACACGACCTCTAACTCTAATGGACTACATGTGACGCATATGGGTCACATCCTGATGGACACGCCTGGCCCGATGGCGACGGACGACTCTAGCTCTCAGGCCAAGAGCCCGCTCTCTATCGTGAAGGACGAGCCCAACAGTCCGCGAACGGCCTCGCCCCACAGTAGTGAACACGACGACCCAATGAGTCCGCCAGGTAAAACCTCATCTTAATATCCTCCTTGTTAGATTGAACGCCACTTGTGTAGCGCGCGAGAGGCGATGAGACTTTCAAGTGAGGTTGTTGATTCAAGAGACAGCACACGTGGGTGTTTTTATGACGCAGTTCATGTTTCAGGAGATGATATCATCAAGGTGCAGAGAAAACGAATAGAGGAATTACAACGCGAGTTATACAAGTCGCAGCAACAACTCCAGCAGATCCGCCAGACTCAGCCAACCGCAGTGCGCGCCGAAAAACTGGCGCTCCAGCAACATATACAGAATAAAATGCAACAACAACACTTGGCTTTACAATTGCAGCAGCTCCAGCACTTACAGCAGCAGCAGCAACAGCAGCAGCAGCAGCAGCAACAGAACCAACAACAAACGCAGCAGCAAGCTACAATTCAACAACTCAATGCGAAGGCGAGTCTCGCGGCCTTCCTACAAGCGCAACCAAACAATACGACCGCCATTCTCGACTCGGCAACTCTGACCGCAATTAACAACAAGAAGAATCAATCTAAGAACAGTACTACTGTGCAAATACCCACGGCTATCGTATTAAATCTGGCGAAACCGACCAAGCTAAACGGTTCATTGCTTGGTGCTCTTGTGGCGCAGGCGCAGGTTCAACAACAGCAGCAACAACAGCAACAACAAACTATCACCACTACTGAAGACATCAAACCACCACCACCACAGTATGACGAAGCTGCTAAGTTGCTAAAAGTACGACTATTTTTCATTATAATTCTAGAAAGAGCAAAATTATAATTTTATAAATTGAATTATAATATTATAATTATAATTCTATATAATCAAATTGTAATTTTTTATAGTTCAATTTCTTCTAATGCTTTGAACTGTCTTATCACTTGGCGCGTTTTATTTACAGGTCAAGATCGAACCGGTTCAAAAGAGTCACATAAAAAGTCAAATAGTTGATGATGTATTGGAGATCCTCATCAAGAATGGTGAATTACCACCAAGTGCTGCACAAGATCCAGCGACTCCCACGACTCCAAATCGCCAACTACAACAGAATTTGGTCTTCACCGCGCCGGCAGACAGTCCAACTCAGTCATTAGTTTTTGCAGCTGCCAGTCCGATGAGTCCGATCAGTCCGATACCGATGGAGGTGTCTCAGAGCGGTTGCTCGAGCCCGTCAACGCCAGCACCGCCGCCAGCACCGCCATTACCATTAACCGCGTTCTCCATTCAGTTACCCCACGCCCTTCAACAGCTGCAACAGCAGGAGGAAATTACTTCCTTCAATACGGATCTCCTTACATCCGAAGCCGAGCTGGACGCTGCGATGTTGCATAGTCCTCAATCAATGCAACAAGCCTCGCCGGACCCTCAACCGCCACAAGAAGTGACTTCTTCGGATAATGCAAATTTGGATCTTAAAGTACGTTTCCTTAGAGAGAAAATTTATTAAGATAGGAAACATGCTTTTTTAGCATGTTAGTAAAACTAAATTGTGATATAATCAATAAGGATCAAAATAGAATTAGCGTAATTATTCAAATTAATATTATATCTTCCAGGAATTAGAATTGGATTTGGATCCAATGGACTTCGGTCAACTAGAATGCGATGTGCCGATGGACATGGATGCCGATTGGTTGGATTCCCTGATGCCACAATCGCCACCACCTTCTACGACATTGTCATCGACCAATCATCAATCTACTCTTCCATCAATCAGTCTCTCATCCACGGATATCTACGACCCGCTATTAGGCAGCAGTCAGTACCCATTTGATTTCTTAAATATGGAAGACTCTGACTTCAAGATGTCGTCCGACTTATCTCCGATGACTTGGGATAAAGTAGACTTCGCGACCTAGCCCGAGATACTTTCTTGCAATCCGGCGTTATGTACTTAATCCTCGGTAGATAATCCAAAATATAATTCGAAATAGACAAAGAAACGCGAAGACAGTAAGACCATTGCTTGGTCGAGTCTGTCTAGTGCATTTTATATAAACCATTTCGTGACATCCTTGCCTCTGATGCATCTTGTAATCGATATTATATCAAATGTGTACTTATACGCACGCGTCATGACGAGACTGTTGATTTCAAAAGCGTACCTACTATTTAAAAAGTACATAATAAACATACGCGCGCATTAATTAACAATTAAAAACGAGAAGGCTGTCGAATTATGGACCAGTGACACGCGTGTCATCTTTCGGTCTTCTTTGATCAATGAATGCTAACGCATGTCATTCTTTCGATATAATCAATCGTTCCATCAAAAAAAATAATTTCTAGTAAATATATAAAACTATATGTATACATACATTTATATATAAAGTGTTTTTCTTCATGTATCTCGTCGTGCGAACTAAAATCTGAAATAACGATGTCCATGAGAATACGGCCGATCGCGTATATAAAAGGCTAAAGAGACCTATAATTCCGGGACCGAAATCAACTTTCAAAATTCTCCAAAGAATCAGCTTATGACAGGTTTTTTAAGCTAGTTTTTACTGTCCAGTCGTGTGTTGCTTGAGTTTTAATAACTGTGAGAAATAGCGTGTGTGTCCAAAAAAAGGGAGACAAGAAACATTGCGTATATGATCCTCTCGGATAATCCCCTCTTTCCAAATGCCTGCCCCTTTCCCTCAACCGTAATTAATCGTAACATAACTGCATAATTATACACTTACAGAATCTAATATAACGATAATTATTGTAAAGATATACATACATACGCATATATATATATACGTACGTATACACATATGTAAAATATACATATACTTCTATACGTGCGCCTGACGTCTGCGAGTCGTGTAACGTTCGGATACGCGAGTTCGGGGGCCTTCCAGCGCAGCTATACATATTTTCTAAGCAACAGAGCATGTGATGTTAGGAATTATTACGTATCTTAATCGGTAATCATTATAATAGCGATGAAATTATAGGAATGACTGCGCGCGCGAGCGAGTTGCACAATTGCCACCGGGATCGGTTGCCACGGCGCGGTCCTTCGATCTTTCCATCGCGACTAGTAATCTTTTTGTTGTTTTGTGACATTCCATGTTTCCAAACTGTATGAACAAGGGGGATCGGAGCCATACGTATTGCGAGTCGCAACTATTATCGCACGATGAGCGATCGCTACGTGAATCGAAGGATCTCGTTTCGCTGAACGCTGTGTCAAGCAAGAGTTGCATTGAAACACATTGCTTTGCACTGTTCTGAAACGCTCCTCGGAGACCAAGCGGCTTCGGACTTCAACGTAATGACGAAGGACCGCGCTGCCGAGCTCGGTAATAAGAGCAAGAGTATGTGTGTGTATGTGAATGTCTTTACGAGTGAATGCTTGCCTGAGAAAACGCGGGAGAATCTCAGATTAATTGTAATAAAATTGAATTATTACATTATGATGATAAATTGTATTTTTTAACTTTGAATGAAAATTTCGCAAAAATATTTTCAAAAGATATTTGAATGTATTTTCTAATTTTTCAAATATTTTTTTAAGTATTTTCTAAAAGTTTGTATTTACAATTTTTTAATATTGATATTTCTATGAAATGTAATACAAAGAATTAAGAATACAATTTGTTAAAATTACAACCAATCTGAAGTTCCCTATATGAGTGCATGTGATACGTATCAATGTTTATAAACAGCGATGGTGCTAATCGAAACCCCAATATGCAGCGATCAATTTTTCTAAAAAAAAAAAAAAACGTCGCGGTTACTTTCATTCTTTCTTTTAGAGAACCATTTGTAATAATACCGCAACGTTCCGAATTTTCCTCGCAACCGACGTGCCTCGAAGTGTTGTTTTTCATTGCGAGCTTTTTAGTTCCGTGTGGAACTTATGTAGTACGAATAGAGAAAGAGAGAATGCTGTATTTAAGTTTTTCGAATGAGAGAAAAATTAGTAAAGTGTTCCCACAGTCTCATTAATGAAACGATACATTGGTCCGCGATTGTCATTTCCTCTCCCGCATTCACCAGAGAAAGAGCAAAGGAAAAAAGATGCAACATTCCAAACATAATCACGCTTCATGGAGAATTCTAAAGACCTCGAGGTACTACTATGTTCCGTGTGCGCAGAGACAGACGAGGAGGGCAAACGTGCGCCGTAATGCATCGCCGAATCCGTCGAGATACGCGCGAAATTAATTAAGCCGGAACTCAATGCATTTAATTAAAGGAACCGGTTTGCCTTCCTATCTTCTTCCCTTCTCTATCCTGACTCTGAGAGCCAGTTGCAGAAACATTCTTTTTTTCTTATCGAGCTGATAAGCATCGATTCCATAAATCTTATAAATTTCATATTTTATTTGTCGTGCCAAGGGAATCGATCGCTTATATATTCTATAAGTTACACAGCATGCAAGTTACACGGTCGAAGATATTATTTTATTCATAGTAAGCGGTTTGTGAGCTATTAATCAATTTGCAGCGTTACTGATTCATAAAAGTCGCTTTTTTAATCGCGTTTTGCTAATTTGCATTTAAGATATCGCTTCCAGATTGCTTTCTCTCACCATTTTACAACGAACAAATGCGGCCTGCAAACTCGTCTGTCACGACAAACGAAACATAGCATCGGGGTGAGAAACGAAGGTGCCAAAAAAAAAAAAAATACCCCTTGCTACAAGTATCATGTAGAAAATCGTCACACTCGTCACCATCCGTTGCCTCATGACAATAAAAAGGATTTTATTGTTCTCTGTAAAATACTGTAAATATATGTGTAAAATATAATGAAGGAGATTGTGTGTGTTTTGTAGTAGCGAGCTTGACATAATGAATTTATTTAGGGTAATTAAAGGGCGATTTAATTAAAAAGATCATGTTATTACCATAAAACGCCGCGTCCCTATCTTATCGAACTCGCGTCGCAACGAGCATCATACTTGGAGACGTTGCAATTGCGCAATTATTTTAAGTTCGAGTCGTTCATCATGATTCTGCCGATGATTGATCGATCTGTCAGGCTGTGCGAATCTGGTAGTCTGTTTGGTGCATCAGCAGTGTATGTGCGTATGAATAGTAAGTCTTTATAACAATCGCGAATTATGAATGCGAATCAGGTACGAAGTAAAGGCAGCCGAGCAAAGTGTAAACTATGTAAACCGATCGCATCTATACATATATACATAGCTTCGTCGAGTATATAACAAACCGCGCAATTGTATTGAGAAAAATACGATAAAAAGATGCGGCATCGCACACGTACACACACACACACACACACACACAAACATACACACGTACATACACACACCCATACATATTTGGTATGAACATTGCGTATGCGGAGTGGTACATATAAGTTTTTTGTTATAAGTATCATTGAATTTATTGTAATGATATACTCTTAAGTAACGATCACGTAATTATTGCTAGAGAGAGTGTTATTTATTTTTATTTGTTGCGAATTTATCGATTGCCTTCCATTTGAGTAAAATAAATAAATATAAAGTTATTCGCTAAAGCGTTATTTTATTCCTTGCCTTGTTTGTTTCTGAAATTGTTGCAATTCTTGAAAATGTGGAAAATGTGTTTGAAATTTTAATAGCATAATCATTCTCCTATTTCATCAGTTTTCGAAAGTTTAGATTTAAGATCACGCAGTAATACTCCATTTTTCGTTTGTGTATTAAAAAGAATTTCATGAAATTAAGCCTATACCCAAAAAACATAATAAATGTATGTGAAAGTTTAAATATATCAAATATTATAACTTGTATTATAAAATCAACGAATCTTCCGACTATCGACGAATCTTATAATAATAAATAAAATTATATGTATTATTGTACATTTATGCATTTATCAAATTGCGTATTCGTCGAATTATAACACAAGTTATAATATTTCCATTTAAAAACGTTCTCAATCTAGTGAAATTATCATCACAAAATTGATTGCAAGCGTAAATTATGCGATAATAATTCATTCATCAAAATATAAAAAATGAAATATTGAACGTATATTATTTCTAGGATTCGGTATAAAACATTATTCTTATTATGTCTATATTCGTTAGGCCCAAAGAATTATACGAATTAAGATCTGCTGTTTAAAAAATCACACTTACTACGTCCGTTCATCGGGACAGCCGGCGAGCAACTGTGCCGCCTCATCGCTGCGCCTGCGCGCCGTAACGTCGCGCGCGCGAAAGGACACCGCGCTATCATTCCCGTCCCGACACTCGACGCAGAAAACGTGCTCTGTGCGAGACGTTATTACGCCGCGAAACGTATCGCGACAAGTATCACGACGATACAACATCGGAAAGATGAATCGTTCTCTATTAACCGTCGGATTAGCCATCTACGCGACTGATTGACTCTCTCTACTCGCGAACGTGCCAAAATGGCTGTTCGTCGCGAGACGGCTGTCTCGCGCGGTTTATCTATAAAGAACGGAGCGAAAGGAGGATAGAAATATGTATATTAGGCTAACATTTCGATTTAACGACGGTTTTACTTTTTGAAGGGTATTACCTTGAATGCTTCGGATTCTTCTTGAATTCGGAGGTAATTTAGCTGCCGCTTTCGCAGAGAGACCGTGAAGTACTACGTGAATCAACAGAATGGGCGATTTGTGTGACGAAGTGCACGGTGATCAGTGATTTAGGTAACGGAATGCAGGAATGTGTCGACTGTTTAATTGTACTTTTATTTTGCGGAATTTATACGTTCGAATTGTACAATAAATGTGTCTCGAGAATATATTTTTAGACAGTTCGCTCGATTCAAACGATTGCTGAATTGACTCACGTATGTCGATAAAGTCGGTATTAATATTATCGACTCTCTCGATGGAATTTATAAATATGGCAGAGTGCTGTGATACGTCGTTTCTGTTCGCGATAAATTATGTTACGATAAATTAATTCGCTTTCAATCGCGTTATCGTGAATATTGAATTGTGAATGTGCAGCGAAGAAACTTGGAGCAAAGGACGAAGACAGGGCCTAGGAGGCAGCAGGTTCATTGGCAGGACATCGTAAGTATTTTTCACTATTAATTTAAGGTGAAACAATATCTGCGAATATATCACGGTTATAATATAATATTTCATAGATTTATTAAATATGTATTAAAAATACATTTTTCACGAAGATTATTTGCAATTCTCTTTTTAAATATAACTTCGAACAATTGTCTAAGCACTCATAAAAGGAATTATTGTTGGTAATTAGAGAATAAAATTTATTCTCTAATTACCAATTCATTTTGATAAAAAAGACTTCTTATTTAATTAATTCATTATTATTTCTTTCTCTAATATTTGTATTTGAAAAAATTAATTAATGTAATTTTAATAAATAAAGAACATTATGAATTTAATAAATTAAAAAATTTTATGATTTCATTTTATACATTTTTCTCTTTTAATGTGTTAAAATAAACAATTTCAATCACTTTCAAAATATAAAAAAATTGGAAAAAAGCAATAATATTAAATTAATTTCCGTAAATTTCTTTTGTATATGGTTCAATATACAATACAAAAAGATGGTCATATATTATACCAAGGAATAGGAATAATATAATAGAAAGTATTAGATATTTCTTTGGACCGGGGTGAAAAAATGCTAAAAATCTATTCTTAAGACCAACTTTTCACATAAGTGACTATCATATTCTCAAAAATATTTCCGGATCACATTTAAGCAATATGTAATTACTTTCAATTCAATATTCTATGCATAAATAATTTAAAAACTATTGATACGTACAATACATTCTCAAGAATTGATTATTGAATCACGAGAAATAGAACTTAGTCTTCTTAAAAGGGAAAATTGATTTTATGAAAACTTGATTTTATGAAAACTCAAACATAATTTCCAATAATTTATAATTATAAATAATGTTACAGAATATTCTTACAATTAGCATAAGTATTTATATGAAGTTACAAAAAACTGCTTAAGGCTTCTTTATTATTATTATTATATACATATATAAAATATTAATAGTGATTTACATATATGTAATATAGTGTGTTAATTCATAATAATTACATATAAACTTTACAAAATCTTTATGAAATATTCTACAAATATATAATTAGTGTCTCTAAAGAGAGAGCAAAATACAATAATGCAAGATCAATCCTTGACTGAAGAATTCAATTCTGATTAATTGCTAACATAATAGAATTTTCCCTTTATGTTACATTGGATACATGATTAGTATGCTGACTGATAGGAGAATTGATATTTTTCATGGACACTGATCCCGATATTGATGATACATACGACATAGTCGAGGACGTTCTAGTACCTTGCCTATTTGGTGAAATATTCCACAACAGACCGCGATCCTGATAACCGAATCGTTTTAGCAACAGCCGTAAAATCTTTTTTTTGCATACATATATGATGAAAATAATAACTCCTTGCAAGATGTCTATAGTGTAGCTAATATACCAAATCAGCTCCGGTATTCTATCGCTGGCATTGATCAACCATAATATTATACCAAAACTCCAGCTTACTCCCATTACAATAAAAAGCTTCAAATACATGGCAAACCTGTGAGCAAATACGTTTTTGTATCATTTATGTCTACGATCATTATTGTGAATAGAATGCATAATGTAGTTGAAATTTGGAAGTTCTTGCGTATTAAAAACAATAAAACAATTTTTTTTTCCAACGTCATTGATCTCAGAGATTGTCCTCGTACATTTTTTAATAAAACGTAGAAACTTTCATAAAGAATTTCTCATCTTCTTTATGCAAGTACATGCGGATACTTTGATCTAAACGCAGTATTCCCGGATTTTTACTATTAGCAAACTATTTTTGTTTCATCGTCGAGGATCATAGTCGTTGTTCTCGCATTTGTACATTTAGATACAAAACACAAGAACCACTACTTTCCTGAGAATTTTTGTTTTATGACTTTTTTGTTCTTTGTTACTTGTTTACTAATTTTTAATTGTTTTTTATTATGATTCTATTGTTTTATTTATAAATGTATATTTTTATAGTTTTTGTCTATTAAAACAAATTTTTATTTTTCGTTCCAAGAATGTTTCATACTTCATCTACATAATATATAGTGTCTTTTAGAAATATTAAAATATTTATTTATGAAAATTAATGCTTGTGAAAAGTCGCGAGTTTTAGATATTCTTGAAAATAAAAAACAGTTTTAAACAAACCAATATTAAAAAGGAATAGGCCAATTTTTAATTGTAGAGAATTTCAACATTTCTCTGAAAATTTAAGAAATGCAATTTTTAACTTTATAAAACATAAAAGCTGTACGAAATCCGTACGAAAATGTAAATTTAAAAACAATCATCTTCTTGAAACAATCAACATACATGAAGTCAACATACACTATTTTTTAATAAATATATCTGCATTTTTTATTAAAACTATATATGAATACTCAAACTGATTACAGAATAAATTAATGAATACTCAAGAATTAATGTCATACAATACATTCGCAACAAATTATTAATTAATTTATTATTATATTAATTAGTAATTTGTTGCGAATGAATTGCATGACATTAATTCTTTGGACTATGAATTCTATACATACTTGCGCTTTTTTTTATTGTAGCGCCGGCTCTCCGAGTCTCTCAGTTGATGAGCAGTACATTTATTATGGTATAAAATTGCTCGTGTCGTAGCGATGAAGAGGCAAATATTGATAATATAAGCGATACCCGTAGGTGCATAATAATATGCCGTTAGTGCAGCATCCCCTAAAATAAAAAACAAATTCGTTGTGCTAATAAACGTAGATGTATATTTCTAATTAAAAGCTGAATTTGATCAAGTCTTCAATAAGATGTTATATTACCACGCTAATAAAGATTTTATTGTCACTTACCAACCAACCAAAATCCCTTCTCGCATATTTTTGGTTGTGTCAAATCTTTTGGGCCGGGAACATAATCCATGATGGCACAAATAAGAGTGAGAGTCAAGATGACTCCCCATGCATAGACAGAGTATATCATGAATTTCTTTTTCTTGTCCTTTTCTGGTTGTTGTAAATTAAATTTTCTGTGTAATGCGATTTATATTTGGTCAGTAATAAATTATTGTTCAACATATCCGTTTATATGAAATGAAAATATCATGTTTTTATAAATAATTTACCTAAATGTCCACCAAATGTCGAAGCATATTACATTCGACCAAAAGCAACTCGACAACATTGAGATATGAAAAATATAGGCTGGAAGGATTGAATAATAATGCATTAATCGTCAAACATGCATTAAAATAAATAAAATCTATTGCTATTATGCTTTTCTATGAGATTTTTCTCAATTTCTCTACATTGCAAATTTGTAAAAATAAAAATAAATTTAATAAATAGCATGCCAATGTTGAATTAAATAACGTTTTGTTTCACGTAAAATTTGTACAATGTAATAAAAATTATTTACACAAATATAAGTATATATGCACGCTCAAGATTTAAATATTATTTATATTTTTAAAAATGAATTATCAGAAAAAATATTCATCAAAAAGAAATATACACACGGATACATTTAATCTAGTAATTGTAAATACAAGCTACAGTGCTACATTATTATATAATTTACACATGCTATACCCAGTGGAATGCAATATTTCCATTCAGTTAAGTCAGGGATTTCTTGAACGCAAAATATGATCAGGTTTGTCGTAAATAACGCACCGACGTGTACGCGTAACGTATAGCTATGAACATTTTGAACCTCCGGCAATATAGAATAAACCACAAACGTCAGCAGCAAGAATGGCAAGGATATTAGAAGGGATACGGATACGTATATTGGAAAGCCAATCGGAAGCGTGCAAACAATCACATCATAAATGTCCCGATCCAAGATGCCGAGGCAGTAAGACGACGTTGAAATAACCTTGCCAGGATCTCGATACAAAGAGCCGTTGACGAGAAATGAGTACTCATTGATATTAAGAAAGCGGTGTGCATTTTCTTCTATAATACATGGATCGCGGACAGTCAGTTGAAATAATTCATTTAATTTCTTATTCTTGGAATCGTTTTGGTAAATATCCGGAAAGGAGTAATTATCCTGTCCAGCGACGCACATTTTCTCTGCTATTATTAGACGATCGCCAAATGGGCAGCAGAGCTGAATGCAGATCTCGTTGTTGCACGCTTCAGATGAAATGATGGTAACCAGTGTATTATTATCATCATCTGTAATAAGTTTTTTGTGTAACTCGTGCGATATGGAATTATTTTCTCTGTCGATCTTTGTGAGGTTTTCATTAACTGCTTGCAACATAGAATCATTCTTGTCATTGATCTTTGTAGAGTTTATATAAGATTCCATAGAGTAATTCCACATCTGATTATCTTCTCCGTTCATAATATGTTCATGATACTTATATCGCGCTGAATCCTTATGAGAATTAATATGAGATTCATATTGTAATTCGTCGTCATTCTTGGTAGAATTTTCATGCAAATTGTACATTGTCAGGTGCATTTTGTCTCGATCTTGTGTAGAACTTATGAAAAAATCATGCATCGTCAGATTGTCTCTCTGCTCATCATTGCTCGTAGAATTTTCCAGGGAATCCGAGGACGAAGCAACAAGTAAAAGTACATAGCACCAAAGTACTATACTTGGTCGACACATTGTTAAACTATTCACATCAAAAACAAAACCAATTTGATTTCTCTTTATATCTTGTTAACACATATGTATGTCCAGAGTGATAACGTCAATTATCACAAGAAACAGGCTTACTTCTATAATAGTTTTGTCTGAAAAGCAAAGGATTTATGACAAGTGTACGAGAAATCATTGCTATTGAGAGATTAATTATAAGCGAAAGAAGTCTTATATATAGAAAGATTAGTTCTATCGGATTAGTAGTCTTATTTCAGAATAACGCTTTTCATTAATGGATATTAAGTAATGAATATTAAGAAAAAGTCGTGACATTCAGCGGATATATAAATTATTGCAAGGCATAGGATGTCTAAAGTTCGTTCTTACGATGACATCGGATGTATTATCATGCAATACGTCAGACAGACAACATATTCGCGAGGCAATAAGCCGAACAAATTCCTCATGCCAGGAATAACAATTCCTGCAGACGACATACGCGTGGCGGCCAAGAACGCGGAGTTAATTCAACACGAGTACGAGATTTGTTTAATCCTATTCTTCTTCATGCAAAGTATCATATACTTGTAACTTCTCACTCTCATGTGCGATATTTCAATGAAATAAGATAATCTTTCATCCTTTCAGCTAAGAAGTACAATAAAACCTTCGTATTCTTAACATTCTATATTTTTTAGAATAATACTTTTAATCTGCATACATATATGTTATAGGAATAGATTGAAGGCGAGTTAAATAAGAATTGCTAAAAATTTTAAATGCTAAGGAATTCGTTTGATTTTGATACGTTAAGAATAAAGAGGTTTAAACTTTTCGCTCGAGATAATGTTTGTGAATGCAAGATCAATCTTATAAATCACAAACAATTGTATCGTCTTTATTCCGTTTCTCACGCTTTCCACGCAGTTATTCCGATGAAAAAAAAAAATATTGAAGCAATAGCATAGTCACATGCAACGAATTAACGATGTCGAAGGCTATTGTCTAGAAGTACGTACAGAGTTCGATGAAGCGAAAGCAAACAGTGTGTTCTCGATTACGCAGAAAATTTGCAACTCGCGAGTTAAGTTAGTTACAAATAAACAACTTAGAGTTAAGACTGAATTGCTATTCAATTTGTTAATGCCACTTCTCTCGTGTTTTCATGCCATTATGCTTATTAATAAATTACAATTATCAATTATGATAATCACAATAAATGTATAATTTATCAATTTTATCGATAAGTATTAAGAATACAAATTTTCTTGTAAATGTTCGCTAATCGTCTTTGATTAGCTAATGGTTATTTTGTATTTATGCCTATTATTTGAAGATTTATCATATTAAAAAATTTTACACTGTAAATACCAGATTATCCGGTCTTCATCTTAACCGGTTTGTGTCAGATAAGGAAATTCACAAGAGAAACATTCTTTCCTGTTTTGCTTGTTCATACATATATATGTATATATATATGTATATATGTATATATGTATATATGTATATGTACATCTATATATACACAAGACATACATATTCTCGTTATGTTATAGCTAATAAAAAAATGACAATCGGTAATGCAGTTACCCTATAAGCACACAATATTTCTAGAATATTATACAAATATTATTAATAATTAAAATAATATTACGGTAATATTCTGAGAATGTTATATAATATTTTTTAATGTCATGAAAATATTCTTTTGATGTTATATGTCCATTCCACATAATATCCTTAATATATTTAATATCCGTAGAATATCATAAAAGTATTCTTAGAATATTATTCTGGTAAAAAATTAACGTTCATATAAGATTTAAAAAGCATAGAAATTAATCACAAAATATAAATAAAAATTAAATATTTATTTAATAAATATCTGAAAAAATTCTTTTTCATATGTTTCTTTAGTGATTTTGGAATCTTATTTGAATAGCCAATTGTTTGCTTCTTTTCATTCAATTTGAAATATTGTTATAATATTAAATATTTTTTAAATATTGTTATAATACAAAATATTTTCTAAATATTCAGAACATTATAATATATTAAATAATACTTTTTTATGTTCCTATAATTTATTGTATATTTAAAATCTTCATCAGTAGATTGAGATATATAAAAAAAGTCATACTACGTCTACAAAATGTCAATATCATGCAGCAGCTTCAAATCCAAAATGATGATTAGAGGAAAAGTGTATTAAATTTATACGAATAAAACAAAAAAAGATGAATAATGTTCCAATGATTACGTGAAGTCCATGAACTCCTGTTGCAATAAAAAAGGTTGAACCGTAAATAGAGTCAGAAATAGTAAAAGGAGATTCAAAATATTCAGTTAACTGGAGTAAATAATAACGTTAAATAATATTCTTTCTTTAATATTCGTATAATATTATCAGATGTGGACATAGAACCATTTATGTACTTAGAATATTATATTTTTTATTCTAAGAATATACCTAAAATATTACATAATATTAAATAACTTTACGCGTTTATAGGGTAAAGATAAAAATGAAAGTAATTAAAGAATTTAAATGTATTATTAAAAAAAAAACAAATATTCCTTGTATATGTATAATACATTATGTAGAACTAATGCATTATTATTTAAAAAAGATTTGTACTTGATTAGTATCACCTTATTGACGTACGTAATATAATTATACATTTATTAAGAATGAAAGTATGAAAAAGCTCATCACACATTTTCTTCCGATGAAAACATGAAGAAAATTGAATCAAATACGACACTGTTATTTGTAACAATTATGATTAATCTTGAACTAAATATACGATGGTGGATAAGAAAAGTCAACACACGTCCGACTTCGCGATTCACTTCCTGGTAAACGAAGCGCGCGAATATACTCCGGCAAGCAACGAGATATGACTACTACGCAATGAACAGCAGACGGCGTTAAAAAAGCCTCTTCACTGGGAATTTACGTATACATGGTGTTGCAAACAAAGAAGAGAAACTTTCAATGTAGTAAATGGTTTTATCAGTTCACAGATCCATATACATTTTATATGAATTACTTTAGATGTACTATTCCTTTTTTAATATTATCAATTTTTTATGAAATCATATGATTTTTTAATAATTTTTTTTATATAATTGGATTCTCTAATTATTTCAAAAGAATTGAAGCAAAATTTTAGAAACATTAATTCAATTTATAAAATATTTTGTCTTTGTTTTGTAAAATTTATTTAGTCAAAAATATATCTCGCATATCCGATAAATCGATTACATTTTTGAATATTGCAAATATATAATTGCGGATATAAATTTTAATTTTAATTTCCATATTTAACTTGCAAATCACAATGCAAAGGATCGGCTGTCATAAGACGGTAGAACGTTTATGAGATTTAGTAAGATTTAATAAGAGGATATAGCATTTATTTTTAAAATAAGAAAAATACATAAACACGAAGATAAGAGCATAACGTGTAATCGCCACATCATTGGCGCATGAAGTTGTTCGCACGGGAAACTGCTCTTCGCCATCTTACTTAATTGCATTCTTGTTTCATTTTTAGCACGCGATGAACGGCGTATTAAACACGGGAGGGATCGGCTGGAATTAGTGGCGTCGCAACTTATTTGATTGGTATATCATACACATTAATCTTGCATTTACTGCAATATTCATCAAATAGTATAGATTTAGCGCCTAGATATTAATATTTTTTTAAAATACGTATTTCGCGGTATTTATTCGATACAAGATATATCGCGCGAGAATCGAGAACAATCGAGAAAGCGAATGTATGTACTTTCAGATTAGTACAAGTATCTACACCTAGAATATTATTATGCTTATTTGTTAGAATGGAAATAGTCGTCGTAAAAGAAGAGCGTATAGTATTTATTGCTCGAAATACGAAAAATGTAGGAACGCGAAATTAAGAATAAGACACATAGTGCCAACGCGTCGCTCTTGATGCGTGAAGTTATCCGCGGAAAACGAAGCCGCTCCGCCAACTTAATTACATTCTCATTTCATTTTCGCGGATTTCAGAACGCGGCGAACACGGAACGGATCGGGTTCGGAACGAGTGGCGTTGAGATCATTTTATTAGTAAGTATATAATACATTAATCTTGCATTTATTATCCATTACAATCAACATCCACGTAGGATAGATTTGACGTTCGGAAACGTTGACGATTTCCCGAAATACGTAAAATATCTCGCGATACTTGTTCAGCTGAAGGCACATCGCGCTTTCCGACGGATCGGAAAAGCGACGATTATATTTTCGGATATTGCGAGTACGGCAGGTATCTACGCTTATTTGTTAGAATGCAAAGCAACAATCGTCAAAAGCCAGATTATAATATTTATCGCTCGAAATACGGAAAATGTATGCACGCGAAGTTAGAAATAGAACGCGTCACTCTTTGCGCGTGAAGTTAACCGCGCAGGAAACGAAGCCGCCTTCGCCATCTTTCAGTTCTCGTCTCATTTTCAGAACGCGGCGGACGGGTCGGCTCGCTCCGGAGCGAGTGGCGTTGCAACTTGTTTAATTGGTAAGTGCGTCATACATTAATCTTGCATTCATTCCTTGTAACAGCATCTAACTAATCGCATAATATAGATTCGGTTCTCATTGCTTATTCATTCGAAGGCGTAATTTGTGACGTTTATTCGGCCGAAGATCTGTCGCGCGAACGGAATGCGTAATGCCACCGCGGAGCGCTTGGTGCGTGAAGTTGACCGCGTGAGAAAAACGAAGCCGCCTCGCGCCATATTAATTGCATTTACGTTTCACTTGCAGAACGCGGCGGATACGGGACGGGATCGGCTTCGGAACGAGGCGTCGCGACTCATTTAAATGGTAAGGAAAACTTATGTCAACCTTGCCTTAGTCCTTACAGCAACAACCAACGATCGTGTAATATACATTCGACACTCGTATGATGATAATTCGTTCGAATGAATATTTTGTAAGACTTGCTCGGTCGGAAGGTTAAGTCCATATCACTTTTGGCGCGTAAAGCTGATCGCGCGGTAAATCTTTTTGCCATCTTAGACACGTTGTACATATTTTATATGTAAAACATCTCTGGCATCAAACGTGACGTAATTTCGTACGCTCTTATTTTTCTGCCACCGTAAGTATGTATTGCGTGTGATTAATTATCGGAATATTGTATGAAATATGATAGCCGCGCGATCGTTGTATTTCCACAATTATAATTGCGCTTAATTTTAATCAACAATTTATTTATTTTAGCGAATAAACGTGTTACATGAATGCTACAGAGAAAAGACAGAAAAAGATATTTGCGTAAAAACATTATTTTTCGATATTTATTTTAGTCACCTTATTTTTATTTGGATATATTTGTATGTGTTACAGATTACTGTGTTGTGCATATTATAATTTCTTTATTGCGTATCGTGATGCGAGTACATATGGAGAGAGGGAATTCTGACAACCTGTGCAGGTGAAAAAAGAAAAAACTCGAGAGACAGAGAGAAGGAGGCCTAGGAAAGGCATCATACGCCGGTGGAGCAACTTTGAGGTAGATATTATTGCTTGTTTGTTAAATTTATCGTTTTTTTTCTGTTTGGTTGGACTGTTTTATTAATTTGCGAATAATAATTAGAGAAAAAGATTTAACTGAAACTTTATAAAGATTTATTCTTACAAAAATCTTTTTTTAAAATTGTATATAGTTATTTTGATTAGATATTTATTTGAAGAACAATTTGATAATTCTATGCATATGAAACTTATATTTTAAATCATTGATTATTTTGAACACTACTTTAATTTAAATTTTGTGATTGTATGTTACAGAATTATCGTAGCTACGTGGCTGATAACTCCACTGTTGCGCATCGATCGGTGAGTGACAAAAAGTTATTTTAATTGGGTATGCTATGAAATGCTATGAAAATTGAATTAGAATTGAAACGTATATGTATACATATATTGTGTTAGAGAGATATGTACTTATATGTATGATTTATAAATTATGTAATTCCGACGTCTGTCTTATTAATTCAATATATATCAATCTATTACAACACACACATACACATATACATATATTATATTTTACAAGCGCGCGCGCGCGTATGGAGAGAACGAGTTAGTTGTGTTTTGACAACTGCAGTGTAGTCAGCTGTTCTCAGAGCTGCTGCTTGTTAGTTAGATTTTATACATTTTTCTTAAATTTTTCGTTATATTTAATATGTTTCGTTTTTATTAATATACCTAATCCATTATGCGTCGGTTTCAGAAGTCAAAGTACAAAATATATAACTTGACAAACAATAATACGTATTATAGGTTAGAAAAACTAACCTCATAATTGATCGACAGTGTGATATTTTAACTGTCAGGTATGATAAGGATAATATTAATTATTTTCCGAGGTAATAAAGTTTTTGTTATTAGTTAGTGATATGAAAATTTTGACGCACACAATTGAATATATTGCTGTTTAAATGCTAAAATATTTTATACATATGATGTAAGTTTAGATCATTTTTGACAGCATTTAACAATACAGAGACAATTTAGAATTGTGATAATGAAACGTAAACCCACAAGTAGTACAAGTGAATCAACGACTGCAAAAAAACATCATTGGACGGCTGGTTTACTTAAATCGATAGAAGATCCTGAATGTAAAGTCAAAGAAGATGATAAAATAGTTGCCATCAAAGATAAATATCCTAAAGCACAATTTCACTACTTGGTTTTACCGAAAGAGGATATTCTCTCTATATGGAATGTCAAAAAGGATCATTATGATTTGCTTATGCACATGCATAATGTTGCATGTGGTCTATCAAAAGACCATGCAGATCATGAATTTATGTGAGTCTCAAAATAAAAGTAATAATAAATAAATAAAGCAGTCAATTCTACATTATACACAAATAAAATAATACATAAATTGTGCCTCGAATTTTCATATATTTGATACATAAAAAAGATAACAAAAATTTTTTTATTTATGAGCAGAATAGGTTATCACGCAATGCCAAGTATGCAAAGGCTGCATTTACATGTAATAAGCACGGATTTTAATAGTCCTTGCCTTAAAACTAAATATCATTGGAATTCTTTTACAACACCATTTTTCTTACAGTCGACAGGTTTGTATCGATGTCTTTATTTAAATTTACAATTCCAGATGTAAAGGCAAATTAAATTTTAGATATATGTCGACAATTACGTGAAGAGGGTGGGATCAAAAAAGTTTCTCCGCAAAAGAGTACAGATTATCTGAAGACAAAACTGAAGTGTCATAAATGCTCGATGGAGCCGAAAAATATGCCAGATTTAAAACGGCATTTATTGACACATATTAATAAATGAAAACAATAGAATGCTCAATATACATGTAATTTAAAAGTTTATATAATAAAACAATATCTCTAGACAAAATTAATTAAATCTTTCTTTAAATCTTTATATCATTAAAAAGCTTACAACCCTGAAAGATTTAAGTAGTATAACGCAATCGACAAGTAAAAAAAAGTAAAATACACTTATGAGATTTTTAGTTGCATAAAAACTAAATTATAGAGTTGCATAAAAAAATACATGATTATTTCCCACAATTTAATGTTGTATATAACGTGTCGTACTGAAGAAATTTCTTTGGAATAGGGGATATAAAAATAATAGACATATTTATGCGATATTTCGGAAGATTTATTCTGAATAAATTTGATGTTATCCTTAATATATCTTGGCGCCTATAATATCAATATCCTAACTATTTACAAAGTCTTCTCGTAAGTTGCGCGAGTGTATGTATTAACAGTATCGGTGTATATGTGTATGTGTGTGTGTATATATTAGTGTTACATTTAATCTGTATACATTTAGTAATACTGCAATCAATAGTTGAAACATTTCTGCTGCATCGAAACAGTAGGCATCTGAACATCCGCAAGGCCTTGCTGTTATTACTTGCGTGTTTCGCAGATCGTAAAAGATTTCGTAACAGTGTAAGAGTTCTGATTTAAGTATACATCTCCTCTGAAAAACTTTTAGCCTAGTTAAATTAGTTGTCTCTTCTCTTAGTGAACGTAGCGCCTTGGCGTTTCTCCTTACGAAGTCACGTCCAAATCGATTATTTCGCTATGATATAGTATAGTAAGAGGGGAAGGTCCAAAGCGTACGGACCAAAGGGCGGCAGGAATTTTGGGAATAATGCCGGACGAACGAAATATGTCCAACAACGCTCCTTTGCCCTTTTCGGAAAATCAAAACGTGCCATTGTGTACTCCTAAGAAGACGCGCGCGCGTTCCCATCTGAAAGTTTGCAAAACCTGCATAAAACATAGGATCTGCAAAGTTTCTCCATGATGGAAACGACACGTGCGATCCGTTCTCCCTATCTCGTATACAGAAAACAAGAAAGACTTCGACGTGTGCCAGATACGAGATCGGCGATCGGACTTTTAACACGTACTCTCTCTCCCCGGAAAAGAAGCACAACGTCGATGTGTGATATATTTACACATGCACGGAAATATGTTATATTTGCTCCTAGGTCGAAAAATATATTTTTTGATGACTTCGCGCGATGAAACGATATATATATATATACATAGATATATATAAACCAAAATTCCATGACACATGTGCTTCATTCACGGTCGACGAGATTACGTTACGAAATTGAGACGCGATTCATCTGAAGAGAAACTTCAAACTAAGGGGATAGCTCTCCCTCTCACGATCGGTTCTCACTAGAAAAAGAAAAGTGGAGTCTGGCCGGGACACTGACGGTGATTGTTCGCCCGCTCTACGTATCTCGTCCGCCCGCACCGTACGCGGCCCGCCAAAAGCGGTCATTTTGAGCAAAGCCACTGGGCAGCGAGAACAATGCCGATCCGTGAAACGGATCACCATTTTTTCGAACATCGTACGAAACACACGCCAACCACCGACTGCCCCGACCATCCCCCGAATACCCTGTTTATGTCTGCGCCATGTGAGAGAGAGAGAGAGAGAAAGAAAGAGAGAGAGAGAAAGAGAAGAGAATAATAAAGCTTTTCGTTAGCGAAATCGCGAACGAGCCGTGCCGAGAAACAACGAGAATTAAACCTAAACGCGATTTTATCCTATGAACATTTATACATTTTTTCCCTAACTACGCACTATTCACATTATATAAATATTATATATATATACCGTACAATATATCTATATAAATATTTTTATATGTTTAGTAATGTACAGTTTTATATACACGATCGGACTATGAGGGCTCGGTCGCGATATCGCGGGTCGAATCACGCCTCGATTCTTCCTTTCTTCTCTTATCAACGCGGTAGTACGTATTCGCAATAAACGTGTAGACCTAAAAACAGCTAAATCTAACGACAATAGTTGACGTATAATATAGAATATATATAATATATATATATGTACGCAGTAACGTAGCAACAACGCAGTGGTGACGGTAGTAATAGTAATAGTAGTAATAGCGCTCTCTAATAATATATAGTAAATACATAGTCGCAGAGCGGTGTAGCGAGATATTTAACTAGTCTATAATCTCTATATACGAACGTTGCGGTCCTCGGTGCGCGGTATTTAAAAATAGAGAGAAAAAAAAAGGAGAAAAACAAAAATAAATAATTCGAGGCAAGTAACAGTAGAGATAAATTAACGAAGCACGAGGCCGTGTTTAATATCTAATTTATACATATGCGAGGAAACTGAATACTCGTAATACTCGTACGCGTCGCCTGTCGTGGCAATAATTACGCGGGCGATAATAATTTTCGCTCAAACGCTATAAATCATACCGTAAATAATAATCGCACTAGTGACAACGATATAACGAATTGGCGATACACTCTAAGCGAATTTTACTATAGCGCTTCTTAAAGCTATCAAACGAGTCTATATTAATCTAGAGTCCTTTCTTGGGCGTGTAAAAGTCTTTTGCGGAAGGGAAAACAAAGTTCCTCGTTTCCTATGCCCTTTTTCTTCGTCGCTTCCTCTTCGTATGAACGTGCGGAGAAGTGCGAACACCAATATCTTTCCCTTTCCTTCGATATTTCCCGACTAATCATTCGATCGCACGTTCGAGTCCGCGAGGGCCAGATGACGAGAAGTGTAATTAACGGCAAGTGAAAAACGCTGTGGTGAGACAACGATACTTTCCCTTTTTTTCTACTTACGTATCTACTATGTTACAAAGTGTTTTTACGCGGCCTGCTCTTCGAAGAAACGCGTGATGATATTTACAAAGAATATTTATGAGAAAGGGGAAACGAGATTACGAACGCGGGGGGAAGGGGGATGACGATGAACGACGTGAAGAATACTGTCTGTACACCGCGAAGAGAGCAAAGATCGCCCGGAACGTCGCGAGATTCCGGAGATCCTTTACAGGCAACGTAAAACGGTTTCGTTAAAGCTGCGTAGTGTCTCGTTATCTTCCACTGCATTTTCCATTTTCTCTTTTTCCCCTTTTTTTGACTAACCACGGCTAAATTGACGTCTAAACTCGCGCAGCAACATTACACGCTGCAGCCGCGCGCGCGGACTTTAATTTCACCTAAATACGCATCGCGTTTTCATCGCGTGTGTAAATTGGACTATACTTAGAAATAAAGTACTAGCGCCGTGTGAAGCGTATTTTGCGCGACCAAGGATGCCTCCAGACGGGAAGATCCTTCCTGAGACACGATCCGATCTCTTGTTTTTTTTCGTCCGTTTCTTTTTTCCACCAAAAGTCGATTCGTGTGAAAATTTGTGCTTCGTGCGTGGGATCCAGATTATGCATATCGCGAGAATAGTAAACATCAAAATTTCCGGGTGCGTGAACTTTATTTTTCTTTACTCCATAGAGACGATCTCAATCTCACGCGAGTTACGTCACACGGCAACAAGCGCTGCGAATACACAGCCGAAATCTTAGTTAAAAATTTCTCTAATCCTCCGTCTTTTCTCTTTTTCGCGCACATATCGTGCGATTCTCACGCGGATGATGCGATTCTCTCCAAAAGGTCGTCAATAAATAGTGAACGTAAGAGATAATGGACACCGCGCGACCGCATCTCGACGACGGAGGTCGCGTTTCGGAATTTTTGCCTAATGAATTTCTGCCTATAATCTGTACAGAGCGCGCAATTCGAAGCGCGCGATACGTCTACAAGACTACTTTTTACAATGGGCTAATACGTGAACAATCGATTTGCAATCTCTTCTCGTCGGGAATAGATCGGCCTTAGCAATGGCCACTCGCGGACTTTACCACTCGTCATATGTTCTGTTTTGAGTCTCTCCCATTTTCATTTTAAGCGGTGGTCATCTCTGGCAGGCCATAACAATGGACTCGCGTCTCCTCGATTGCTCTGCACCACTCCAATGCAAATCCCTCAGGATCTTCGAGGTAGTACGTCCTGTTTGGCTGTAAACAGAAAAATATAAAAATTTAGATATACTCTCTATATATTTTAAACTGTTTCATTCTTACATATAGAAATATGTAAGAGAAATATTCCCTTCCGCAAAAGACTTTTACACGCCCAAGAAATATGTTCTTACATATAGAAATTGAATAGAAACATTAAAAGATACGAATTTAATATCCGTCTTTCCTTTACCAGAGATCAATAAAAGTATCAAATGCTCAATAATTTATTTTGATTTAATGATATTTTAAAATCACTTACCGTGTGGACGAAGAAGATCTTGAAATTCTTTGGCTCGACCCTCAGTTCTGGACTCCAGGGTATCTCGCCCTTGAGTACATTATTGAAAGGATCGACATAGTATAGGTGCGGTCCGGTGGTAAGAAGGAGCATTCTCCGCCTGGCGAACAAGCCCTTCCTCTTATTAACAAATCCTTGTTTTAGTATGAGATTGCCCTCGACGAAAGAATGCCACTGATTCGTGGTGCGCTGCTTCTCTAGACGCATCCTGATCTGTTCCGGTGTCAGATTGGCGATGTTGGCGCCGCTGTCGAGTCTGTTATTAGGTCTTCTCAGTGGCTTGTCTGTGGCTGCGATGATCTCGTTGAAAAACGCATTAACAGCGCGTTTCTCTGCGCCGGTAGTGTCGTTGTTGTCATCGATGTCTTCAGTACCCAACCAGAGAAGTCTGGTGAGTTGCTTTTGGTCTAGACCGGGCTCGAGGTTATCGGGCACTCTGTATTGCGACCTCAGCTCCTCGTGTTCCGATGTGCCAGGTAGATACGGATAAATTGGCGGCGGCGTCTGCTCGTGAAGAGTCTCAAAATCAACGCCCTTGAAGAAGGGATGCGCCCGGATGCTGGGATAACCAGCACCGTGCTCGTCCAGGGCGCCCAGTCGTTGCGTCGGCTCCAAAACGAGAAGCTGACTAACGAACGACCTGGCTAACTCACAGAAACCGTCCGGTATATCATACTCGAGTTTCAGGATCTTCTGGAACATTAGATATTCGCTTCTCGAGCGGAAGGGCGGCAGCCCGGCAACCATCTGGTAGACGAGACAACCCAGAGCCCAGAGATCAGACGCTCTGCTCACCCTGTTGTCGGTCAGTAGCTCTGGTGACACATACTGAGCGGTACCGACGAATGAGCCGCTGCGGTCTCTAAAACGCGACTGCTGTTGAGCACCCACGGGCGTCTCCGGATCATCCTTGAGGATCTTAGCGCAGCCGAAGTCGGTGATGAGCACGTGCATCTTCTCGTCCAGCAAGATGTTCTCCGGTTTGAGGTCACGGTGAATAATACCGAGCCCATGCAAGTACTCGAGACCGCGTAGAATCTCGGCCGAGTAGAACTTGGTGCATTCGATGTCGAAAGAGCCCACCTTGTTAATATGAGGCAGGAGCTCGCCGTTCTTAGCGTACGACATGACAAAATATAGTCTCTCCGCGTCTTGGAAGGTGCAGAACAGGCGCACGAATGAGTGCTTGGCATCCGCGAGCATGTTCAATACCTCCTTTTCGCGCTTCACGTACTCGGTCTTCTTCTGCTTGATTATATGACTCTTATCGCACACTTTGATCGCGTACTCCTTGCTGGTATGGATATCTTTGGCAAGATAAACCTGTCGGATAAAAAAAAATTGTTATTCTTTTTCCGCATTTATCTTATTATTGAAATTTATATTTATTAATTTCCGTTTGATTAAATTCGTGAGATAATAAAAAGTAACTTACGGTAGAGAAGCTTCCTTCGCCGATCACCTTGCCGAAGATGAAGTCCTTCGGGGTACGCTTGTGCGTTGGTGGGTTGGTGAGGGACGGGTTCGTGGTCGGTGGAACCCGAGGCGCCAGGGTGCTAGGAGACGCTACCACACCGTTGTTCACGTCGTTCGTCGGTGGAGACATTTTGGACACCGGCCCCTCCACCGTTACTGCCGGCTGTGGCGAAACGGTAAGCGCCTGGTTCGCCACACGCTGCAAGAGAGAAGATGCACGACTTGTCAGGCACACTGTTCGTGATCGTCTGGCCTTCTTCTATTACTCTCCCGCGCATCGATAACGAATAAAATCTACAGTCTTGTCGCCTTATAATTTTCTGCCGATAGCATTGTAAACTTGATAAACATTCGAGTCAAAAGTCGAGTCACGCGAGATCGAAAATAAATGTCGCTTCGCTTCTAATCGCGATATTAATCTAAAATTAAGATAGGTCTAAAAAATGCGCCGATAATTTTCTAATTAAAAAAAACCCAATCGCAAAGTTCAAGATGTTAGAATGACCGCCGTCCTTCCGCTAGCAAAAACGTTCGTTTGTGGGGCACTCATTATCCTTTCCGCTCCGGAAGACGCGAGAGACGCTCGCGCATAGCAGGCGGAGAAGGAGGCACGGACCTCCCGTGTCCGGCACTTAACTCTTCTCATCCGCCAACGGTCGTCCGGTACCAGGAAATCACGTACCGGAAGCATGACGTCACCGCGACCAACCAGCACGTGGTCATGTCGTGCGGGTCAGAGGATGACGATAGAGAGAAAGAGAGAGAGGGAGAGGCATCGTTCACGCGCCACGCAGAAAAGCAAAAACGCATTCACGCGGGCACGAGCGGCTCACACGCGCTGGAAGATCAAGGCTGCACGCGGCCGAAGTCCAAAGTTTACGGGGTTAATCACGCGCGCTTTCAAAACCGCACGCACGATCACGTTATTTATATATACTATTTTGCGGAAGCACATCCTCTTTCGATATGCAAATGTATAAGAAAAAAATATATACATAAATATGTAAAATATATATGAAGCAATATTGTAGACAAGCTTAACATCTTCTGAATACAGAACGGCTTTAATTATGAGAATTCGAAGCAGCAGCGGGATCAGAAGACGAATTCGTATCCGTTAACAAGATCGTGATGCAAAACTAAACAGGAACGACAACTCGGGCGAGCCGAGCAAGAAACGTTTTCCCCGGCGGATTTCCCTCGTTACAACGGAAGAGATTATTGTTGGCTACCTCTCTATGAGATGTAGTGCGTAATTGCGACCCGTTTGCGAGGAGATGCTTTTTATAATGCGCCAAACGGCTAGGTGTGCTCTCACGCGCGCCCTGGTTCCTCCTATTCATATAATAGAAAAAAAAATCGCGAAAAGGGATCAGTACTGGAGCGTAAAAGGCATTATAACGCGATACAGGTTGAGCAACAGATGTTCCACCTGGTACCTGCTCGGTAATCTTGCCGGGGGGGTTGAAGACGATTAAATACTACATTTAGAAAGAGGTATGAAATTCAATGGTTGAAGGGTGAAGCCGAAAACCGGCCCGGCGAGAAAACGCCGGAGAGCTCGAGTATTTCCGCTCCGGGGAGAGGATGATCACGATCGCGGGAGTCCCCGCGAAGAAAGATAAATGTCTTTCTTTCGTGCGGTCCTAATCGTCCCTCGTTTCCGGCTCGAAAGACGATCGAGCTCTCTTCTTTCCGCTGTCATTATCGTTGCACTTCCGCCACAAAACGCAGGAGACACTTTGTGTACGAAGGATCGCAACAGGTTTCCCGCCTCCCGCGATTCTTCATTGAAGATATTAAGTCTTCATTGAAGATATTAACAAGATATTAAAAAATAATCGTAAATCTAATCTTGATGCTTTGAAGGCAAAATAGACGAGCCACTCCAGCGAACCGAATTTTAATCAGTTTCTTTAACGTTTTATAATTTGTTCTCGCAATTTCTATTTAATAGTATCCAAATTAATATGCTGATAGTAAAATGTGCAATATTAAAATTTTGTTATTAAGTTGCACGGAGATACTGAAAGTTTTTCGATTCAAAAGCTACTAGCTGTTCGACATATTAATTAAGGGAAAAATCCCACCACTCCAGCTTCCATCGTTACTCGCAAACATCTGTCGTACAATAAACATAAAGATCCAAACATCACAAACTCATTTATATATTCTTGTATTCATGTCATTAATCTTCGTAGATATCTTATCAAAACCAAATAATGATTGAATAATTATGTCTACTCTACTGGAAATCATGGCGTGATGGATGACGTAAAGCTGCGACTGGCGACAATGTTATGCGCGGCTCATTGAATCCAGCTTTACGATTATTTGCGACAGATGTTCGACAAGGAGAAACACCCGCGGAATCTTCTCAAGTCCATGATACGTAATAACAATCATCGCAGACGACTAAGTCGCGCGGAAAGTGATATAACGAGGCAGGACGCAATCCTGTAATTAACTGCTCGCGAGCGAAATTAATCTCGATGTACCTACCATGATGTTTTCGCAACTGTTTTCCCGAGCTGGGCCAACTCTATCGCCGAGCCGGGGAATAATTTTGGCGCAAATTGCATAAAGTCGATGATAAACGCGGGCGGGCACGAAGGGACGGTTCCTCTTGTTTTATAGCGGGATTTTCTTGCGGCCCGTCGTAATTTCGGGTCGCCGCGCCTCCCGGCGGAATAGCACCGCCAATAAAAATAAACCCCCGCCCCCCATAAAACCCCCACAAAAATCGTAAAACCAGGATGGACGCGTCTCGCGAAAAACACGGGCGAGCCGTTGTTTGTACAACGGCCGTGTAGGCGAATTAAGTTTTATCACTTCATCGAGCATTCTCGGCTTTTATGGATTTTCCGAGCCACGGTAATGAAGCGCTTCGCATTAGTTGGGGATGAAATGAGGACGACAATGACCAACGGCAACGAACACTGTATTATTCTAGTGCCGAATTTTTTTTCTCGCAAAAGCGAGAACCATTTCTTTAATTTTAAGCATGTATTCTTGATGAAATAAGATATGGACAATATACAAAAAAAAGAACAAAATTGACGAAAAATAATATAATTGAAGAAATTATAGAGATAAACAAAAACAAATAAAATTTATTTAGAAAAAATTTTCGTTAAAAGCAAAGTTCAAATAAAACGCGGCGTTAAGCGCCTCTTAAAGATATTAATTGATTCCCATAGAATCAATAATAGAGGAAATAAAAGCGAAACATCGAGAGAAGGATAAATTGCAATGCGAGGAAGCGTCGGATTAGCGACGGCGAGCGAAAGAAATCTAATAAAAGATATCAGGTCGTGTTGTACAAGTTATAACGGCGTGAGAAAGGGGGGGGGGGCGAGCACGGGGGGAAATAAAATGAGCGAACGATAAAAGCGGACCGGCGGCGAAAAGCCGCAGGTACGGTAAATAGCGGCGAGATAGGAGCGATAAATACGCAACGCCCCAATTTCGTGCCACCCGTCCCGTCTCGTCGTCCATCGATCACACTTTTACCGGTGGAGGAAGGGGCACGGTATACCCTGGGACACTCGCAGCGTACTCAATGGAGAGCCAAGGTAATAAGAACTATCGAACGTCACAGAAAATCCACTCGAAATTGGTCGAAAATTTCACGCCCACCTAAATGTCCTCGTTTTTTTATCTTCAAGACTACTTTATAGCTCATCAAAGAACGATCTATATGCTCCACCATCGTTCTGCTCTTTCTCCTGTAATCTAGAAAGGGAGAAACGAGTATCGAGGTAAGGGAATTGCCAGCTGACCCAGACCGATCATCGAGCCGGGGGGTACAGCGATCTATCGTCTTCGCGGAGGGCGAAAACGGCGCGTCGTTGCTCCACACAGCGGTGGGCCCTTTCCTTTTCTCTCTTTATCTACCTTTTCTCGTTCTTCTTCCCAGGCCGGTTACGAGGCGGGCCCCACGGCGTCAACCATCCGTGTCAGGCCGTCGACCTCGTCGACGAACGTTCGCCCGAGAATCACCGGTCCTTCTCGGCTCTCTTTATCTCTCTTTCTCACATATTCGCCTCGACTCGCCTTGCCCCGCTAGTTTATTTATTTGCTTATCTATTTCTCGTCCCTTTACCCCCGCGTGCCGACAACGTCGACGAGGGTATAACTCAACCAGCGGCACCAGATACCGGACACTTTGCAAACGCGAGACGCTTCGCCTCGATCCTCGGGTATCGAGACGAGGTGGGAAATTCCGCAGAAATAATCGATACGCGAGCGACAGTCCATCGTGGAATGACCTGGGAAAGATTTGCTTAGATCGCAGATAGCGTGCGACCCGCGCGGTAAAGAGAGAGGAGAGTTTCGCTGAAGTATTTGAAAAGCAATCGGTGGTATTTGAATTTCGGTCGTGAGCAAAGGCCCCCGACAGGACGTGACCGGCGGCCTACGGTCCCACAAAATTGGTGGCTGCTATTTATAGAACGAATTTCGCGGAAAGACCGTCGGTGAAGGACTTAGAGCCTGATCTCTAAATAAGATAACATTGAGATTCTATAATTAAAAAGTTTGAACTCTTCAATTATAAAAATATTTTTTCCATATTATTAAAAATTTAAAAAGTGTCACGTTGGTAATAATAATTTGAGAACGTGAATAGAATTTTTAAATCTATACATTTCAATAATCGAATCATTTGTAAATGCGAAAGCGGTACACGAGAACGAAAATAACGACCCATTTGAAAATAGCACGTCGAATCACATAGTACTGCTGCTTTGCTGCTGGTACTACTACTACTACTATTCTACTATCATCCGCCTCGTGAAATCTCGAGATGAAAAAGTTAAAGACTATTCTCGGAGCGCGTCGATACGCGAATCTATTTCCGGTGACGCGAGTATAAAAGGCGCGCGAGAAAGGAGCAGCGGGAGAAAAAGAGTGCGCGAGAGAGAGAGAGAGAGAGAGAGAGAGAGAGAGAGAGAGAGAGAGAGAGAGAGGACTTTGGAGCAGCACAAGATCGACCGCTTTCCGGTGCCTCTCGTACGTCGCGCGCACGCACGCGAGTACTCGCGCGGGTATCCGCTATGCGTCCTTAGAGGCTTCGTCGTAGGACGGAATAAACTATCCGCGCATATCTGCTCCTCGCCGTCTCTCTCTTTTTGTTTTTCTTACTCTCTCACTCGCTGAATCATCCTGTACACACCATCACTACCAGCAGCATTCCAACGGACATTCTAATTTTAGCCCCGCGCGTCTTCTCGCTCGCTCGTTCTCTCTCTCTCTCTCTCTCTTTCTCCCGCGTGCATTCTCCCGTCTTCTCTGCCCTCTCTCTCTTTCTCCTTCATCTTATGGCGTTCCGCGTTCTCTCCCGGTACGTGGGTTTTACCCTTCCCTCCTTTCCCTTTCCCTTCGCGCCGGACGAACGACGAAGGGAGGAAAAGGAGAGTGCGACGCTCTCTCTATATACTCGCCGCCGCCGCCGTCATCGTCTGCCTCCTTCCTTCTCTCTTCCCGCGTTTCTCAACTTCTCTCCTTCTTTCTCGCGCGCGCGCGCCACTACTCTTGTTTTTGCCGCTCTCGCAGGTAAGGGACTACGCCTATTGGCGCGCAGGCGGCCAGCACTTTTGCCCGTGAATGAGATGTTTTGCATTCGCAGACGCTGAGAAACATGTCGCGAGCGAGCGGGCGAACGAGCGTGGTTAAATTGGATCACGCGCCGCCGATGCCGACGAATAAAAGCGTTCGTTCGACGAGGAGAGAACGAGAGCGAATGGAATTGAATAGAATACAGTTTGCCCGCGACATACCGTTCTAGTACGGCATAAACCTCGTCTCGTCGAGACGAAAGTAGACTTAAAAATAAACATATCAATAGAATAGAAACGAATTATAACAGGAGAAAAGAATATAAGCGTCGGAATACATATTTTTCGTTCGCGCGAGACTCGTTAATTAAAACTCGTTGATTGCAGCGAGAAAGCGGGAGAAAATACTTGTTAGTCTGAGCGATAAATATTTTCCAAGCGTATAAACGAAAGTACGAAGTACGCGACAGCGACACGAGTGGTGATATAATAGATAATAAAAAGCGAGGGAGCTGTTAAGCCATCAAGTAAAAATTGAACGATAAGTACAAAGTACAGATTAGTAGTATCGCAGTTCGTAGAAGAAAAGGTGATAACACCGTGGCATTGTGTCAAGTGTTTGTATCGATCGTAGGCTTTTTTTATCCCAGTGTAAGGGAAGATCTGAAACGTTATTTGTGAAAATAAAAGATGGTTAAGCTTTGTCCCCTCAGGTCGCCTCAGGTAACGAAGTCATTCCTCAATATAAATTTCGTTCCGTCGGCTCTTCTTTAATTAGGGGTCTACAGGGTGAAAGAAACATGTTTCTGTACAATGGGTCTAAAGTGTGTGAGACTGAATGCTGGCTAAGGGTGAACGAGCTGCAAAGTAAGCTCGCTGCATGGAAAAGCTGTGTGTGCTGGAGCTAGAATTCGGGTGTACGAGATTCTCGACAGGGCAACAGTCGACCTTAAATACATTTCGACTTTGTTGCGATCCGCCTCGTGAGCAGACAATGGTTAGTCCGAGGGTGATCTTTCTGTCGAATCGAGGAATGTGCACGCACTGTCGGTGGTGCGCATTCCGATCGCAGGAGGGAGAACGGAAAGTCAAGAGGCGCGGCAATAACGTTTCTAATGCATCGTATGTATCGTTATTGCCGTGAAGCGTGCATCATATATAGCGTTGTATATTTGCGTATTAACGGAACTGCGACATGCGACGCCACACGTGTGTAGTGTGAGATAACAAAATATATAATAAAACTAAACAACACAGGGGTATATTAATTGATTTCTAGTCACGATCAATACGCTCATTATGTTTCTATTATTGTTATGATACAGGAAGGGTGCAATTAGAGAAATGTAATTAGAAATAAGTGTAATACGCATAATAACGTTGTCGAAAATTAGTGGCGATATTCGATAATATCGTGTAGCTACGCGAGTACCCTGAATTGTTTTTCAATTAACATGCAGGTGAAGGCTGGCGCCAGAGTTTCCCGCGTTCCTTGCATCACGGTCGGAGCAAAGTTCCGAGAATTATGCGCTACCAACACACGGGGGCTGGGTGGGTCTAATCCGAAGGTGCCACGGGCACGCGTAGATCATAATTTCGCCCGTGTTGGTATTTGCCTTACGATACATTAGCGGAAGCTATTATCCACCGTACGGCGTTCACGTACAGTCTTATTTGGATTCGCGTCGAAGATTTGCGTTGAGCGAAACAGGAATAATTGCAAGAGCGCCAAATACATTTCGCAAGTTCGACCCGGAGAAGAAATCTCTCTCCTTAACTACGCTTCCTTCTTCTCTATTTTCTATCTCTCTTCCCTTTTTATTCGCGGCCGTGACCAAAGATAACGCGCGCCTCGGGACGAAGATCGAACTCCCGATCGGAAATCTTTCGAGTGTTTGCTTTCACATGGTATATATCGTATAAACAGCCGGCAGCGGACCAAACATGTTTTTTTCGTCCGGATACATCATCTACGGACGTGCGCTTATACAGCGACATTCTCGTATGCGGGCGTGACAGAATCTCGCTCGATCATCCACGGTTCATGTGTCACGATCGCCACGACCTTACGGCCTCCATCACTTTCCATAATCATTCGCTCTCTTTTTCCTTTCTTTCTCACTTTTATTTTCGGCCATGAGAGAGAAAGAGAGAGAGAGAGAGAGAGAGGATGTCGCATGCGCGCCAACTGATACTCGGTCGCGCCGCTCTCGCTATCGGAAACGCGCCGAAAACAAGAACTGTGTGTTGCCGAGTTTGGCAAAGTTAGAAGGCCCGATCGATTATCGGTATCAGCAAACAACTCCGCGTCCTGACGAATCTCTTTTTTTTTTTCCTCCGATTCCTCGGACATCGAATAATGTTTTGCCAGCCGCGCGTATTATCGTTCGTCTATCCTGCGTTGCTCGCTATTTGTTCTAATACCGCGTTATGCCTGGCTTACGTCACGCATGTTTACGAGCGCTGCATCGGCTGGAGACCTAATTGACAGGCTTCTAAGTAATTTCACGGAATAACATAAATAACTCGGCGATAACGAACGAGACGAGATACCCGGCGATGATATCCGGCGAATTTATTTAAAATTAACTGCGCGCAGCGCGCGACCGTAAACAACCTTCGGCCGAGTCGAGATTACGCGCTTACAGTTTTCAAGCAGACGACGACGACGACGACGACGACGACGACGACGACGACAACGACGACGACGACGACAACGGTGGCGGCGACAGCGGGGCGAATTTATTTAAATTCGAGCGAGCGTAAATTATTCATGCTGCGAAGCAGTATAATAATCTCTTCTCTCTCTCTCTCTCTCTTTCTTTCTCGCCCGTCTCCGTCCCTCGTTATTTATTTCACCGAGACGCCCGTTCCCCCCTTTGTTCCCCAAAATGGACAAGTTTCGCTCTTCCTCGGATCTCGCATACTTCACGAGAGCCTGCCATAATCCGCCGCGTAAACACCACGATCGGTCTACATATTTATTTATCGATCGATCCGTATACGGGTGTATCCTCGTTCCGATCGTCGCGATAATTGACATTGTTCGCCAACGTTGCGAAAGTGGACGTTCGCGACGAGGCTGCTACGACTCGGCGCGATAACGCTCGGTGGGCGTCGTAGACGCGTCTTCTTCCGATCGCACCGCCAAGATACCGCGGAGCTTTCCCGCCAACCTTTCGGAGAGCAGGAAGTCGCGGACACTGATCTTCGTACTCCGCGCTTATAGCTAAAACGTCGGCGTTACAAACAGCCTCGTCATCCTCGTCGCCTGCCAACTTATCACGCGCGTTTCTCTCGCACTATCTATACGCCCGAGTCTCGAGTCGAGGCGGCGTCTCTTCTCTCTCGAGCTCTACTCGCCTCGACGCGTCGTGACAGACGATCGCGAATCTATAGGAATACGATTCTTTAATACGTGGCCACATCGTTTATCACAAGTTTTTTTTTTCGTTCTTTCGAAAATACACTCGACTTCGCACAATAGTGACTGCATCCTTAAAATGTGTACGGTCAGATATGCGAGCGAAAATTTATCGCGGTGAGAAAAAAGAAAAAAAAAGAAAGCGAACAAAAAGTCGAAGAGGGCGATTTGCGATACGCAATTAAGATTCGCGGACTACAAGGGGAGAGATGGATCTCTTACCTTAAATAATTTCTTAAGCCTCCGGTAGCCGCGAAGTAATCGCGACACGTACTGCTTGTTGGAATCCAGTTTGATTGATTGAAGCCACAGTTGCGGGAACGAAGATGAAGGACCGAAACCGAAATGACGGGGGTTTTGCAGAGTGGGATGAAAGAACAACTTTTTTTTTCCTTATCGTTTTTTTTAGTCGCGCGGATGGATGCGATGTACAGACGGATTTAGTGGTGATACTCGAAAAGCGGATGTGTCGCGGTAGCTGTTGTTGTCGCTACTGGTTGGTCGTCACGTCGTCGCGGTCGCTGATCACCGACTGCGTACTCCCGACGACAGTGTTGTTTCTCGCGGGTCAGTCTCGGATAGTACATATATATCGCCCGTTACGTATATATATGCATGCGCGGGAACCGAAGAACGAAAAACACGTTCGTGGCCGTTGAGAGCCGTTCGCTTACTGAATCCGACGGTTGGCGTGTCCGGGCTGCTAACCCGCGCTTTCTCCCCACCATGGGGTTCGCCCGAGTTGGCGGCAAGCTTCTCCATCGCCCCACTCCGGAGTTCCCGACGGCGTCCCACCACCGACGCGAGGGTCCGCATCCGGGAACGGTGGTGGGGCCGCGTGAGGGGTAACGCGCGTTCCCTCAGCCATCGCCGCCGCCGCCGCCGCCGCCGCCGACGTCGCAGCGCGTCGCGTCGCGTCGCGCCGTTCTGCGCGCTGGTAATCTTACCGCGGATCGTAAAGCACGCTTAACCCTGCGGTCAAGTGCGAAAATTGCAACGAAAGCACCGAGACGCCCGTTGCCCGGGTTCGCATTCCGCGCCGACGAGATCAGACGGCGTCGCGCGCCGCCGCCGCCGCGGACTTTCGGGAGAGCACACGAATTTAAAAATGGTCTCGCGTTAGCACGAGATTAATGACCCCGGCGGGCGCAGCTGCCGCGGATAGGGAAGCGCAGCAGCGCGCCGAAACCTCACCCCTTTGTGTCTGAATTCCGCGCCGCGACGGACGACGACGGCATACGCCGTTAAGGGCGTTAAAGCGAGCGCTCGCTCGCGCGCACGTCCGCCCCGATACCTTCGCATTATCGATGGTAAACAGCGTCGACTGTTTGTCACCGTCGTCGTTTCGCTCGCGACGACTTTACGTTGCGATTTCGAACGGGCAAGCGCCGGAGGGGAAGCGTGTGCGCGCCTCGCGCGTGGTGGGGTCCGCCGACGGTTTTCGCGCCCGGCGGACGGCGGGGGAAACCAGGGAAACCCCACGCACGGCGCATGCACCGGTCGCGCAATTGGCGAAGGGTGGAGGAGGGGGGTTCCTCAACCGACGGCGCCAGGATTAAGCTCCCCGTCCCCGCGTTCCCTTTCCTGCGTCCGGCAACGCGCGGCGGCTGGCTCCTCGTCGGTGCACTCTCTCGCTTTGGAAGGGAGTGCACTGATCACACGCGCGGCGGTACTCTCTCTCTCCCTGCCACCCTTCCTCCTCTACTCCTTCTCTCTCTCTCTCCCTCTTTATCTATGCCTCGCTCTCTCTTTCTCTCTCTTTATCCCTCCAACTCGATGTGTTTGTTTGTTTATAGTCGTGTTCTGGGAAATACCCGATACGCGAGTAACGGAGTCTCATACACGCGCCGCGCCGCGCTACGCCGCGCGCGCGGCCGCTTGCATTCCCATTCTGGAGTTGCATCCGGTCGGTTCTCGGATTCCTCCGAGACTTCGAAAAGCGGCCGGTTGGCGGTACGCGGCTCCGGTTCGGAGAGACTCGAGTCTTCGGGACGGGCGCTTCCTTTTCTCTTCAACTACCTGTGCCCAGGGGCGCCTTTCAACTTTTCCGCAACGACGGAGAAGTTTTTGAATAAGCGTGGAAATAGTTGTCCCTAGCAGGTATATTTTCGCAATGGTCTCGATTTCTTGACCGTTCCGGAGAATAGAAAAAATTTCGAAAATAACAATTCCGAGAAAGTCTCACGGTATTCTACGCTTTTTTTCTACGCCGCATCCTGTGTTGCCTGGGTCCTAGATTTCCGACACGATCCTGATATCCCGTATTCCGATACCGCGCAGTCCAGTTACTCCGGATAGCGCGTTCGCTTATAATTTATTAATATAGACGGAGCGATCAGGCGCGCGGTCGCAATCGTCGATCATCGTCGACGCGGTGGCCGCGCGCGCGCGCGCGTTCCCTTCCGTAAATCTTCCTGACGCGCCGATAGATAATCCTCTCGCAGCGAGTCGTGCGGTCGACGCGCGCGGCGGGCAGGAGAAGGCGCGTACGAGATCGATAGCGGAGAGCCGCGCCGCTTATCGGCTGGCGTTTCTGAAAAGTAGTCCACCTGTAATCTCAGGAATGCACTACGTCAGCGACAATCCACAATGTACATACGCGCGCGCACGCGTGTGCCTGTCTGCACATCGTACGGCAAATATTGTACAATGATGTTGCGTAATGACGCGTAATGGCGATGCCGCGTGACCCGTACGAGAGTACATAGCGGAGTCCACATGACGCGACGATAACGTCGAAGATGACGGGTAATTAGGAGCCACGATGGGAGAACACGGAAGCCCTACGGAAGGCACACTTTGCCAAGAAAATCTCTCGGAATTCGGAAACGAGAGAATTCTCTCTTTCTATCTTTACGAATATTTTTAATAATATTTATTTTAATATTTTTTATAAAAATATTGAGCTATAAATATATATATAAAATATATATGTATAATTATATCATAAATTATATGTGAATTTTGAAACCTCGTAAATTCTGTTCAGAGATCCTACGTGCTCTTTTCGTAACGTCATACTCTCGTGCTCCTAAACAAATATGTACAAGTATGAAGGAGATTTTAGATAATGTCAAACAAAACTCTTGAACTGCGCAGCCGATCGGTTTTCCTACGGACGGCAATACCAGCTGTTCCATGCTGTTTTCTACTTTTTATCTAGTTTTTAGACCTGCGTGGAAGGCCACTGCCAGGGGGAACGTCCACGCAATGCGATATATCGAGCTGTTTCCACAGTAAAAAAAAAAAGGAAAAGAGTGGGAATGGGAAAAAAAGAAGAATTCTTCGGGATACTGCGGCGCGTGCATAATAACACTATATAAACGGCTAGCAATTATTCACCGAACGGTATGATAATGCCTATGATTCGCGGAAGAGTCAACAACAACGCTGCAGATCTTCTCTTGGACTTTGTCGCCCGTGAGGCGCACTCGTTGCGTAAATAAGATATCGACGTGCAAATTGCGGCACAATACTATTATTAAATGAACGCGTCTCAGCGTTGGATATTAATAATCGTGAAAAATGCAATGTCACCGAGAAACGCAGATCAATCGATGGCCGGTGTAGCTGACAACAAATCCAGTGATCTTCGTTCACCATTCGGTGCGGATGTAAACAAGCAGGTATGCGCTTTTCGAAGGTTCAAAGGGCCCGCATTCGCTTTCTGACCACTGGTCACGTGATAATGAATGCAAAATATGTATACCATGTGCCTCGGTCTACCGTAAAACCATTTAAGAAAGATATGAATGATAGAGTAAATACAAAAGAAGAACAGAAAATTCTTTGGATTTTTTTCCTTTCGTTTTGAGATGATCTCTTGGGAGGTCTTTATAAAGGTAAAGGCTATGCGCAGTAAACGGTCAAAAGTCTTCTAAAGATAATTTTACTGTTTTTATTATGGAGTTGAGACAAGTCAAGGAAATCAATGCTGACAAGGTCCGGCAGCATGATATCAAGATGTTTTGAAAACAAGAATACGATGAAATATGCTCTGCAAATAACTCCATCGTGCTTTCTCTCTCTCTCTCTCTCTCTTACCCTTTTCCTCTCTCTGTATCATAAAAAGATTTCGTGTTTGGGAAAATATTATTGATGATATAATAATATTTTCCCCCGCGTCGCCTTTGAATTCAAAATATTTTTATGTCGAGGGTGAAATTCCCATGTGCGTGGCGTCAACAACTTAATGCACTTGACACTCTCTTGGGAGGTTTCCGCAGAATTTGTCGCGCAGTCATCGAACTTCACGCTATCGTCATCGTCGTATACTTTGGCTGCGTCGTCGCAAGTAAGGAACATATAGGCTGTTGTCGTAGTCCGTGAACGAGAATTTCTCTCTCCCTCTCGTCGTACGAATTAGCGCACGAAAATACACTTTTGCGAAATCGGCAATGGCCGGCCGTTCTGGTATGTCAATGAACAGAAATCCTTGTTCCCCTTTGGACGATCCCCCGCGATCGCCGTCACATCCCATCCCTTCCCCGCCGCCCTTTCTCTTTCTCTCAATCTCGGCTCTCTCGACGAAGGCCGCTCGCGACTTTCAAATACGCGCTGCGCAGCGAGAACAGTCGAATCATTGTTTGCATGATCGCGTCATTGTCGTCGTCGATCCCCCACCTCGATGGGATGATGATAATGCAGACTCCGAAATTCGACCGCGGAATATTTTCGGACGGGACGCGGCGCGCGGCGGAAAGTCGCTCCCGAGATTGTTGCCCGGCGACGACAAAAGGCAGGATTAGGCGAAACACGACAATTCTAAATTATCTGACAAAAAAAGATGATGCAATAATAGCGCAATATTCCTTCTTATTATGTACCTATGCATCGATGCAAAATGCTTCGTCACAATGAATGCGAATGCAGAGTGTAAATAATTATAGAGTATTTGTATTCAATACAATGATTTATACAATATCAATCTATTAATTAATAATACACTATTATTTAATTAATAATAGGGTAATACATGCTCCAGTAAAATTTGATCGTTGATTAGACAGGTGCGATAATTACACGATGAAAAAGGCAAGAGAGATCATAGAGAAATTTCCAAGCAGGTAAAAATAGGTCACGAAATTTTAATCGTAGACGACTTTCCTTTGCTCCGAGAGAGACGGGCGAACTGTAGATGCAAACCTCTGCTGAATGTGACGCGTAATTAAGGATGTGCGGAATCGGGGTCGTGACTCTACCCTTGACGGTGCGATCGCGCGGCATCACAATGCGGAAACGCGTATTTAGCACACCCGGTATATGTGCAATCGGACGTCTTCTATAGCGGCTCGCGCGTACACACCGGTGCCAGAAAATCTGCTGGAAAATCGGTCACGAGTGACTAATCCGGCCGGAATTCATGCTCGTGCACTCGCGATTGTTCCGCAGTTCGAATCGTGGGAATCGAATCGTCGGAGCTGGCCGGGAATGACGGAGGTGAAAATGTATGGTGCATTAACGCGTCATAATTCGTTCGCGGCACGACAAACGAGACCGTTTCTTTCTCCTGCTACAATTTCTCTAGAATGGATTCCGCGTAAATGCGCAGAACGTGAAATAGAATTTTCCGGGGCAGATCTAAAAGAGATTTTGATACCCGTTCTGTAGGATGAATTACAGGTCGGTAATTATATTAATTAAGGAGAAATAAATATTTGGCTTACCAAAGAGCGAAATTGGACATTAATATACATTCCTTAAGTATCACACACACGAGAATATTCCATATTTAAAAAGATAACCCCCTAATTGCTTCGAGCAACGCACGAAGGTAACTACGGCTCCCCGTGGAACGTCTAGTTGCATCGGTGATTTATTGATGATAATTGTACGGTAATTTAATTCAGATTTGTACGAATTCTCGACGAAACTGCTGGAATTGAAGTGGTCGAAGAAGAGCCCATAATTCTTTCAACCCCCTACATTAAACTGCTACGCGGATGTACGCGCGGCCGCGCCGTGCGTGAGCGCGTCATTATTCATTTATCAAGTTTATCACGAGTGGCGACTACCGTTTGCCGCGAAAGGAATAACGTGCCGCGCGGCTTTCTTGACCGCAACGTAACTCAAACGTAGTCGTAGCGGTCGATCGCCGAAGGAGACGCAGGCAAGGCGGTAAGGTGCACCGTCACACGACGCTCGTGTGTCATAATGATACGCGATAAAATTATCGTAACAATAATTACCTCGCCTTTGTTGAATCGCCGATCCAACAAAGAGCGACGGTCGCATTCGAATAGCGCTAAACAAATGCCCGGCTAATTAATGGATGCGCGCGCGAGGGAAACCTGCACACGCGAAAGAAAGGGGGGCAGCCGGCACGCGGCGCAAATAAAGGAGCGTCTGCAAACACAGAGCCGTGCGCAATTGTCATAATAATCGAAATTACGCCAATTGCGACGCACACCGCGATCCCAAAGCGCCGATATCACTTCCGCTTTATCCTCTCCAACCCGCCAACTTTACAACCGCCATCAACTCTCACAGTAATTAAAGGTCAATTTTCCTCCTTCTCTCTTTATCTGCTTCTCACGAAACATCTCAGATGGCACAAATCTTCCAAAGACATCTCAAGAACATTCTAAGAACGTTCTTATGTTCTAAGAATGTTCATAGGACATGTCTTGGAGAACTTGTGTGGGATGATTCTAAATTCTTTAAAAAGCGTGTCAGATAATACTCGATCTTCTGATCGTCCACATATAGTAAGTTGCATGTACAGTGCGAATAAAAGTATCAATTTGGATAAAGTGCACTTTGGATTGTGTAAGATAAAATTTCGTGCATTTCTCTCGTGCATAACAACCGGGATTCGTCACCGACATGGTATTCCCGATATTACGTTGTTGTTTTAGCTTGAGCGCTAAAATTTCGCACGTCGAGTGACATCTACGCAATCGACATCCGCAGCGTAAAATTTCCGCCGTCCCAATCATCGAATTCCAGAGCGCTGATCGCTGGGCACGGTATCCAGTGTTTACGTGACTAATTAATCGGGAATTCGAGGGAAATCGGTCGCGATAGCGAGCCGCGCGCGTTGCCAGGTGTCCTGATAAACATTCTCTCGGACTCGGGACTGGCGATTTATCGATCACAGATCGTACAACGAAGAAGGAACAAAAACCGGTCGTGGCTAATTATCGCGACCACCGCGACGAGTACAGGACGCTCGTTTGCGTGACCGCGTTAATTCGCGCGTTAATCGCAAGAGAAATGCGACGTGGTAGCCGTAGATTTTTTTTTCAGGGTGACAGTGGTCGAATTTGTGCGAGTGCGACAGTATAAATTAATATAAAGATCTCTAATCTAACGTTAATATCTTTCCATAGTCATGCATATTGATTTCGATCTTTCAATATATTCATTTGACTAATAATTTTCTAAAGAGTTAATTCTTTACTGATATTCTAAAAAACACAACTTGGAAAACGTGATGTAATAACATAATAATAATTTTTTGCATTTGAAAAATATGAACATCACGGCACGTGTGATTGGCGTGATCAAGGAGTGACAACGACGTAGAACAAATCAATCGGCAAAGCCGGTTGTTTGTGATAAACAAGCGGCTGCTTGCAGCCGGTCTATCGATTGTTTATGACGGGCGGGCGGACTCTCACTTACAGCAGCGTAGTAAATTGCGTAGGCAGCATGAATCATTCTCGTGGGCAGGCGATCTTCGGACCTCATTCACCAGTCTGATACTCGACAGCGTTGATTACAATGCCGTGGCGGTGGTGGTGGTGGTGGTGGTGGTGATGGTGGTGGCGGTGGCGGTGGCGGTGGCGGTGGCGGTGGCGGTGGCGATGGCGACGGCGACGGCGGCAGCGGCGGCGGGTGACGGTGGTGGCGGCGTCGGAATTGCAGAAATCACGCTTCTTAATTAATCCCCCGAGCGAGCGAACTTCGTCCGGTCGATGGGCCCGATAAGGTGCACGTGAACGAGCTTGAGGGCAGAGAGGGGGAAGCTGAATCGGCAACGAAATAATGTCTACCGAGTCGCTTCGCGTTTGTTCGCGCATTACGGCACACGCTGGCTACAGGGAAAAATGTCTTCATCTCTCGAACCTTTCTCCCTCTTTCTCTTTTCTGCCTCCCCGCGCGAATTAAAAATACGCCGCACATGTATTTATAGCCGTGGTAATTAAACGTTGGCGCGTTACGTCACCGTGAAAATAATCGACACGCACGCACGGTATGTCGATGTTATTTACCGTCGCCGGCGTGTATATGACGCGCGAGTGTGCGTGCGCATTTAAAAAATCACGACGATTAACTCTTCGACGAGTAAACATCAATTAGTAAACAGCGACGAATTGCCGCGCTGATCACGAAGGAGGAAAGAAAAATGCGGATTATGCCGACGTAGAAATACACGTAGTATGTTATTTGCGCGCTAATCACATTAAAAACAACTTGCCGGTCTAAAATAAGCGCGATTGCGCAAACGAGTATCGAGCGGAGAGAAAGAGAAAGAGAGAGTAAGAGCGAGATAGCCAGGATAATTCGAGATCTTTCGCGGAACTGATCCAATTGATCAATCACCTCCGAGATTTATCGCGACCGACGACGGGGCTCATCACTCCGCTTGGTCGCCATTTTGACGCGGAAACGCGACTTGACGGTCGTAGATTGTGACGTTTCGTTCAAAGAGAAGTGCCGCGAAACGTAACGGCCGTTAACGAAACACTGCGTCGACTGTTGGATCGCGTCTCGATCCTTGATTCGACCCTCCGCGGCGCCGACCCCTCAATGGCGACTATTTATTGCCAACGGAAATTTGGCAGCAACTTACTGGGACAATGATGCCACGCCGTCGCGCTCCTAACGATCGTACGAACAAGAGCGGCAATTAGCGGCATAATTTTTCCAAGCGATCAACGTATTAATCCTTTTAAGGAGTTAATCGTCGCGAGTTTGATTAATTAATAGGTTTTCTTGTACGAAACACACCTTACTCTAGCAGCATTAAGTTGATTCATTAAGATTTCTCCTCACCTTATCGATTAAGTCCTCTAACGGGATATGTTCATTACTTCTGTTAATAATGGCAAGTTGTTAAAACCTCGACGGAGCGGGGAGATGAAATTGGCGCCTCCTTATTGGCGGTTGCGACCTAATTTCCGCGTCCGCGGATTCACGGGCCTTGAATCGCTTTAATGATGCAGGGGTTTGAGCGAGATCAGGTCTCGAAATCCGGCCGAATCTTCCTCGCAATTAAGCCCGATAATTTGGCGGACGTGAAAGGCGGAGGAGACTCTGCGCGGCGACGGCAATTGCCGATCGTTATCGTCGTGATGGCAAAGACATACGCAGGATACATAGGTGGGGTATAGATTCGTGGAAATTTGGGCTTGGAGTTCCGAGCACTTCTCGGAGAAAAGTATCACGTTTCTGTTTTCATAAAAAATAAACTACTGGCGTTTGCTTTGTTTTTCGCGAAAGAGCGAAACGGAGTAAACGATCCCGTCGCGTCGAAGAGGATCCTCGATCGATCGTGGGTGGCCGCACATTCGTTGCGGCCCGACTTCCGGTACGTCGTGGTCGGTAGCGGGTGGACAGAAACGGACAGGTACACTGAGGGGCGGGAAGCGCGAGAGGAAGGGAGATTGGGAGGAAGCCGAGGTGTGTGTATGTACATATAGGTATATGCGACGGCCACATATAGGATGACCTGATTTGTATTCGCCGGCGGAGCGCCGCGTTCGCTAACTCCGACGAAAACCCACATCTTCCGGAGTTCCGGCGCCTCTCGCTATTGGTCACGCTTTGAATGCGAAAGCGACTGAATTGTCTTGCATAGACAAAGGAGCGTGTAATTTTCTGCAAGTCCCCGCGGCCGCGCGACGCCAAGCCAACCTGGAAATATCGCCGAGCTTTCGAGCTATCCCGCCTCGGGGACAAACACGCGCCGCGTAAAAATAAAAGATGCTAAGTACTAGCCCCCGCTTCCGCTCGACGTTACCTCGACGAAATATTCGATCAGCGACACAAATAACGCGAATTATTCGGTATCCTACTTTTCGAAAGGTCTCGCGACGTCCCTTTTCGAACTAATTCGATGTAACTCTTTAAAAATATCAAGACGTGAAATGAGAGACAAATAACTTTAGTTTTAGAACACATGATATATATATATATATATATATATATATATATATATATACAGTTTTATGTTAATTTTAGCCTTCGATCTTACTCGATTTATCATAAAACAAAAATATTATTTTATAATATAAAGCGATAAAAGAATTTCGGTTTTAAATTGCTACAATTACAATTTTGCACAGTGTCTGGATTTCGACTGCCTCGAATTGCCTTTAAAATCTTTAGTTTAACCGTTTTGTTTACCTTTGACAAAGTAAGAGGGGGCAAAACAAATATTTTTATTTGTATTTTTTAACTAGTACAATTTAAATATTAAACAATTGTACTTTATATTATATTTTACCGAAACATATTTCTTTTTCGTTATGCAACATTTTCATTATTGTCCGAACTTCATTTTTATTATATTATTAACAATATTATACTTTTGATATAATACAATATTAAGTACGACTTTACGACGCAATTTTATTTTATGCGCATGATTTTTATCAAGTAACCCGATAACATCGCGTTTCGTTTGGCGCGACGATGTTGAAATCGCGAGTTCGGGTTGGTTTATAGACCACTCGTCGGCCAGTAACCGATGCATTCGGCGCATTTGGCGCGCCGGGCCAGACGGCTTGGAGAGAGCGAGAAAATATTTTTCTCGCTCCCACAACCCGTTCGCGATATGTTTTCTTTCCTGGTTGGAATCACGCGCGCGACATCGGACTCGCGGTTTATTCGAGCACCGTGCGTCATCGTGCAATAACAGAGACAGACCGCGGTCGAAGAACGACGGTAAACGATACTTCCAGCAGCAAACAATGATTGAGCAACGATCAGCGACGCGTTACAAAGATCGATACGTATCACACGCGTGAATCGCAATCACTGACAGTTCTTTGCGCACCATCGATCACCGGCATCGCCAGATTCGGACAAGCGTTTAATAAATATTTTGACATAGTCTACGAATGAACTGAGAGATGACTTAAAATCTAAGGAGATAAATAGGAAAAAATGTAAAGAATGTAAAGTAATGATAAACACGTGATTCGTTATGGGACTTTCTCGAAATAAACTTCCTGGTGGTATCTGAGCCATTAACTCGAAAAGAAAAAATAGAAATCAGATAAATTCATGTACCCTATCGTCGTCTTTTGTATTTTCTATGATGTTATTATTCGATGAATGTCGGAGAGCAGAATAGCATGTGTATTCAAAGGTCGAGTTTCGGGAAAGGGAGGCAGGGGAGTGTCGAGTAAACAGGGAAAAGAAAAATATCCGAAAAATGTTTTCAAAGAATCCATCATACTGCGCCTTAGTAGGTAAATGTATCCACTCTCGGACAGCAATTATCGGTGGATCGCCACGCCTGTAAGGAGACCCGACAGGGTATACCTTTGGGCTTTTGCGAGCGGTGCGCATAAGCCGATTGCCCTTGTCGCTTGTTTTCCATGAGCAGGTATAAAATTCAGAAGGTTGAATATGTGCGTTCTGCTGGGCATTCGGACAGAACGACGAAAATATTTTTCAATGCAAATGCCGGTCAGGTGGGCGCCGTAAATCAAAAGAGAACAAATAGAGGAAAGTATCGTCTATGCGTCTGGCTTCCCCATTGGTAATGAAATTAAATCGTGCAAACAAAGGACAGCAGGGAACGGATCCCGGACGAAAATGATCGTGAAGGCTCAGATGCTCGGAGGCGCAAATAATTCTCGAGCGAATAACAGTACTGTTAAAATTTAATTTTACCGTCGACTAGTCTGTCTATCGTCGAATAGAAATGAACGAATCGCGAGCGTCGTTCTCGTCGTCGTGATATGTCTGAATGAATGCGTTTTCAGCATGGATTCAGAGAAAACGAGCGGTAAAAGCTCTCGTAGTTATTTATTATTAATGCTATAAGAATTACGAGTAAGAATGCAAACAGGCTTAATGCTTAAGCATTATCTATTTCCAAATTTGGTATGCAATACACCGCCGCAAGTATAATAAATAATAACTTATCTTTCTGAGTCACGCGCATTCGTAAAGCACAACGCAGCTGACTCATACCTTCTCTGCAATAATCGATTTATTTATGATACCACTCGGAATTATTTAAGACTTTGCGAGGACCGTAGTTTCGGGAAAAGAAACTAGACGGTAACTTCATTATTAAAAAGTGAGGCGTACAAGATGCCTGGCTTGACTCTGATACTTTATTTATAATGCCGTTACATTAGCTGCAGGCTTCCCATTACGTATTTACGCCGCTCAGCCTCGCCGTTACATCTTTAATACGTGGCTGCGAGAGTGCGTAAATTCATAACGCTAATCGATGTTTCGAGATCTATATTTTCCGTTTGTTAAGGCGCCGCTCGAACTCGCTGAGAGGGAGCCTCTGAAATTTTCAGTCTAATACGTAGACACGCACTCGCGAACGTCATAACGCCCGGACTTAAAGTGGGATGAAGCGTGGCGTGGTACAAAGAGTCGTGCGCTCGACGCTGGAATCGCACAACTGCGTAGAATCGTAATACCGGAGCCAACGGTACCACGTCCACGGCCCCGTATTACCCTTCATTTTCCCGGTCGGTCACGTATTATACATTCTTAGACGTTTAATGCGCGGAACGACGTGTGCGGCGCGATCTTCATTAATTAAATTCGTCGCGCGTCATTCAGCGAGTGCGTCGAACGATAATACGCGAGAGACGCCGGCTTCCGTCCTGCTTTTCGATGCACTCCGACTATTTCATCGGGGCTTCTCCTTCGAGAGCATCCCGGGGACCCTCGTCCTCCCTTTTCCTTCCTATCTTCTTCCCTCCCTCCCTCCCTCCCACCCCATCTGCTCCGTCGCTTTAATAATACCATGTATGCAGTCGGCGGAATTATGCGCCTGGGAATATAAAAAAATGCGGCATCGCGCTCCAAGTACCGCCAGACACTTTACATACCGCCGAGAATTCAGCTCTCGTTTCTAACGTTATATTATCCCATAAAGCATGGTGGTGCATTATGTGCACGCACATACGAAAGTCGCGCATGCAACCCGACGCCCCGGCTAAAGAGGCCCGGCTTAATGGCCACCATAAACAATGACTTCGGTACATCTACAATGGCGTACGGCGCGCGACGATTGGGTTAAAGGAGCGCATTTCCGGTGTTTGTATGTACGTCGCATAGTGGCCAAGATTGGAGCAAGGACCTTAGGTAGAGTCGACCCTCCCGACACAAGAGCACTTGATATCGATCCTCTCGGCACTCGCGTTTGTCTTTCTTCATAATAATATATCGCTTCGTATGTCGAAACACGTAACTCACGAGAAACGCCTTTTGAATGTTTGTGTTCTGCCGAGTTTAATCTTAATGATAAGCAAATTGGCAGTTGAATACTTTCCGAAAGTATCGTGAAAACCAATGGCTCTCACGAACTACGAGAAATTTAATTCGAGAGTTAATTGCCGAGACCCTGGCCATTTATTTTATTTTTTTTTGCACGCTCAAAAGGCTTAATTATACTACTATATGTCAACAAAACGAGATCTTTTTATTCTGTAATAACACTCTATTCACGATCGCCACACGCATAATCGCTCGGGCAGAATGAATCAATACGCGAGAGTCAATAAGAATCTAATTAACAATGCGAGGCAGCGATATGTCATGTCGATTTTTTCGACGTCGCGCCACCCGAAATAGACGCGTGTAAATTCTATTCGTTATCTCGGACCAAGGTTCCGATGAGAAATGTGTTTGTTCCATTTAGGATTTTCATAAATACTGATTTGCGTTTCGTAATGCGCCGGTAGCTTTGCGGTGTAGCCTACGGATACAAATATTTACGTTTTTCTAATCGCGATGTCGCCATGTCACCATGGCACGCGATAACGAGCGCGACGATCGACAGAGAGCTCACGGTGTCCAACGTGTACGCGGGTCGCACGACGAACGAAACGAAATCCGTCGTTGCTCGATAAAGCCGAATAATTTATGACGACACGACCGTCGCGCACACATACGCGCGCTGCGCCATCAACCGAGCTGAGTTTCCATTTCGTAATCCGAGAATTACGAGAAATGTTTAAGCAGCGCAGCTTCCGCCCAAGGATCTCTCGGGTTTCTTCCATTTCTCGGATGAAATCAGAAGCGTATCAGCCGCAACTCTCTCTTTCTCCCCCCAAACTTTCTTTCCTTATCTGTATTTTTTTGCTTACCTCGCCTCATTCTTTTTTCCAGAAAGAAGATATATTACATGAGTCGCACAGCACATTCATTAATATTAACTTTACGTAAATTTATGTAGCGCTTTCGGCCGAAACAGAGCGTTATAATAAATAATAATAATAATAATAATAATAAAAATTTATCGCTGTAAAATAAAAAGTGATAAATTTCATATTAATAAAAAGCCAGGGGACGGGTCTCATTAACGAATTTTGCATAAGAGCATCGTGAATTCCGACTACGTCGTCGGGCGAAGAAAAAGTATGGTTTTTCCACGAGTAACCCGCGAATCGGTACGCGCTTTATTTCCCGGCGCGCGGTTTTACCTCGCGCTTCTTTCCGCTGCGTGCGATCTTCTCGGATCAACCGTGCGGCCACTTGCATCCGCGCGATTATACTTTGGCGGTCGGGGCATCTGGCGCGCGCGGAACAACATCCATCACTTCTAGCTTTCTGGCGCTTTCGAAGCAATTAATCACGCGGCCATTGTTCAGCGCGACCCTCACCCCCTCACGGTCCGTCGCGCGGGCTCGTGATAACGCGTTATCACGATCCAAGGGTGCGTCGCAGAGACGCGTGTATAAATATGTGTCGATAGTATCGCGTTAGAGTTCACTTCTCGCACGATCGATTGGCTTTCTCTCTTTCTCACGTTTCTCTCACTCTTTCTCTCGCCCTCGTTGAAACTACCCGCTTGCCAATGCAAGTCTCGGTCCTGAGACCGTTACTCGCCGCCGATTATTTATCGCGTTTTCGAAGCATGAATACGCAGCGAATCGCAATTTCTCACTTGACGACGATGGCACTCGGCGCAAATGCATGCGGTTCTGCAGCGGTGCATCTTGCGCGACCGCGGATGTTTTATGCGCTCGCACGCCGGAATTCACTTTACGCGCACGATGCGCTACGTGTGAACCGGCGTCGTTGTGCACGTGCAACTACCACGTGGGATTCGATATTGGCCTCTCGACCGTGGGAAGGGAAAGGGGAAGGAAAACGTTTCCTCCACCACCGGCAGCCTGCATTCACGACGTTTACCCGGGGCAAACGTTCGACAGCCACGTGTAAACATGCAAATTGTGTAACTGCCCGCGCGCGTGCACGGCCGGGCTTATAAATTTATACGAGCCCACATAGAGGTCGAAGATGGTTAAATTATATTCGCGTCCGTTGGCCACGACCCGGGAGCGTAAAGTCGGGTTTTGTTACAAAATCGCGCTGTTAATGATGCAAGCCGACGCGATTAATGCGACGTGGAATATCAAATTATAATATAATATTCAGTCATATTGCGACGCGAAATATCAAATTTCGTGACAGAGAGAGAGAGAGAGAGAGAGAAAAAAAAATAGTTTTTAGAAGTTCTTTTAGTTCACTAAAATTCGAAACGTTAAGAATGCACTTTTTAGTGATTAATATAAATGTATAAAAATTTGTAGTTTTAATACTATACCATCTTTCAGATAATAATATAATTTTTGATTGTTATACATTCTGTATATAGAAAGAATGGTGGAATCGGAATCCCCATATAATTGAAAAAAAACATTTCGGGGTGCTAATGATGAAAATTTTTTTATTAGTTTTAATTGTTTTTGCTAGTTGGGCAAAAAAATGATTATTTATGGATAATGTGGGCATTGATAATATGGATTGATAAAAATGTGAACAATCAAATGCTGTATCAATTTTATAAAAATTCGCATTTCGGAGTATCAACTTCACAAATCTGCTATTTTTCGGAGTATAAACACCTGTACGATCGAGAAACGCGATTCAAGCTTTGTGATAACAAAATATCTCCAAAATTCTTCCACTACGTGAAAGATTCCCCAGGAAATTTTACTCAAATGTGTCCCGCGCGATTTACGTCAATCTCTCACGTAAACACATTTATCGAATTAATGATTAATCAATCGATATATGATTAATCAATCAATATTTAATTAACTTTACGTTATACGACCACCGACTTTACGCGTCATAGCAAGTGGCGTTAACCCTCTCCTCGATTCGTCACTCTTAAGGGATCCGAGGGAGAGTCTAAGAGGGAGATGCTAAGACCGATTTAGAGCATTCGATTTTAGAGCACTGCTTAACCAGACGATTCGGCAATTATTTTATTTTTGGACAGTCGGTCTAAACATAGAAATGCACGTGAATTCGTACTGTAGATCTGTAATACAACTATACACGCGAGAGTGCGCGACAAGCCGAATGTTTCACCTGAGAACACACCGGCATTCATATTTACACTCAAGTCGCCAAGCGTTTTTGCAAAAGTTTCCGACTGAGTGAGAACACGCGTCATACGAGCATATGGATTTAATGAAGCTTAATGAAACTGAGTGTTTTGAAAAATATTATTGGGTCCTCTGACCGATCAGATACGTATACATACACGCGCGCGCAAACGCCCGTCTTTTATTAATGAGCGGAAAAATGTTTATCGCACGTGCACGAAAAGACGTCAATACCTATCACGACGCAGGTCTGCACCTGTGGATTGCATAATTTTTGCTTATTCTACCGCGCAATTATACATATATCGCAACGTATTATCAGATACATTTATGTTTTTTAATACATGCGAGAGATAGCATCGTGTTATCGCTCGCGTCGCGTCGTGCGCATTGCCGATGGTTCGATAAACAACGCCGGTTAGTATAATTTTTAACTATCGAACTCGAACGCTATCTCGAGCGCCATTATGTCGCCTTGGCGTTTTATTTTTATCGCGCCTCTGATTTAATTCTAATTCGCAATTCTCGGCGAAACAGATGAAATTTCATCTACGCGGAAACGTTGTTCGTTTCATTAAGTATACTGTGCTCCTCTTTTCCAATGTGACGTCGCGTGTCGGTGTTGTCACATGAGCGCGTAAAATACTCGTGAATGTATATCGGTAACCGGGCTAATCGCCAAAAAACTGAGCGCGTGCGAGTCTGACGCGGTCCTTGGAAAATCATACGTGTCAACAGAAAGATAAAATTATCATTGTGACTGTTATCAATATAGCAATTACTTTGCTATATTGATATAGTAAGAATAAGTCTGGATCATTGATAGATTTCTGATTTTACGGTTTCTAATTCATAAGGATATGTAAAATAACATAGATTTAGACAATTACGGATGACACACACAGTCGAATACTTTCATTCACAGCTGACGAAGACGTTCAAAGTGACGTGAAAGAAACGCAGTAACTTCATGACTCACCGAGAACAGTCTCCGCGACGTCTTCCTGAAGTACGAGGACACATTATGGCACTTTTTGCAGGCCATCGATGAAGCGGCGGAGGATCTTATACAGCGCGAAATTTTTTTCGTTGCAAACCGCGATTCGCTGACTCTATGTCTCATCCATTGGTCTTCACGGGAGATCTCGCGTCGTACGTTACACACTCGCGATCAAGATCGTGGATATCGTAATCGTGGAAGACCTTTTTCTCGATGACCGACGACCGATGATCGCGACGCGCGCCAGCGGCTATCTAAAACACCGTCCGAAAGAGTAAGAAATTTACGCGAGAGCGTATATAGGATTTCGGTACACGCTCTGGCCGAGTTCCAAGATTCAATTTACAAACGGGGCGAGCCAGGACGTCGCGAGGAACTACGTGACGGGTAGTCGGAATCTCGCGAGTTCAATCTCTCTCGCGTCGAGCCGGTCGTTCGAATTGCTCGGAAGTTCGCGGTGCATCTGACGATACTGTTGCACTACCGTCAAACTAAGCGCCGCCGTCATCGACGGGAATTGATAGTCATAGCGGAAGGCAATTAAATGTGCTGTTGGATAGGAAGTTTCGGCGACGTCATTGCGCGAACGTCGGACTTACACGTCACACATTTCCGTCATATTTTTATCGCTCCCGATTGTCACGGGCAATACAATGGGACGTAAAAGTCTCACAGTCGCCGCGACGTATACACCTGCAAATTTATGATCCCAGAAACGTTCGATGAAACGATGTTCGAGGATCGTCATAACAATCCGTATACAATCCATATATAGTCGATTCGTTCAATAATAACGGCGTGGCAATTTTAATGACATCGTCTCCTTTGGCAATAATAGTAATCAACAATATCAACAATTCTAATGATAAATTTAGAAAGGATTGTTCACGAAAGAAAATACATGTATTAGATATTCCGCAGCGATAATATAGATCGCTTATCAATGAATCTCTCCGCCATTGGATAGCATTGTAATGCAATTCTGTGTGCGTGATTACGATGCACCGTGCGATTCACGGTCGTCCGTCGTTCGTTGATGACGACATTCGCGTCATGCGTCGTGACGAAAGAGCGCGTCGCCGCGCCGTTCACGTAAGCGAGAGCTTTGACGGCATCGGCTTCCTCCCACGTCGGTTTCTCCTACGAGTGTGCAATGCGAGAGTCTCTTATCGCTTCCCGATTGGTGGCAGGCTGCTTTCCCGTGGGTGGATATAGGTGCCGATAGCTTCTGAGAAGAAGGGCAGCGGCAAATGCGTCACAGCCTCCGCGATAAGAATTAAGGATAGGGAGAGATCGATTTATTGCCTTGGAGTTTCAACAGCCCATAGGGAATATAAAGCAACGAGTGAATGAAAAAGCTGTACAACATTACATTATACAGATATGAAGATAACAAAGGGAGGAATGAAAAACAAAAATAAGATAAATAGCTGTAAACTATATAATGCTCAAAATATTTGAGAGATTACTGAAAATTCTATGTCTTGAGTTTGTCAAAAATTAGATTAGATTAGATATTTTAACGTTTCAAAGTATCAAAGATATCTATTAGATAAGATAGAACATTTCAAAAGGTGGTTCTCCAAATTGCTTTCGACGGTCTAATGTTGTCTAATCACATCGTAGAGGAGAGAGCAGGCTTGTTTTGCTTTGAAGTAAAATTGAGCAGGTTTACTTTGAGATCAGAAAATTCCATTAGTTGCCTGAACATTTCCGGCGGCGGAAATCGTGTAACGTAAATATGTCATTTTCTCGAACAATGTTAAAATTGTAGGCGGATAGATAGAATTCGATTATGCCAACAATATCAGCGGCGTTGATAATGTTACGGAAAAAAAAATCCATGACGTCAGTGCTGTACAATCAATGAAACTTTGTTACCCCCTACGAGTAACGACGATAACAAACATCGGCTCTACGTGTATCTAATCTCACGTGAACTAGAAATATTGTCGGGCTTATCTCCGGAGTAAAAAACGTACGTGTGAAACACAACGGAATACCCCTAACTCGGGGTTCTTGACTCTGCTCGGTTGCAATTCGCGATACGATTCGCGACGAACGCGCAGCATCATTGTTGAGGCGAAGAGGCGATATCGCCTGCGAAAACAGGATGTTATTCGCCTTTGAAAGTGGAGAGATGTCTCCTCTCTCTTTCTCTCGGAAATCACCAATTGAAAAATAAACAGCGTCCCGCGGCTCTCCGACGCGGCAGGCACCTATCACGCGCGGCTATCTCCGCAGTGGAAAACTCCCTACATTCTCCGTGTGTTATCACCCGATTCCGGTCGATTGGTATACTGGTCGGTCGGTCGTTTGGTTATAAGGCGCTCCAATTAATTTTCTTGTTTGCTACATCCCCCGCGGACGAATTTGCGGATCGGCAACGTGTAGACACAAAATAGATTAGTCGTATTAGAAAATGATTGTGCTCCGTATATTTTAATTAAGTCTTAATTTTTCGTCCAAAAAACGAGAGCGAATTAAAACTTGTAATCGAAGTGACGACAGTCATTCTTACAAATTTCTAATATATTCGAGGATATTTCCTTAATTAAATGTTAAAACTTTAATATTTAAACAGTCAATTCGAATTTATCTTAAATTAAATGAAATTGTTAATTTGAATGAAATTGAAATATATATACTCTAAAGTTATATAATAATAATATATAATTAAATGCGACCATAATCGAATAATACGGCTATTGAAATGTTCAGGTCGCATAATCAAACGTGAAAGTCGAGATTAAAATGCTAATTGGCGAATATGTAGGTGTGCATGAAGTAGGCTTACACATAATAGAATAAAAATTAAATTGTGCGGCGATATTATGAAATAGTATCGAGCGATGTGTTGCAACATTTAATCAACGCGTTGCATTATTTGCGCACGTACGTATATTGAATGCAGCTGAAAATTGCCGCGTTACGCTGCAAAATCCGGCAAACCGGCGCAACAAAGTCGCACGATCGGAGTCGCGTAAAATTGAAAATTAATTAACAATCTTGCCGCGGTACCGCGCGCCCGCTTAAGCGAGGCAAGAAGTCCGCTGGGGCCCGATGGAAAAAACCGCCCGGTTACGGTGCATCATGCCGGTTTGCAATTTTGCTGGAGGGATAGAATAAAAAGGCGGGGTGCAGCGCTCGCGCAAGTATCTCGGCCCGTCCGTTCGGTGGGCTTTCTTTTCCAGGGTTTCTTGCGCGCATAATTAAATTTCTCACGGACAGATCGACTGCGAACAAAGACTCCGAGTCTCCCGCGATTCCCGGGACGCGGTAGAATATGGGGAGGAGAGAGGGAGAATGAAAAATATAATACACAGACGTTTGAAGAGAAAGTGGAGGGATGGAGGTGGATGGAAAAGCCCGCTGGCGTCGGCGCAACCGTTCGGCGGGAAATTATGTGTCACCGTATAGGAACGCGGTACGGCTTAGACGACAGATAAAGAGATAAGGCCTACTGGAAAATCTATTTCGTGTACTCGGTCCCTAGTGAGTCCGGCTCGCTCTCGAAATGCCAGCCAGACAGCGATATTTCCTGGTCCATTTCATATGAAAGCGAGAGAGAAGAGAGAAAGAGAGAGGGAAATAATTATTTCGCGTTGAAGTAATTATTTCGTGCATCATCGATTGCGTACCATTTCATATCAAAATATAGTCTCAAAAGTACAACAAAAAAAAAGATTTAAATTAAAATAATAATACATAATTAAAATAATTATACATATACAGTTTATAATTTTTATTATAATTTTTAATTATATGGTTGACATATGAAAGATTTATAAAAAGAAAATTCAACGAGGTTAAACGAGGAGATTGAATTTGGAAATTCGAAAGCAACAGAATCGATGCGTCATCCGGAAACAATTCGGGTAAAAGGACGCGCGCGGAACGCGAATGTATGACTTTCAATTTTCCCCGACCGCACACGGGAAATATGAAAGTTCTCGCCGATATGGAAACGTCAATTCTTTAAGGAACAACCCCGTCGATTACTGTCCCCTTTCCCGCATATTAACGACGCCGTCGCGCCGCCGTCGTGTTGTTGGCATCGGCTGCCGAACGGCGTGAGTGTGCCGCGGCGCGGTCGCTATATTTATCGTAGGAAAAGTCGTCTTGCCAAGTCGAGTAAGGTGTCGCGCGAGAGTATAGCAGCCGATGCACCACCAAGTCGAGAGTGCTGCCGGATAAATCCGGTTCGATGCCAGAGGACGACGACGCGGGGCATAAACATAGCCGAGACAAACGCGGAGAGGCGATCTCCACAACGGCGGAATTGACCCCGCGACGGACCGATTCCGACGATCCGCGAACCCGCAAGATCGGATCAGCATTCGCGGATTAATAGATCGCGAAATGTCACGGACCAAAAATATCGGCGATCGATTCCGACGAAGACGTGACCCGAGAACGACAATGACGACGACGCGACAACTCACGTCGTCGTCGCCGCGCTTCGCCCGGGAATATTTCTGGCGCTTGCGATCGCTCACGATTGCGTCAATTCTCTCGTGTTATGTCCGCCAGACATAACACGAGAATTAATAACCATTAGTCAAGCCCGATGTCCCTCGTATATATCGCCGCGAGTGATGCGGAATTGGAGTGGACTCTTAAATTTTACGGTCAATGCGGCCCGTGTGTATGCGTGTTATTGTGCCGGCGCGGTAATATATGAAACGCGTTTCTAGCGGCGATCTGAAAATAGACGGCGACAATGCATTAGCGGGCTAATACCAGATTCTATTAATTGATTTCCGGCCCATTAATCCGGCGCATTAGCGCGAGCGGATGATGCAAGTGAGTGCGCGGGCGCGCGCGCGCGATCAGGAACTTCGCTCTCCGTGTGAATGAGACCTTAAAACGCATTCGTAGACCCAGTGAGGGGAAAAAGAGTAAAGATAGCAACGCGCGGGGTACAACTCTCGGGTTAGTTTCTCGCAATGCTAAGAGAGTTAGATCGTCTATTTCCGTCAGGTTTCTCTCGCGGGGTTTGCAAGCTGCGGCCCTAAGGCTCTCTCGTGACGTAATAGTCGCCGTGACAAGCAGGTGAAGTCGAGCTTGGAGAATTGTGTGCTTGGCCAAATTTAAACGGACTCTATCAGTTATAACAATTATAGATAGACAACTCCTTTATCTTGCAGAAGCAGCCTTCTCGAACCTAATTTCCTAAATGTTCCGTCCAATTCGAGGATCGAAAAAGGTCTGACATTAAAAGCCTATTATCTGAATTAAATTATTCTTAAAGTGTTTAATTAGCTATCGTTAAAGAATGTAAATATACCTTATTTTATTCAAATGCAGATACTGCAAAGTTTTCTATATCGAGATCATACACAAGAGAAAGGCTCGATGAAGGTTCGACATCAATGAACTTGTGAAGAGCATTTTGTGAGCTGCCATTAGTGCGGTTCGCGATTTCAACGAGATTAACAACATAGACGTGCGATAATTAACTGAGAAACCGGGCGAAAGTCGGGAAAGCGTATGCTAACCCGTCGTTCACCAGGTATCGGGATAATTTCAAGCCGAGAGTCGAGAATATCTCGGCACGATTTGTTTACTTCCGTTTGAGACGAGAGCGTCCGGATGTTCGGGATGCCGTCACACGGACTTTGGGATTTATACGGCGGTGTGTGTATGTATGTATGTGTGTGTGTGTGTGTGTGTGTGTGTGTGTGTATGCGCATGTGTGCCGCGTGTATGTTAAAATTATACGAGAGCAGACCCTCTTTCGGTGCGCGCGTCTTTCCGTTTCCGCGTAAGGACGGGAAATTCGAGAACAGACAACGGCAGAGGATATGGCGAACCTTTCGGCGGAGAATTTCCGCATTTTCGATTTTCCCCTCCGAGGTCCATCCCGAGGTCTGAGACCTGTCGAATATACGGTGTCTTCGAATGGCATTCCGGGGGTCAAGTGGTGGTTAAATTAAACTCCGTCCTGTTGTCGTCGATCGTTTCAAACGCGGGCTGCACAAAATAGCAATTTTGCGGCGGTACCGTGACGTCATCGAAATCGCGGACAGACTGAAAAGTAACATTCGCTCCTTCTAGCCTTCGAATTTGAATAAGATCGATTCAACAAATGTGCTGAGTTCAAAAATCATCTTTTTTAACGGTTAACCTTTGGAGATCCAGTGACATTATAATTAACATGTGGATTTATGTTAACATATCGATCAATCATCAAGAGATATTTTGAAAACTGTGTCACCGATCGCATCTCGCAGTACTTCAAGAATGTTATTTATTTTTTCATTCTATTTTCATTTCATTTTACATTCTTTATTGGTCGTTTCTATCTTATCTCTTGACATTTCTCGAAAGGTCCTAGCTCGATAACGAGATACATCTATGATCCTGACGGGGAACGCGCGAGACGAATCGCCCGTTCAATTTCGCACAACCATTACGATGGAAACTACATCGCGCGCGATCATTTAATAACTCGATACGTGAGCGCTCGCGTCGAGCCCGCTCCCGCGAGAGACGGCGGATATTCGCGGGAAATCAGATCCCTCGGTCTTTCCAACGATTTAACCAGCGCCGCCTCGCGCTTAGGAGATGCGGGCCGTAGTAGCGAACGAGAGGTGGCACGTTCTTCTTTTCCTCCCGGGAAGATTCTCGACAAATGCCGGTCGTAATAAATACGCTCGCTTCTCCTCCCCCCCCCCCTGGAATCCTCTGCCCCCTTTCATCCCTCTCTCTGCCTCTCGTGCTCTTTCTCCCGCGTGCGGGCGCGTTCGTCAACCTCGCAATTTCTACCACCTCTCGCTGCATGTGCTCGCTGCCGGGCTATTTTCCACTCGTCACGTCATCTGGCTGCTGCACGCGTCAGGGGAGCGTGTGGTGCAACCAACAATGTCCGCGCGCAGGAACCAGTATACATACCGCCATACAGTCGGTGACAGTACAGTCAGATGGTCGTTCACCACGAGGACTCACTATGTAGGTAGTACGTTTATATGAGAGCCCGTAAGCCACATCCGGTACACGGTGCATTTCTGTCGCAGCGCCACCGCGCCGCTGCCGTCGTCGTCGTCGTCGCCACCACCGCTGCGTGGTTGCGTTCTTTCCCGATAAATAATACCCGCATACGGTGGCCGCCGATCGACGCTATCAGCGGTTTCTCGTACTACAACCAAATGCCTCGACAAATCAGTCTCGTTATACACGATCTCTTATTGGAACCCTATCTCGTGGCCGGCGGATGACGGAGCGGTCGGCTTTTTTCCCGTGTTCCACCGCAACGATCCCAGCGGTACGTTAAAACCGTCGCGGTTTATACCGATATTGCTCATACGATCCGCGATGTACTACGAGGCGCACGTACGACGCGTGCTTCGACCGTGACGGCATTCACAAAATTGTGCTCTCCGCAAGTCAATTTTCTCTCTCTCGTTTGGTAAATTTCGATGAGATACGTGGATGAATTCTTGATATACAGCAACTTAGATACAGCGTTAAATCCGCGCGTTAATATTGTTAATTTAAAAAAATGCTCCTCATGAGCGTTGCGGGCGTCTCGAATCTGCAGAAAAGCGTTGCTCGCATTCCTGGATCACCGTAGCGCGACAGGTTTTCCTCATTGTAGTACGACGCATTTTAAACGCAGCAGGGCCCAAGTGCTGAACAGTATCAGACGTCGCCGCGGTGTCATCGCAGACCGGCAAATAATTAGCAGCAACGTCGGGAAGAGAGGCTCTCTGCATCGCTTATAGCGCGCGGCTCGCGTGGAATGCCTCGCGGGCCTTTTGCGGCATTCTCGGACAGTTATTCGAGGCCAACGTTCGAGAGCGCGGCTATGGAGCAGCGGGGGCCCCCGTAGAGAGCGCCGAACGACATCGCGTTTCCGCCGAGCGGGAAGACGACAACGACGACAACGACAACGACGACGACGTGGATGAAGGGTACCGGGGTTTATTCGCAGTATGGAGTCCGGCGTAGTCGAGTCCCATCATCGCCGGTATGCGGTGGTATTCTATAGTTTTCTGACGCTAATATATGCGCTCACGCATCGATGCGTGCTCGCTAAATAACAAGGTGCTAGGGTAAACGCCAATCAGCAGCCGGGGTAATCTGCGCCTTTTATGATACCGCACACAAGTCCATCTCCGGCCCGGAGTTCTCTCTCTCGTCATTCCCTCCTCATTCACCCTGCCGTCAAAACGATCGCACCGGACGTGTAATCAAACGCGGTGCCGACGTTGTGGGAATGCATTTTCGCAAGGGGGCCTATCACAGCAGAGCAAGGAGAGTACGCTGTGCGATACGAGACTACACGGTACGATCTGAGAAGCTAGTCGTTAAGTCGCGAAATTTTAATCAACCTTGTAAGAGATTGAGCGGAATAGACGTAAGCAAAAAACTGGCCACTGAGCGAGTGCGGTAATGCGAATATAGAGTAGCTTCTATTTTTAATTTAATCGATGCCAAATTAAAAAACTGCATGTTAACTCGATATCTGCTTCTAAAATAAGTCCTGTGCAAAAATATTGTATTAATTGCATCAATGAAAAATGTTTCGCATAAATTGCTAAAAGAAATTTGTTCTTTCATGAATGAACAACTATATATTAATTTTTACTTGAGCATTCCGTATTCGTCTTTTTAATGCGACGAGTTTTTAACCGCTGGATTTAGAGTCCAATTTATGAATCAACGTAAAAATGTCGAGATAAAATCCACCTTTTTTTCCGGGCGTGATTCACCGTTCGCCTTATCCCACGATGACCTCGATTCCTCGAAAACGTTAGCGGAGCGATCGGCCTCGTCGCAGTTAAATTCCGAGCAAACTCAAAGTGGCTTCGTTTGCATCGCGGTAATTAGTACGGGCCGTCCTGCGCCTCGGCCTTTGGTGCGCACCTTTTCACACTTGCACGCGCGGCCCCGAGCGTACTGGTGCGCATGCACCTGCAGCTATAACAGCGGCGCTAATTGACACGAATAGCACGGATTGTTCCCCGAGGACAATGTTTTTCGCGAGACACTTATTGAAATTATCCTCCGCACCGTGGCTGCCGCCACCGCGCGTTCCGGCGGAGTAAACAGGAAAATTTTCGAAGTTGCAAAAGATGCACTCGGACGATTAAGCTGGACGAGCGCTTTGTTTTTAAACACATCACGTGCTTTTCGCGTATTACAATTATCCCCGCATCGCGTGTCGCTACGACGGAGTAAACAGGAAACTTTCGAGTATTGCGAAAGATGTATGCGCGAATGACAAGAGGAAGTATCTCCACGCGCGCGCACACGTCCGTCTAAGAAGGAAGGAATTTAGAGCGGAAACGAACAGCGAGGCATCTATTTTCTTCCATTCCGGATATAGCTCGTTTAAATCTTATTAAACTTTATTAATGCTATTAATTTTATCTTTAGTAATCTTATTAATTTTTATTAGCTTCTAATATCAAAATGTCCCTTGACATTTTTTTTTTTTCGAAGAGATCGGATTTAGCTTTTTTGACAAATTGTTTCGCGTCCTGCAGGACATACTCGATACAAACGATCGCACACTCGCTCGAGATCATTATATAAATTTTCTTCGTTGCTCGCGCAGCGCAATGCCGTGCTGAGGCAGCGATCTCTCGGAAGAGTCTCTCTTACGAAAGATTCTTATGCCAGCCACGTTATCATTTTCCCTGCCGTTTACACGTATCGCTTCCTTTTTCACAAACACGCAGCAACCGAAGCTATGAACGGCACGCGATGTGTCTCCTCTCTTCCATACTTTACTCTTCCGGTTCTAATATTCAGTCGCGAAAGCGTTATATTTTTTATCCCGGCGACAGATCTCACCAGCCCTTCGCCATCCGATTCGGATTCGAAAAGGTGCGACATTACCGCGAAAAATGCCATTTACGATAAACCGATCTGCCAGCAATGTACCGCGCGAGGAAGCGGATTACGAGCCCGTTTATAGCATCGCGCGGCTGCAACTCGCGCATTCCAGCGAGGAGGAGAAGAGATTCCGCGCAATCGCATTCGCTCGCGCGCTCAAATGGCGATCCCGATTCTCGCTGACTTCTAGTATATTCGTCCTCCGTTCTCCATTTCCGACCGAGGGAGGAGAGTCAACCGGGGCGATTCCTTCTCCTCTTCCTTCTCATTCGAGGAACTAGAGCGCAGATGACATTGGGGGGCTCTCCGTTTGCTTTTGCGGATATTTAAATGCAGTTACGGCATTTACGTGCTTCCTCCGCACGGCGTCTCCGATTGCATCGGTATTTTCTCGAGGCATATCCGCGCGCGAGCCCGGCACGGACGACGAGGACGTTTCGCATCATGACGATTTGTGCGACGTAAGCGATTTCGCCGCGAGCGGCGCGGTTTCGCCTTCCGCATACGCCGTTTCTCGAATGCCGTCGCGTTGCGGTGGTTTTAGGTAGTGGATAAGGTCGGAATATTACGAGGTGCTCATTACGCGCGTTTCTAATCCCAACAGTTTCCGCGACAATCATAAGCGCCGAGACTCATAGGCTGCACACAGGAATTTTTACACGCGTTCCGCATGAGCGATACAAACACGAGTGTCGAATACAATGTTTTCGAAGGTCTTATCCCGTATATTTTTCAGAACGTGTAATTCAAATCACACGTCCGTAGCCCCTCGAGACATATTCTCTCGCATCTTTCGATTCATAGTTTTATACTTTTTCCTTCACGTAGGCGCCTCGAAGAGGACTCTCCGTTTCGATTTGAGTGAAACTCACGTTTAAGAGCGAGATTGAAAGTCGTGTATATTTACGAACAATAGCGCTTTTTGTATAGAAACGTTTCAACTGTGTGACGCATCTTGCGGCACGTTACTTACATGTTCTATGCGAGCGACTGCTTGACTTGATCGCCTTCACAGCCGCCGTCCGTCGTTTTCGCTGAGAATTCAGAGTCACTCGATATCACGCGCGTGGCTGACATTCAATCGCGATTCTAGTCGCTGTCGCTCTCCGCTGTTTTCTCCGCGGGCATTTCGGAGAAGAAGCCGACCGAACTCGAACGTCCCATTTGATCGCGTCGCTCGTACACGAGACGTGACCTGCGCGAGTAATATGTGTCGGCCGCTCTTTCTCTCAATCCTTTTCTCTCTTCCTCTCCGTTCTCTCCCTTCCCTCTCTTTCTCTCTTGGAGAACGATCTTTCCTCGTTTTAATCGCACAAGGAAAATTCCGAGGCGCCACGCGCACGCATTTAGCATCACCCGCCTGGCGCGCGCGGATGCGGTTTCGCATATCCGAATGCTGTTTTTCCTCGTGACGCCGCGGCGAATCTCGGTCAACGCTAACTCTCCAACGTTGGCGCGGGTGACACATGTCCCACGCCATTAACCGCGTCATGGCCAACGCGGTTGTTATTCGTATACTTGCTAATTTAAGGTTCCCCGAGAGGACCTTCTCTTACGAAACACGCCAGGAGGTTTATTTATATCACTTGCATAGAGTCTCTCGCGGAATCTCCATTATTATTATTTCGTTATTTTCATAAATGTACATGGTAGATATGTATTCCCATATTATAATTAAATTATAATTAACCAATTAAAAACGTCGTTTCATCATACTTTCGCGTATAATGAATTATTCAAATACATGCTTACTGAAATCTTAAAGTGAATATTAATTACATGAACATCGTTAGAGTCAAAAACAGTGACTCAATTATGATTTATTAAATTGTTATTTACATCTTTACGCACACATACAGAGAAAGACACGTTCATTCTGAAAATATATTCAAGATGCTCGGCAAGACGCTCCCGCTGTCTCTTCGGGAGGCAGGAACGCGAGGTTCGCTGCACTTGCCGCGCGCGAGCGCATATCTCGCGTGCACTTTCGTCATCGATGTGCCCCCACACGCGAAAGCCACGGTTTTGCTCGGAGCAAAAGCGAAGAAAACGCCTGGTATCCCGAGAATGCTGTCTAGGTAGGAGCGGCCCTTGCCAGCCAGGACACGCGAAGATCCTCTTAGCCGAAGAATTAGTCGCTTCGAGCTAAATCCGAATTAAGTTACAGTCTAGCCGATTAACCAATCGCCCAACAGCGAAATCGTGATAATTATTGTAATTCCATAAAAAAAATGCCAATCAATGGCTAATCAATCGTAAGCTGAAAATGTCGATTTTTGAAAATATTAGGAGGACATTATGATGTCATGCAAGATTATGTCATCGACATTGTAATATTAATATTTATTTATAATCGCATCTATATATCTTGTATATCTATGTTAATGTATTTCATGTTAAAATTACAATTTCAGAAATATAAATTAATTTGAGACATAAAAAATGATTTTTTGGAGAAATATGCAAATCTAATTTTAAAAGGTCACAAATTTTCTCTGAAAAAAGCCGTCTATAATATCTTTTTGAAGGTAATAATAAATAGAAATATCAATCTTTTCTCGAAAAGTGACAATCCATAATTCATAAATCGGATCTTTTAGACCTCCACGTGTTCTTTAAACAACGTAAAATTCTGCATTTGCGATTCTGATACGAGTGGACGTAATCGATACTGCTGGCTATCAAATGGAATAAGTCAAAATGAGAATGACGAGGTTACCGTTCACGCGAGGCGAGCGATAATGACCGTAAATCAAATTGGGACAGTAAAAAAGGCGACTATTACGAGTAGGCGGCCATTAATCGATATCGATAACATAATAAAATCGCTGAATTATCCTTTTCCCGCGATATAATGAATCATTAAACGTGCCCGAACGAGAGCTTAGTCACGCGTCGCTAAATACACCGTCGTGAGTGATTGTTTATCAGCGAAGGCAGTTGGTAGACGCGCGGCTGCCATCGATTGCCACACGATTGATGGATGATGATGGCAATGAAGTCGTTAAAGGTGCATACTCGTCACTCGAGGGACGTAAGGAGGAAGAACGAGCGGCACTCGGAGAGCCGGGAAGTCTTTTGCGAGAGGCGAAGTCGTTCGACTTCGGCCTTTGATCGGCGCGCACACGGGTCGTCTTCGTTCCTCGCGACCCCGACACCTTTAACGGCGGCGAAGTCGTTAAGCGCACTTACACTCACGGGCGAAACTTCGCGTCGTAACTCGGCGATTTTTGCGGTGCCGCGGTGCAAAACACGGCAACAGGACGCTAATCGACTTCGCGAGACTTCGCCGTGAGTTATCAATTAGCGGCCGGGAGAGCTTATTATTACCGGCTTTCCTGTGAAAGTCGTCGGTTGGAAGCTCTCTGAAAAAAAAATTGCGCGCCAGATTCATCGCGCGGCGTTCATCAATTGAGCTATTAATCGATAATGATAGTAATAACGCCCGTTAAAAACGTTCTCTGCCGAGTTTATGATCGCCCGAACAAAGTGGCTTAAAACGCCCTCGCCGGGACCGTCCGTCCGCCGATATCGCCGGCCATTACGGATGCACAATATCCAGCAATTTATATATTGATAGTTGATGATAGTAATAAAGTCGCTAGGTTGCCCTAACCGTGCGCCTAGCGAGACTGCGATGAGAGACTGATCCGGGGAACGGGATTGCACGGGGGAGATGGCGCGTACTTTCGCGGGGCGCCCTTTGATCAACGGGCATCGCACAATCTCGCACAATGTAGATCCACGGTTTCCACGAATTTCGCGCATTGATATATAGCGGTGGTAAAGGAAATTGCTAGGTTCTCCGCTCCGGCTTTGAGTCTACGGAACCGTCGAAGATGGAAGCGCCCAGGTAAATTTCGCCGAAAATTAAGCGCTCCGGCGGAAAGCGAAGCCTTTCGCTCGCGTAGTAGGCAACGAGGCGAGGATGCCGCCGATCGACTGATCGATCCGATCAATAATGATAGTGATAAAGCTCCTTAGAATCCTCCTCGAGTTTAAGACGGCTAAGTGGCGCGTCGGACGGATCTAATATTAAATTATAATATTATTTGCGACGTCGTATCGACCATCTTCGTCAATCGGCACATAACGAAGGATAACAGTAGCGTTAAAATCCGAGGAATCAATTAAGTACCGACGAGGATTATTGTCATAAAGTCGAGCATCCTTCCTCCTCAAATTCGATATATCTGACATAAATATCGCGGAATGGCCGGTTGCGGCAACGTCAGTTAACTCGCGGCCGCACTTTAATCCACAATCTAACTAGAAATTCAAGACCGTAATTTAATTAAGTTTAAATTAATCGACATTGACAAAACTGGCGCTTAACAATAACGAGGCTGTCGATAGCATGTTCGCCTACATCCAAGGGTTCATTCTGAAGACGGTGCAAATGCGCTCCGCGCGAAGGATTGCACGAGAAATTAAACTTTGCGGCACAAAATTCAAGGCACGTAGAATTTCCCCTCGGCCGGCGCAAAATAGAGATACGATCGTCGTTGTTGATGCATCGGCGGGTAATAATAGTAATAAACTTGCGTCGGGTCACCACATGCAATTCCTCCGGTCATCGCGATGAGTGGCATAAATCCTCGGCGACTGGGATGAGATTTTCACGTCTCAACCATTAGAGAGCGTCTTTTCCGACGACAATATAAAGCGATAAACCGTCGCTGCTGATATATTGATGATCGATAATGATCGGTATTAGTAGTTGGGTCATCACTAGAGAAGAAGAATGTATCTCACTGTAGCAGTACTCGATTTCTATATCGATTAATGAAAGCAGAAAATCAACAATATTTGTGCATTTTTTTTAGTCCCATATTCTTATTTTTCACGCTTATGTTTTGACTGATAATTATAATGACAACTAGATGCTGCTAGTTACTAATTCTTGAGAAGAGAAGACTCTACTTTATGCTTAGAATTTATTTAGAATCTTTAGAGAAGAATGTATAAAAATATATAAGTCTCGCAGAAGGAATGATAAGAAGCGATTAAGCTATCTGAAGATCCTGGATTCAAATTGCTATATGTAGGAACCGGTAAATAGAAGGCGGCGAACAGCTGTGCATGATAAGAATCTGACAAGAATTCCGCTCGCGTTATCACCAACAAATGCGAATATATTGCTTGAAAGCGCCTAGAACCGAGTAGATAAAAAAGAAAAATGCATCCGCGTTGCAATCACCTTTCACACCGGCTCACCTTGTACGTCCGTCGGGAATGTACAACGGAATATTATTAAACAATCATTTCTAGAATGTGTTTCCTACACTTGCGAAGCCCGGCTCCGCGCAATCCTTGCCGATAACAGGCGCATAAATTTCGATTAAACGTACGCTATGGTTTGCGCTCGCTTACTTTTACTTTCCGCTGACCGCAGGAAGAGAAACCGAGTTGCGTGTGAGCTTGCCAACGACAACGACGACGACGACGACGACGACGACGACGGCGGCGATGATGATGGGGACAACAACGACGAAGTGTGTCTCCCCACGTTCGTTCCGTTCTGCGAGAGAACGACGTACGCGTCCGCTCGCGGAATTCGTCGAATCATCGTCGGCTAAATATAGAATCTCCCGCCATCTCGGGTGTCACTCATAAAAAGAGCAGCGAAAGGCCATAAACGCGCGCGTCTCGCGCTGCTGACGGGTGGTACACCTTAAACGAAGATCCATCTCTCGAGGACGATCGAGAGCGCCTCTTTGAACTCGCTCGCTCGCTCGCGAAAAACCATCGCGGAAGATGCAGTTCTGTCCTTCTCTTTCTCCCTCTCTCTCTTTCTGTCTATCCTTTGCAGAAGACTTCGCTTCGCACAAGAGCGCGACGATACCTTTCATCGCCAACGAGGTAAGAAGTATCTGCGCTGCGAGGAGAAGTGAGGAGATCGGAACGGCGACGCCGTCGGGGAAAGGTGTAACGGGGGAGGAAGGGAGAAGGGAGAAGTAGATAGATCGCAGATAGAGGCAGAAGTGAGTGGAAAAAGGTGAGGAGAGCGGCGAGCATTTGCTCGACGCGGCCTTAGAAGGTCGCTAGCTCGAGCTAGCCTTCTTTAGCATCCTGCACGACGCGCGTTCTCTCTCCTCGCTCCTCTTTCCTTTTCTCTCTGCTTACTTTCTGTTCCTTGTCTCTCTCTTTCTCTCTTTTTCTCTCTTTCTCCCTCTCTCTCTCTCTTCTCTCCTCGTGATCTCCACTCTTCGCTCCTTCTCCGTTTTTCTCGGCGCGCACAGCCGCAAGATCAGACCACCGTCTATGTATCTACATTGAATTGCAGCCGGCCGTGCACTCAATACACACATATACACGTGTGAACTGACCTCGAGGCTGCCACGGCTTGAACTCGCTCGGTCGTCTCCACTTCATGGAGATACGACCGCGAGCGAGCGAGTAAACGCCGAAGGAGGATGCACCTGCGCCCGAGTATCCGGATGCAAGGTGCACCGGTCGGTCAGAGGCTCCTTTCTTCCTCTTCTTCTTTTTCTACTTCGTGTGGCTTAGGCGTATCTAGCTTTACGTGGACTGTATCTGAGCTGGCGACCGGTCGCGAGAATCACGTTTGATCAGTTTGACGTCGCGCTAAGGAAAGGCACGCGTCTCATTTAAGATTAATTCATAGTTGGACTTCTCGATACTTCGGTAATCGACGCGGATGTGATCATAATAAAAATATTTATGCATGTAAAGAAAGAAATAAAAAGGAGAAAGGAAGGAACGGCCAAGGAGTAGCACAAAGATTAATCTTCATAAGGAGAGGTTACATCCTCTGAATAAATAAATAAAGCAATTAGTTCGAGTAATAGCACGGCATTATCCTTCCGAGCGAAAATGGGCCACTACTTGTCGACATGAGTCACGAAAATACACGGCGCAATATTTTATACTTAATTCCGTATAGCAGACCTTAATTTAGCTAAGAGCAATTAGCGTGTCATAGACAGCGCGATAAGGGCCAGATAAAGGTTAAGTACAGCTTACCGTATGCAAAATTACATTCGCGTATACGTTAATTATGCTCGTGCCGCGCCAATTATGAACTGAACTCAACGAGCGATCCTTCGCGTGTGCGAATTGAAAGCGCAAATTAATTAAGAACATCACGGTGAATGGCGTCGGTTAACGCGAGCGAAATAGATGCGTCGTCATCGAACGTGAGTATTGCGCACAAAACTTTCCGTAACGATTCAGCCTAGAACTTTAAGTCCTAAAAGACCTCGACAAGTCACGAAATATTGCGAAAGGTGGAAAGAATTGACAATCGATATAACGTTGCGTGTGGAGGAGAGGAAAAAAAAACGATAATTCGCATATTTAATAATACGCTATATTTATGATGCTAATGCTACATTGCTCTCCAAAGACACGCTTGGTGGGTCCAGCCGCTGGCATCAGCACGCTAAATCAGTAATGTCGGTCGTTGGATTCCGACCCTGGCATTAAAATTGAAGCGGCCGCCAGTAGAATCCATCCGCATTTCCTTCATTCGCGCAATCTCGTCCAATAATATGAGATTTTTGGTAGGCAGTATTTAGTAGTGCAAAACAATTATCTTTTAATAAGATCATTTTTCAATGATAACAAATTTAGATTATTCGAATCGTACAATTTCCTTACAGATAGTGAACAAATAATTACATCTAATTAATAATAAATAAAAAGTAATTAGATTTCCGTACCTTTTCGAGCATAATAGATACAGAGCAAGTGAAGATAAATAGATCAAGGAGAAAAGAGGGGACGAAATCCGAATCTGGCGATTAAACAGGTGATCGCTGCTAAGGTCATCGAACTGTACCGTGGTCACATATACACAGGGGATGATTCCGTGAATCATACTGAATTTCACTGCGTTAAACCCATGCGTCATCGATTAACGGATCACGAAAAGGTAGAAAGAGATAGAAAGAGTCGGGAAAGAGAGAGAGAGAGAAACGGGGAATTTCGTGCAGGCCGGCCGCCGGTTCTTTGATAGTCGCCCCGGGAACCCAAGGACCGCACTTGATCCAATCGACGGAAGTGAATTAAGATATCGGGGATGACCGCGTTTGCCTCATGCTTTCGGATACAGGATGAGTCGGTCGACGCTTACCGTGCGCTTCGTAATTAAGAACCACGAGCTGGGAACAGGGATAGGCCACGGAACACGGCCTAAAGTACACATTGGGTAGCCTGAGGCCATCGATAAGAGGACAAATTAAGAAAAATGAGACTTGTTCCAATAGCGAAGCATGGATAGTTAGGGAATTATTCAATTATTGAAGATTAACTGAGTACATATTAGATGAAGGAACAAATCGTTTCTTTTTGGGAATAAAAACAATGACAAAGATATCTAATATCCTGTTTAGAATACAATGTTTAGAACAAAACACATTTACGAAAATATCTCTTGTTAAACTCTAGAATTATTTTATCGCAACATTTTCTTGCTGTTTGAAAAGGGGAAAAAAATCTAAAATCTTGTATAATGCTGAGATACTTGGCTGAAAAGTGACGTGGTCGACCATTGATTTTTACGACTATTATCTAGTAACACTTAAAAAAATACTATTTCATTGATAGATCCGTCAGATAATTTCGATCAACGGCAGTGTTGCGATCACGCGAGTCGTCGGGCTTGTTTCTCTTATAAGAGAATAACATGGCGAAACCGTCGGGCGAAATAATACCGCGCTCAAAGGAAGCCGATGTTTGCCGATTCATCCACTTTCGCCGACCGGTGATTGGTCATCCGCGAGCGGCACGATCCAATTATCCGTCGATCAATACGGATTCACGATCCGTATCGGCTCCGATAAGATCGTCTCTTTTCTTGCCTCTTTTCGTGCGACCAGTAAACGGCCGGCCGCCGTTGTTTCCTCGCGCCTCGATACACATCCGATCCAGTTTCGTGGATCGTGCGAACCGCCTCCTATCGAGTTTCGCACAAATCGTGCACGTAAGCCAGCTTTATGCTCCATTACACGGTGGCCGACTGTGTGCTTTCTATTATAACGCGGCTGCCTCTTACGGCGCGCGGCTCTTATCGCGAACTGCCAACGTGACTTCCTCCCGCGCAGGTAGATCTACCGCTATCGCAATGGCGATTAACATCCTGGTGTTTGGCGTACTTTTAAAGGGACGCTGCTTTTAAGCGTCTCTTCGTATCGCTTCACCGGAATGAACTTTACCGTTAAATATGCAAGCAGCTTATGAGTAAACGTAGATAACAAATAAACGAGGTAATATAAGATGAGCGAAATGTATGTAATATAAAATGTAATAAGTAGACGAAAACGATATGAAATATAATAACGCAAACTAACTGATTATTGAAACAATTGGAGTTTTATCTTCTTGCGATACTATTAGTATCAAATTCGATTTGAATTACTAGTCAAATGAAAAGTTTCGGAGAAACGTGGGATTAACGGCCGCGCAAAAAGTACAATGGCCCTTTCGATGTTAACGAACGTGTGTGTGAAATCTCCGCGAATTCTTTGGATTATCGTTTTCGATGACGTGTCGTCGAGTTTGACGACCCTCGCTCGGAATGCAACACGTGCCACAAAATCGTGCATTATCGCTGAATACGGCAGAACGATGAACGAGGTGAGGAGGAAGGCGCGACGAGACACAAAAGATGCTCATTAACTTGCCTCTGAATTATCTTTTTGTCTCGTTACCGAGAGCCACTTTAATATCCACACGGAAAGCCGCAGCCGAGAGTTTAAATGCGAATCGCAGTTGTAAATTCTCATTTTACGGCGCTAAGCAGACTCGCGTTATTCACAGGATCGACCGAAATAATCGAACGTGACAAACACACCAAAAAAAATAAATAAATAGTCAAAGGACAATAAATAAGTCTTAAATATCAGTCAATAATAATTGTCAAAACGACACCTGTAATATATAATGATTAACAGCTTGAATAATTTTACTATGAATCCACAAATACGAATAATGCATATCTATACGGAAATCTTGTGAGATTTATCGAAGATTATGCGAGACAGTCTCATGTGTCGCATACGGCAATTAATCTTTGCATCGTTACATCGTTAAACAGTCGAAACATATTTCTCTACATATCATTACATTTATATATCATTCCTCAGGCGATTGCGACGTCTTTATTATCATTTCACTGTAACGGAGTTTCGTAAATATTTAAATGGTAAATGGACAGGTTTCGCAGTTGCAACAGACAATACAATGACAAGTATAAAATAAATAGGAAATTTGATATATTCCTCTAGCATATACTGATTTATCTTAACGTATGCTGTAACTATTAAATGCCTTTTTACTATGGATTCTATGACGAAAGAAGACCTGAAGTTGATATATTTTATTTTTTTGATATATTAAATATTTTAAAATTTAGATTCTGCTTAATTTTTTAATCAATTTCAGATTCTATTAATTTTCTAAAAAGTAATAAATTGAAATTTTAAAGAGAAGAAAATTTTGTAATCTATTGTAATTTCAAGGATTAACTAATCAAGATATTTTAACAATTAACTCAATGGAATAATTTTATAAGCAACCTGTTTTTCTCAAGATATCCCAAAATTCTCGCAATTCATCTGCAATTTAAGGAACTTTGATTGATTGAAACTTTGGATTGATTGAAGCATCAATTGTTCTAAAGAACCCTATATTCAGAAGTCGCGCATTGCCTGAGCTTTCGAGAGTCTCATCGTGAAAGTCACCGTTCACCGTTCAAGGGGAGGCGATTGACTTCGCGATTGCACGCGTATACGTATGCGTGTTCTCCGTTTGTCTAAATGACCTTAGCGGATACTTTCCTCGGTAATCTTTCCCCGCCGCCGACACAGCCGCCCGTCATTTGGATCGAGAAAGCTTCGAGAAAGTCACCCACGAGGCGAGTTGTCGTCGATCATATTTATTCTCGGGGGGAGAAACGCCGTTTTTTTTAGCTGCCGGGTACACGATCTTTTTTAGCCTGCCTAGTGTCACCTTCTTTTCCTCGTTCGGAAGTCAAAGGAAGAAGAAGAGTGCCACGCAGCGTCGCTCTCGAGTCTAATGTTTAATCGCGAGCGCACTCGCTACGTCCACTTCTCCCAGCTACCATCACATTGTCTACGTAGTGAAAGGAAGTCTGGGAGGTGTGTGTTGCCGCGGCGCCGTCTACGGATTTACATAGGAATGAAGCACTTCCTGCTTTTATTCTTGACTCGACGATTACGTTCTCGGCTATATCCGCTTTTTCGAATGTATCTACACGAGGCTCGGGTACCGCAGCACACGCGCGATATTGCAATGCCGTAAATAGAACGGCGCGGTAATAAACCGTGCAGCGCGTTTAACGGAAGAAACGAGCTTCTTACGCGCCGAGTCATCGGACTCGGACTCGCCGGTTTTTGTTGGACCACGCCGGACTTTGGGCGTCGGAACTCGCTCAACGCCCTTTCGGTAACGGCGAAAAGACGGAGCGGCTGCGACCGACCGGTCGAGAAGTAACTGGTCGATCCGTTAGCCCGTCTCGGCGTAGAACCGCAAAGGACTAAGTCACAGCCTTTGGTAAAATACCCGCGAAAAGGAATTGCGATAAACGAAATAATTTCCGAGATGTTAAAATTGCATCTGTATCGATTACACAAGCTTTTCGGCCAATTGATCCTAAGGGCTATCATTAATTGTCGCCCGAGTTATCGTTACGTCGGAAGTGTGTACGCAACCGGATGGATACGTAGCATAGGCGCGCAGAATCTTCACGGGACGTGCGATCGTATCTACCAGTATTTAGATCGACCAGCCAGCCTCCGGACTCACAATCAGTCTGCCGCGCCAACGAATCAAAGACCCCCCCCCCCCTTTCTCTCTCGTCCCTTCCCGCCGAATCCGATCAGAGAATCAGTGAAGGCGTTCATGCGCTCATTCAGCCCTTCCCATTGTTCGACTCGCGCGCCGGGCCCAGCAGCTCCAGCCAGACCTGTCTGACGCGAATTATCGGGGGACCCGATTTAAGTCTGGTTAACGAACGCACCGACCATCCCTCGGCTGTTGAGCCGGGCAGAGATGAATTTAGGGCACTCGCATTCGAACTGTACTTGACATTCTACAGTCTATTGGAAATTTAGCAATAAAAAGTATATAGTGCGAAATAAAAGATTATAATTTTGAATATACATTTATGTTCGAGGAAATTCTAAAAAATATACGAATACGGCTCTACGGTGGAAGATGGAGATGCGCGAAAGAGGTGATCGCTGTTACACCATCGTACCGTTATCGCGGTCGAAAAATCTCTTATCGGAGAGCAACTAAGCTAGCGAGACTATGTTTGATCTTTTCGAAAAGCCGGTGTTTACGTCCTCGTTTAACCGTCCATTGTTCCCGTAACTGTATGGTATAACTGTCTACCGAGTGAAGGCCCGTCTAACGGCCGATGTAGGTTATCGCGGAACAGGATTTAAATCTGACAATGTGCAACCCACTTTCGGGTATGTGCAACAACGCCGTATTTCAGATTCGCGGGATGGAAATGCCTGTACGGCCGACTCCTTTACGCCGGCGAATAATAACCAGCCCGTAATCTCCGAACGAGATCATAACTTTTGTTTAATCTCCGAGCGAATAGCGGCCAGCTGGTTTGACTAAACGATCCGCTATGCCTACTCCGTGTAATGCCCGCCCGGCTTTTGTTTTATTTGCGGCCGTATTTCGCGAAAACTGGTCGATGGCGGCGGTCTGTCGAACAACTGCAGCGGGCCTCCGGCCGATGACCGGGCCGTGCCAGCATTATTTAACTAATGAATCGCAGTATAGACTACGATAGTCGCTCCTGTTTTGCCCTGCCCTGCCCTGCCCTGTCCTGTTCTAGCTGCTCTGCCGGCAGCTGATGTTGCTTAATGCCTTCACGATCGACGACAAATCACTTTTCATTCGACTCTCATTCAAATTCAAATATTCCAAATTGCCTACTATTTTTCCGTCTTTGTCGCCCGACTTTCGAACGTATTTTGTGTGCTATCTCGGCGCGGCATGTCATTAGTCTCGCACGAATAATTTTCATCTAATCGTATATACAAGGTATTGACAAACGAAGTAGATATATGTTGCTATAAATTATTAAGAAATGAATAATCGAAGTTACGAAGATAACGTTTCAAATGTCGCGTTGGCCTAAATCGCTTAAAGACATATGATTAGAATTTTTTAGAATAAAATTTTTATACACATGAAACTTGAAAGATTTTTTTGTAGTAATTTGAAAGAGAGAAAGAAATCCTTAGCTTTAATTTTATTATTTTATTATTAGCTAACATTTTTTAATTTTTTTAATTATAACTTGATTTGACCGTAAGTTTTTACTCTTTCAGATTTTATGAAGATTTTATCGAGCGGATTAAACAGAATGTGCCATGTAACTCAGAAGAAAAATATTATTCGCATATTTTGTTGCAAAACGAGCTACGTCACGGCATGGGCGGCGTGGACAGCCACCTCTTTTGTGTCTGCAACGGAGTTGGCACTTTCCTCGTTGCAGTCTGCGACTTCTCGGAACGTAGGGACGAGGGTCCAGCAGGAACCTGGGCCGACCGGGCCGGTTGGCCGGCCGGGGCCGTATCAAGGTACATGTATTCTCTTCTCTCTGTCTCTCTCTCTCTCTCTCACTCTCATTCTTTCTCGTTCTTCTTCATCGATGTATCCGTACGTACGTATGACCCGCCGCGGGGCTGGAGGGTGATGCAGGAAGGATGGGGACCAGTATAGGGTGAGACAGGAGGAGCCCACGGAGGCGAGACAGGCCTTATACGAGCGTGGTGGCCATCGGAGGCCCCCTCTAATGTTTGATAGTTGTGTGTGGGCCGCCGGCCCTGGATCGCTGGCTGGCCGGCCGGCCGGCCGACCGGCCGCCGCCGCGGCCGCCGCAGCGTGAGAGAGGAATGCGAGGATGCATAGTCGACTCGTGTTGCCGTTCCTCGAGTGCAACGCGCCCGAGTGCGACGTCGTCGCTCACCATTTCGGACAATCGACAGTGCTCTTCCAGAGCGCCGGGTCTGAGAACCCGAGACGCGTGCTCACGCGCGTGCACGTATGAGTCACACCTCGCTCTCTGCTGTTGACCTCGGGGCAGCGTTCATCGATTTCGTAATCCGGCGCGAATAAAGGGTATATGGCTGTTCGTTCTTTTTTTCCCCTCCTCTTCATTTTTTTTGTTCCACGAATGTATCAAAATCACTCGCGCGATCGCACGTGCGCGCGAATTTTTTATCGCCATTTCTCACACGCCGAGAAAGAGCTTTGAGTAACGAGACGAATTGATTTTTGATACTGTAAAAGAAAGAGTCGTAATAGCGCGCCGTTTATCCTTCAAAGACGCTCGTTCGCGCGTGAACGATAATATACGACCCTCGGTTTATTCGGTGGAAAAGGAAACAACACGCGATTTATCTTTCTATCGCACTCGTTAGCACACCGATGATTTATTCGGACAATAAAGGGAGTCTAACGGGGCGTTTGCGATTGAGAAGAATACATTTGGACCTCTCCCGGTCGATGACCGACATTTGGAAAGGGTATGATCGATCTCGCACCTTAAAGGCAAACGAGGCGGGCTCCGTGGGCATGATTGCTTCCTTAACGTTGTCGATGGTTATTTCCCACTGGCCGCGTTCAGTTTCCTTTCCTCCATTTAACGAGCGATAAGATTATAAAGGCCGTTAAAGCCACTTCGATATCGTGTACGCGCTGCACCGAAGTGGTCTAATTGAACGTACGCTTGTAAAATCGTAGAAGCGACAGGGCATAGAGCCACACATCCATGACCCACTGGAAGCCAAGTTGAATTTATCCTCCGCAGAATTCCGGTCAACGTGAATTTTTTTCGCGCATAATAACAACGGCTATCGACTTGCAGATAAGCTATTTTGGAATATTGATAGAGAATTCCCACAAGAGAAATACGCCGTGTGTCGAGCATCCAGATGTAAATAAATTTGTTTTTCATTAGACAAGCATTCTCATTTGTATATCAGATAAAGTTATTTATCATATAAAGTATCGCATTATATACCTAGTATATCTTGTTTACTAATTAATTTTTTCTTTCTTTTTTTTTGTAAAATACCCATGTATTACCATCCGGCTCGGATATGTTCCCTATCAAGGCCAATGAAAAATCGGTTCTCGCAGGCCATATTTTTTTTCACATATCTATGTGTCACATATGACACTGATGTATTAGATGAGAAGCGTACGCCGCATGTACGAGGCAGTTGGTAGCAAATGTGTTAAAGAGTGCATGGAAATGTGATGATAATTAAGTACAATCGGCGAAAAAAAAATTCCTATTGCGGACGATCGCGGTTTTTCCATACCGTCGATTTCACGAAGGTAAATGAGATAAGCGAACGTGGATACTACGGCACGGCGACGTTTAACTCTCGGCGGTTATCATTGATCGGAAACGCGAAATTGATATACGGCCGCCCCTTCCGCATTCGTTAATAGCTCGATTAGCATAACCGCGTAACGCAATTGAATTAGTTTGCGGCGACTGTTTACTCCGGAGCTCCGTATCCGCATTCTCGATCGAGCCAAACGGGAATACCTGATGTCTCCCGCGGCCGTGCCAAGAGCGTTTTTTTTCTCTCTCTCCTTACGCCGGATGTATTATTGCGTCCACGACGAGGACCGGCTTCTCTCTCCATGGAGAGTAGCAATCTTGAAATGCTAGGAATTATGATATCGCTTCTCTCTTTCTCTCTCTCTCTCTCTCTCTCTCTCTCTCTCTCTCTCTTTCCTACCTTCTTTCGCTCCTTCTCTTTCTCTCTTTCTCGTTATTTATCTCTCTTTTCCCCTTACCGCGAGAAGAGGGCGATATCGTCCTGCTTCTTGAGCCCCGCACGACTCGGACTCTGCCAACTTGGCTTATCGGCACTCGGCTTTTTACTCTCGCGCAACGACACCTTTGTGCACTGGTCCAAGAACTATAATTCTTCCTCATTCGCCACAGGCGTCCTCGCTCTTTCCTTTCAGATTTTACGTAACTGGTGCGAGGCGTCGCGACGACGGCAACGGCGGCGGCGGCAGTGACGACGGTTTCGCTGCCAATTATATTATCGCTAAATATGTATGCTTCATTATTGTCCCCTCTCCCAACGGATAAAATTTCAACGTTCTTAAGTTTACCGCATTGCCTCACCAGGATATCGCATTCCCGGTTATAGACGATGTAGAATGTTCATATTAATTTTGTGCCTGAAAGTGATTAAGAATTTGAGGATACCTCATTTCGTTGGGGTAACTTATTTATTTCTTATCTCATTTTGCTGTAAAGTTATTTACGTTAATTAAATCTGAATTATTAATCATCAGATTGAGAAACTAATTATTAGGAAAACAATAAATAGTAATTTAACTAGAACACTTTAACAAGCTGAATCTTTATTGTAATTGTATTATTCTATTAGTATTAATTTACTTTTTTTTAATAAAAAATTTTAATAAAAAATCGGACAATTGTTGGTTAATTAATCGGCTGTACAATTGTCGAATTAAATGAGTAAACAAACCTTGATCGAAGATTTTGATATCTCTCTCCGTGAATAGAAAGCGTGATAGAAAGCTATGCCGCAAGCATAATAGGCGGTACTAAGTGTCTGTTTATCAGGTTGTCAATTGTAATTATAAGTTGAGATCGTGAGATGACTATCGCCGATGTGATGCACAGAGGATCAGATCACTTGTGGCAAAGGAAATCCAATAGAAAGGACTATCGCAAAAGACAGACTCGATTATAGATAACTTTTACAACATGACATTATTAACACGATATAAATTAATTCAGATTCGTCTTTATAAAATATAAAAAATATCAAAAATCAGAAATAAAATGATAAATATCAAAATTAACATTCGCGCAATCGACAATTATTTCTACAGTATCGTTGCGCATGAGATTTAAATACAGTCATTATTAGATTCATACAAACAAGTCGAATCTTTGGCTCGCTTTGATTATTCCTTGTCTTTGGTATTGGGAGAGATCAAGGATACGAAGATCCGCTAGCTCGACTTGGTAACAACATAACGTGCTACGCGGTCCCGATGCTTTTGAAGTTGTCCTTGGCGGACGGCATAATAACACGTGTCTCCGTTCATTAACAAAATTGACTAAATGCCATCGAATTAACGGCGGAGCTCGTCTGCCTGTTCGAATTTCGCCAAACTTTAACGTATACATAATCATTTTCGTGCATTCGCCGGTAAATAAATTATTCGAGTTAACGCATTCGGGGAATGTCGTTTTGGCTTCTCCCCGTCGGCGCCGTCATAGCCTTTCTCGTCCGCGTTAAGTTTTCGACCGCAAACATAAACTATCTGGAGAACGCGGGCAGATGATCGGTCCGCAGGAATTCGGGACGATCTCGACTTCCATCGGCACGACAACTGGTTCCGTACATAATTATCGTGGGATAAATAACGCGAGAATAATGCGAGAAACCGGTTCCGGCGATATACAAAATTTCCACGTGCTACAAATGAATTATTTACGTCAATGATTTTTGCAATGTCATTTAAATCTGGCCTCTTATTTTTTTCTTCAATAATTACCAACAGGATTGCTAATAATAGGCAAAGTACAAACACCGTTCAATTGCAAAAGTGTAACGATTTTTTCCTATATCGTTTTACGGATGAATTTGCAAACTAGAGTTTACGAATTCTTAGACTCTAAAAATAAGATTGCAAAAATAAGACTGCAGAACAAAAAATAAGATTTACAAAATATTTAAAATAAGATTTACAGTTATCGATCCGCACACGTCTTCCTCCGTATACGTCTTCATTCGCCCATCGCCTACGAATATCGCGCGCTTCGATACTGATAAATTCGCAGTGGTATCCTAATAATCCGCTTGACCATTAGCTCTGCTAACGAACCGCTGCTGGAGATCAAGGCTGTGCCGGCAGTACCAAGGCTGATGCCTCCTCGTACCAATGCACTCGCGTACGCATATAAACACGCGTGCCGCCGCTGCGAACCGGCCGGGCCGTTCTACAGCGCACGCATATGTAGGTGGCACATGAAATATTTCAAGGCCAGGTGGTAGGACGATTTTTCATAGCCAGCGATGGTCTTTGACCGGGCGGCCCGCGAGAGATTAGCGAGTAGTAACTCAATTTCAGCTTCAACTTCGTTGCCACGTTGCTGTTATTGTTATCTTCCCGCGAAGAGGTCTTCCTTCTTCTACGAGACGAGACTTCGGCGGTCGCGGCTAATTAGGAAATTCCGTGAACTATTTTTCGCGGCGCTAATTCCAGGCAACCTTGGGCATCGTTTCTCGTTTCTCTTCTTCTGTTGCTCTGCCTACGAGAAGCTCTATGCATCGTATCTTAATATATGCGGTTTAAGCAAATTGAAAAATTTTACAACTTCCTCGTTTCACTCCTGTGGCATTGGCCAGACGAATATAAATATAACGGCGCGTTTTTTAACTGCTTGCCGTTCAGGGAAATTTGTTTATTTCGATTTCACTTGCGTAAAAATTTCTTTATCTACTTCCTCGTGATATCTTTCGTGCGCACGTAAAACGGACGACTTCGAGAATGCACTGATAAAGCGTTTCCTCCTCTGTTCTTGTCCACCAGGGACGATATATATGCCATTATCGTTATCGTACGTCGGTTATGACACTTGGACGTATGCATGCGTATACGACCAAGGAAACTATTGACGTAAATGAAGATCGACAAGAATGGAATTCCTGTTATCGCTACCATGTTATAACCATCGGCTTGTTCATTTACGTCATAATAGGCTAACTTGTAAAATTTTTTTTTTTAGAAATAAGCTATATACTCTTATATGTTATAAATTAATAAATGATATTCAAAAAACGTTCAACTAAATTTGACAATGATAATCGATTAGAGAATTTCATGGACATTCATTATTCGTTGCACTGATATGTTCAAGATAAGATATCCTAATAAATAAATCTTTCTTTCACAATATTGCGTTAAAAAAATTAAATTCCTAGAACTTTGATACAATAAAATTGAACAAACATTAAAGTTATTCAATCTTGAATTAATGACCGTTAGTCTCAGAGATTAATGATTAATTAGTATGTTAATCTAGTAGACAAATGATTAGCAATCCAGAATAAATTACCATTTAAAAGTTTAATAACTAAAGAGTCTCAACAACCTATAATTCATGTGTCTCACGTTCGCTAAGAAGACATCCGCACGAAATTACTCAGAGAATCTGTCGATAAAATGGAAGGGTGTTTGGAAAACTGATGCGTCCTGGCACAAGCGGTAGTTTGCGGGTTTGTCCAAGCGGAGAAGAGCGAATTCACGACGCTTCATCGCTTCATGAAGTCAATGCTCTTCTTTTTCTCTTTCTTTTCTTTTTTCTTATTTTATCGCGATTCGACGCTGCTGACACCGCAGGCACAATCCGCACGTAGAGAGATAGCTCTAGCGTAGTACGATTCGCGACGCCGGTAACAATACTCCGGGGGATAAGGTACGACCGCGCGTACCCGTTTGCACATGTAACACATACGTACGTATACGAACGCACGTTCGCATGTACGAAGTGACTCGCGGTACTGCGAGTGCGACACGTGTCGTCGACATGATAAAGTTCTGTCGTCTTTTCGACGAAGTCACGGGGGAGCGTTGCGCGATTGAAAGAGTAAACTTATACCACATAGAAAGAATGCTCGTTAGGATCAGCGAGAGGTTAACACCGTGGGAAATGCCAATTACTGGCTGATCGGAAGGAAGTCTTCGAACTGGGAATGCTTAGGCTCACTAAACGTCTTGATTACCATAAATATGTTCTTCCTTTGAAGTATCCTCGGAAGTTTCCGAGTGGAATTATAAAATTCTCTAATATTCTCTCTCTTTCTGATTTATTTTTGTAATATATATTAATAAAAAATCATAGTCTGATTTTAATTTGTACTTTCCTGAATTCTAATAATAGTAGTATACATCTGAATGTAAAGAAATATAAAAAAGGCGTTAAGAGAAATGTCAAAAGATTCTCAAACAACGCATATTTAGAAAAATTAATGCATATTATAAAAGAATGTGCGTATATTTGGCTTGTGAGTTCTCGGAGATGTACGAGCAATGTGCGCCGAAAGGACGGCAACGTACGAACGAATTACGGCGGTATTCGCGAAAACCCGCGTCGGACCAATGACCGGGAATGACGTCGCATACCCGAAAGACGACGCGTCTGGATCGTCGAGGTGGTCCCGCGAAGCGAAGCGAAGCCGATGACCGGCACAGGCAAGCAGGCAGGCAGGTAAGCAGGCAGGCAGGTAGGAAGGCAGGTAGGCAGGCAAGCAGGCAAGCAGGCAGGCAAGCAGGCAGGCAGGCAGGCAGCGTGTGGATGTCGCGAAGGAGCAATAGGGATCCCGTAGGCCGTAGTGGATCCTTGGATTAATGGCCAAGGATCGTCTAAACTCTAGGTGAAAGATGCTGCGTAGTTTCGCGAAAGGAACGCGGAGAAGAGAAAAGAGGAGGGAGAGAAACGCGAAGCAAAACAGCGAGACAGAGAGAAAAGAAGATAGATAGAGAGAAAGAGAGGGGGATGGGAAGGAGGAAGATGCTTGGAGTGGGCAAGACAGGAGAGCGAACGGAGGACATCGAACTGAAATGGCCTCTGGGAGCGCATTCCAGTATTCCACTCTCGCTACCTTAGGCCATCCCACCTTCTCTGTCCTCCTCCCCCCTCTCTCTTCTTGTTCTTCAGCATCCTCGGCGTTTCTCTCCTTCTTGTGCCCGTGCCTCATCCTTTTGCGCTCTCTCATCCTCTCTTTCTTTCTTCCTTTCTTTCTGTCTCTCTACCTTTCCCCTTCTGTCTTTCCGTCTCTCCCGCGCGCGCGGCTCTTTCTCCCGTCCCGATCGTCGTTCTCCTTCTCCGCCGCGATCTCATCCCTCTCGGACTGAAGCTCAGCATCCTCCTTTGGACTTAGAGTCCTTTTATTTCGCTTCTCCGCATTCTTGAGTTTCCGCTCGCTCGCCGACTCGAGCGACGAACTTTCCTCCTTACGGCGACACTGCGGACGAATCCATTCCGCGGACTTTATCGAACGTATCTCTCTTTCTCTCTCTCTCTCTCTCTCTCTCTCTCTCTTCCTCCTCTTTTCTCTTTCTGTCTCTCTCTTTCTCCTTCTCTTTTCTTTCTCACAGATTCCCTGCGTCCTCTTATGGATCTCTCGATCTTACGCTTACTTTTCGATTAAGCCCGGAGATTAAATCTCCCGAGGAAAATCTTTTATAAATTTCATGTCGCGAGAGCGCGGCAGAAACCGGACGCTGAGCATCCGTAACGAGATTCGTGGTTGGCGATGTCTCAGAGATCCTCGTTGGATAACTCGGTTTAAATCGGTCTATTGTTTAAGTTTCCTCTTTTTTTTATTCACAGTTTCTTACGCATCCCACCTTCAAAGGATTCGCTCTTTGTCGGCCACGATACGTTTTTAATTCGTGGCATTGTAGATCCTCTCCGCGCGCGATTGTCTTGCTCTGTTTGCGTGGATTACTCTTTCGTTACCTGCGAATTCTTCAGGATGCGGCCTAGTACCGTTTGACAAGCTTAGAATTCTTTTGTTTGTGACTTTGTTCGCCGAGTTCCGTTCTCTATATGTGCGAATGTTATCTAGCAATCTTTAATCAACATATTTTGAATGTATACATTTATCGAATGTCTGCATAGGTCTTATACATATATCTTTTGTCCAATAACTATATTAAATATATTATATAATTATTATATACAATACAAATAGATAATGATATCGATTTAAATTCCCTTATCTTTTCCCTTTATTCCCTTTAATTACAAATTATTGTTATCGATAACTAAATTAGTACTTGTGAGATATTTCTTTTATACATTTTTCTTAATCCAATCTCTCTCATCATTGTCTTCTTTCTTATCGTCAGAAATCGAATTTTCGCTCCCGATATCGCAGATAAACCTATTGTGTTACTTATATCAAATAGAATCTAACTTTCTGTCTCCAACTTGATGATTCTAAATTTTTATTTTCGATTTCATTCCTCGTTCTCTTTTTACACAGTTCGGCGTATTATATTCCTTTGACATCAAAATTGTCTTATTTCGTCCCCACATACTCTAGTGTCCTATCGCTGACGCTGACGGTTCCTATCCCTCGCCACCCCTTTTCTTTCAGATTTTCCGCAACTGTGTAATCCACTGGTATCCTTTACAATGTCATTGTATTTCAACGAGATACGATTTGCAAAAATTTCTCACGATATGTTTCAACTTGTTTCTCGTTTGCATCGATATTATTACGCGTGAATATTTTATCTTTGAATATTTTTATCTTCTTTTCGATTCTATTTCTTGTAATTTAAGAATCTATATCAGTCAGAATCATCTTTCGAAATCCGCTTGCTGACGTTCGTTCTTTTAACCTTAGAACGAGAATTTATTTTAGAATGGCAATTTCTTGCCTGTGTACGAGGAAAAAAAGGGAATTGATTTTCAATCAGTGAATAAATATTCATACTGTTTTCCTATTGCTGACATTAATTTATTAATGAGAGTCCTACTTGCTGCGAATAAGTATTCTACAACACAATGTGTAAATCAGACGCGTTACACGTAATACAAGGATGATTCGCACTTCTCTTATTATTCTTTTATTCACGAATTCTTTGTGAGGCCGCAATGTATCTCGGTAATTAGTCAAACGAGAAAAAAAATCTATAGAAATGTGCGGACTTCGCGCCTGTACAAAAAAAGTGTTTAACAGTCAAAATGACCAATTCGATCGCCCTGGTGTTAAAATATATGCACCAACGTGTCGCCGATGGCATTCTAGCGACTCGCGCCTGGCTGACGCGGACGTAAAATAACTTTTATTACTCCGCCGTTAGTTCGTGAGTTACCGACAACCTTGGCACGTGGAGTAATACCCGCGTGGAGTGAGAAACTCTGAACAATGTTCCGTGCAACGAAATTAAACTCGACGTCCCTGACTTGGCTCTAATGCGTGTCCACTTCGCTCTGTGAATATGCTCGCGCCGATCATGCGCAACTTGAAAGCTCGGGCGACACCCCACATTATCGTCCAATACAATCGAATGATTAAGTGATATTCCCAATCTAAGATATTCGGAAACTTTGGAACGCGTCCAATGATTGAATTGAAAGCACATTTCACGTTGAAATTCGTTAGAAATGCCGTTCCGCGTAAGACCGTGAGCTTAACGCGTTGCCTCGAGCCACATTTCAAGCATCGTAAATTTGATTTAGGGGGGATAACTGGGAACAATGTCGATCGGGCCATCGATTAACAATAAAATATCATCCTTCTCCCCTGCGCATCAAAACGAAGATTCCGCGGCGGAGGTTGTTCCCGAGCTAATATCTTTACCGGGGCGTCGAGAGTTTGTGCGCGGAATTTAATGGTCCCGCCAGAAGTTCTCTTCTCGCGCGACTTGGCCGGAAGATAAATCGAAGCCGAGACGCTTTTGTCCCCCTTTCCCCTTTCTCCCCCCTCGCAACTTTCAACGGCAATGCCATCTAAGCGTAGCCTCTGGCTTCGTTATAAGCCACGTATTGACCCGCACGTAGAAACCCCTTAACAAAAGTCACGAAATAACACCTTCGAATCCGAATGATCATCGCTTGGTGTTTCAATGATATCAGTTCATGAAATTCACAATAAATTCCATAAAGCTTAAAATGTAAAAGGTAAAACGGTACTTCGCGAATAAGATAATGAATGGCCTTTATCTCAAATTTTGTCCGAGATCTTTTACATTATATCTTTTGTCGTCTCATAGACAAATGTTGAACCAACAATGCGCAAACAAAACAAGACTCGGCGGTAATTAGCTGTTGGTTTTTGTTGAAGCATAGTGCCACGCAACGTGACTTTGACGTCATTCCGTGACTGTTGTTGCAAAGTCTCTGAACTTACGCGTACCAACGTGCGCGCCCTTTGCTCCCGTGGTATTAAATCAATTTTGTTTCATTTCTTTTTTATAAGCGACACGCTCAACTATCTTGCCGTCCGCCGAAAAATCGCTGATGTAATCTAGATAATGGATGGATTTGATGATTACATCATAATTCGAAAGCGATCGCTTAAAATTCAATTTTCTAAAGAGTACTACAACAGCGAGGAGTGAGGACCGTCGGCGACGTTCCCCGTAACGTGCGTTTTCACGAATGAAAACACAAAAATCGCGTCCCGATTACGCCACAGCATGGATTGCCCGCAAAGTTTTTAATTAAATTTCGCGAGAGGCGCATACCAAGGAAGGTTCGCACGTCGGTTTGAACATGGTCGCGTTGCGAAATGCTGTTATATAATCATAGGCAATAATTCTTGGTACTTCAATTTAACGGAAACTTTGCGAGAGATAAACGCCGCGCGGAGTGAAACCTTCGGGCGAGCCGCGACATTTGCCCCGTTTCTTACGCGTCTGCTCTTATAATAGTTGCGATCTTATCTCTTCACCCTTTCATTTACCTCTGAAATATCTCCAAGTATTGAAGAGGAATGTTAAATTGTTTTAATAATATTTGGCGGGCACAGCGGAATTTGCTTATTTCGTGCACATATTGAAAAATTAATTTTGGCAAAAAGTAAAATTAATAATAAACTCCTGAATCGATAAATTTTTAACACGCTATTATTCACGCAAAATTGAAACGCTTCGAAGAAATTTATTTTAAATTATTTTGTTTGCACTTTAGAATTTCGCATAAAGTAATACATATACATCGATTTTTTTACAACGTCTCGGCTCGCGTATGTATGCGTGTATGTGTGAACTCAAGTTAACGCGCATTTTGACCCGAAGCAGAAATTTCTGAAGGAATCTCGGCGTATCACGCGATTGACGTCCGTTGCTCGCATGTCATTTCGTGGGAAGTCGAGGAACGTCACGAACCCTTTTCCGTCTCTCGTGAAAAGGGCCTCGTTCCGTGCGACTTTCGCGATATGTTCGAGGAGGAGCGGCATCTTTCTTTCGAGCCGGCGGCATGCAGTTCGAGGAATTCCACCGTTAGTTCAGCCATTACCATTCGCTACATGTCGACGGCGGTCAGTTCGCGAGCGCATTTTAGCGTGTTTACGGCACTTTTCGAAGAAACGGTTAGCCTGTTCTGTCCCTCGCCAGCCCGATCGAGAACGGCAACGTGCAACATCGTTTCATTATTGAGATTACTTTACGAGAGCGGGAAAACACGGCCGAGGATCGTCGTCGACGCGACACGGGGACGAAATACCGTTTGACTTAAAGAATAATCTGTTATTGTCAGAAACACAATCGGTGTCACGCATATCTTTTTAATAAATTCGCGATATACATATATTTGATAATGAGCTCTTTAAATAAAAACAATAATTAGAATAATGATGTGCAGTTATAGTGACGCGCGAGATTTCAAGATAATCTTAAAGTTGATAGATATATGTCCCAACCGATGTAGATTTCTATATAAAAAAAAAGATAAATTTTATATAGAAGCGTATATAAAAATTTTATAAAATGTCACGTTACTTTTATCTATAAATTAATTAATTATCCTAGATACTATTTATTATACAATGAGAAGTATGTAACATTGTATCATTTTCGATATAAATTATTAAGTGGATTTTAGCTTGAGTACAAAGTGGAAGGTAATACTGACTCGATATTAATCCTTTAATGTCGAGATCAAGTATCGTTTGAAATATGATTTCTTGTTGGGTCCGAGACGTGTAAGCGATATTTTCTTGAATGCACCGTATTGACTTGACAAGAGTGAAAGCGTGAAATCTACGAGAATGTTTACGCTCCTTCACAAAGTTGATATCAACGGAAAGTCGTGAGAATAGAAGCGTCGACGTTTTCCTTCGAGCGAGGCTGCAATTAGTAGGCGATGAGCTAATCGTAATCAGTATCCCTAATCGATAATTGCAATCTCTCGTTTTAGCGAAGAATCTATATTCATTTGTGGCTTGGGAGCGAACGCTCAATCGTCTCCGATAAATCGACCACAATTCTAAACATACAGTTTAACTTACCTTCTGTGTATTTTCCAGCTTGCAATTCCGAAGAAAGCCGATAAATCAGATTGAACTGAAGTTATTGCTGGCAAAAGTGGCTTTTAACATTCGATATGACTGTGGTAGAAAAATATGACACACACACGGGTTATTGCACAAACCGACACGACTTCCCGTAAGGTAACGCGATGATCGCGCGCGTCAAGTCAAGTCCCGACGATATCGAGTTTCTCCGGCGTGTCGCTATCGAAAATTTCAGCCCAGGGAGCTAAAAGCACCGGGTTACGTTGCGAAATAGTCAGGAAATTCCGATTGCGAATCGCGACACGATGCGTCAATGGTTCCAACGATCGAGAACCACTCTCGAGGGCCCCTCCCGTCGAAGCGCTCGGCCTCGCAGCCGATGCCGTCGGCCATCGAGAAATTTATAACGAGCTCATTCGTATACATCTCGCGATGTGGAGTAAATAAGGAGACGGGGAGCGTCTCGGCAAGTCGAACCGGGTTTCTCGAAAACACTCCGAGAGATCACCATCGATTCGCGGCTCCAATCGAGCGCGGCGCAAAGACGGGCCCCAATAATCCGATGGGCCGGTGATGATGGGTTCGCATTCCTGATGCTGATCCCCGAGTCAATTTGATAGCGACGCGATATTTTCGAGGCGATTTCTATTGATGGGTTTCTTCAGGATACTCCGCAACTTCTGTCGGCGAGACGATGCATCGCCGACGATAAAATTCAACGCGTGGTATCGGAAATGCACGCTGACAAAATGCAACGCGACGTGCAAATATTCAACAGGTTACTTTATACAACTTGCAAGAAGGGAATTTGGACTTTCGCAGGAAGAGAGTCGCCGATAAAGGAACTCTTCAAGATATATGATGGTCGGTAAATGGATCGCGCGTATCCAATCCGCGGTTCCGCGCCGATCCTTTTATGTTAAGTGACGTCGCTTCAAGTCATTGTGAAGTATAATTATCATAACACGTTCCGTGCGATGTGAAACCGCGATTTTTCAATTCAACCCTTCGAACCCGGTAGTGTACGGTTTGAGGCTGCACGGAACATAAAATACCAACGGTCTCTCTTACATCTAAAAGGTCATCGTCTTCGCACTCAAAATCGTCTAATGTCAAACCGTAAATTCCGGCAAAAATTAATGAATGCAGATTACGGCGCGACGTGAAGAGGCATCGAAACGACGTCGCACTCTTCGCAAATCGTGCTCTTCTTGCCGGAGTTACTAGCCAGAGCCGCGAAATTAAGCTCTTCGACGAACGTCTAGGAAGAAACGCGGAATGTCGACAGCTGCGGCGACGAATGACAATCGTGACGACGGTGGCATTGTGCGAAAGGCCCTTAACTTGCCGATGCACCGTCGGCGGGAAAGGCGAATTGCGCGCAATAAGGCCCCGCGTTTCGTGGCAGACGCCGTGGTTAACGGATGTGCCGTTACGGGGCCGCATTCCACGGAGCCACGCATGCGCGACGCGACACATTCCATTGTCTTTTACATTCTTCCCGGCCGTTTCTCTCCTCGTCGGTATTCTTAGCACGCTCGCAGCCGCCAGCCGCCCCTAACGCAGAGGCGTAAGGCATGCGGTCCCTCTACCTCACCCTCTCCCTCCCTTTTCCGTCTGGCCCTTATCGAGGTATCGGACCTGCAAGTCGTCTCTTTGCATCGCCCGACTATCTATCGCGACAACGAGATTCGCGTCCAGAATCGTCTCGAGAATGAGCGACCCACAGGTTCCCAACAGACCGATTGTTTTTACACGTGTTTTGAATTTATCCCTTTCGCAGGAAAACAACACGATGGTGAATCGCGATTAAATTGTTACCGAGAAGAAGTGAATGATCTTGTATTGGTTGAAAAATTTAAAAATCTCGCTTATGATAATGCGTGACTCCAACTTTCAACCTTCCTATTCGATTTAGTATCGCGGCGCGAGCTGCATTTTTCTCATTCTCCGGAAGAACGAACGAACGGTTTCCGTGGCCACTGGGTAGGCGAGGGAAGGCGGCCTAGAAAGAAAGACGAGTCCTCCAGGATTCCGAAGGCGGCGGAATTCCGTTCGGCTACATCATGCGCGATTCGCAACAGTGCATGCATGTCTTTCGTGTTGCTCGCCTTCACGGTTATACAACGCATCCGGGATACGTAAACTTACGTATGTATTGGCGACGCGTGTATAACGCAATAATACACACACACACATACACACACACACACACACACACACACACACACACACACATATAATATATATATGTACATAATATAATCATAATAAATATATGATACAAGACTAAAATAATGAAGAAATGTACAATGCACAATTTTTGCGTAATTCGTCGGCAAAGCACTTTGATTGCCGATCGAAACGATCGGCTCGCTGAGAACCAGGATATGCTAATGGTCGACGTCGTGCGCGCGAACGCGCGCGACTTTTCGTGTGCGTTCGCACGTACGTGCCTCTCGCATAACTGATACCGACGGATACGCGCGGCAAAAACCGGAAATGGCTGAGATAGCTGGTAACGCTGAGCCGCGAAATCAAGAGATCCGCTCGATGACCTTAATGAAGCGAGCGAGCGAAACGCGCGCCGCTGCAATTTTCGGTCCCCTCTCGTTTCCCCCCTCGATGAGACTATATACGAGAGGGGCGGGAATTGGGGAAGTCTTTGGCCTGCCAAACGAGGCTCTTAAGTTTTTAGTGCTTCTGGAGAATCGGGCAGTTCGCGAAATAACGCGAGCCCGTTTCTTCTTCCTCCAGCGATTTCCTGATATTCGGAGCGAAGGCACGGAGGAAAGGATGTCGCTAAACGTACGCGGAAAAGGGAGACGAAGGGAGACACGCTGTTGAAAGCAAATACCCTTATATCGATGGTACGGTGCGCAGAAAAGTCGAAGATAATTCTCCGCTTCGCTCGTTGCGTCGAATCGACTTCGGTTTATATAACAGGAGTTGGTTTACGTAACGCAAGTTGGACAGGAAGATACGCAGTGGTCGAGCAAAGTTAATAACAAGACGCGTAAAAGTAATTCGCACCAAGTGCTCGGAGACCAACAACAACAACAAGGTGGCCCCCTCGGTTCTCACGAAGTGGACCACTTTTTTCGATGATCTTTATCTCTTTTCGTACCTATGAGAGGCGACCTTCTTCTTGTTCTCCACGTGTCGTCAACGTCGATATTCGGCGTCTCGCGGTCGACGCTTGATTTATAAGGGAAGGTGTGTCAAAAGTCGAGGGACGAGTTTTGACAGCGATGGCCATCTACGGCCAGCCCGATCGAAACCCCGGATGACTGTCCCTCGGATCGCGGGACGGGGATTCGGTGATTCCCTCCGCCGGTATGCGGGTCGTCGTATGTGTCCGCTGCCTAAAACCCGCTTTATTAGGTAAGCGCGTTTAAGTGACAGCCCCACTCTCTTTACCCGTCGGGCTCCTTTTCTGAGTCAGCGTGGTCTCGATTAGCCAAGCGATTGCGGGCGCATGGCTGCGTGGCATGCCGCGCGCTTTACTTACTTCGGGCACAGGCACCACGTCCGGGGCCACCGTGTGTGACTCACGTCGGAATCCTGGAGTGGCACAATGGCCTTTGACTACGTAGCACTCGCGTGTACCATGCCTGCACCGTGGAGAGGCCAACACACGGCGCGGCGGTCCGAGACTACGTCCGAGACTCTCCGTGCGCCGTGTGTGGAACGGGGATTTCTCTCGAAAGTATGGGTAATATATCTTCTTATGTAACGGATTTTGTTAAATATGTCAGTAATTTGCCGCGGTGGCATACGTGGGCGTTCATACTTTGACCGCGAGTTTCTCAGGCGCATTGTTTAGAAGCGGCTTGTACATTGTTGCAAACGCGAATTTTCGTGTGACGGTGGTGGCGGCGGCGGCGGCGGCGACGACGAGAGCAGGAGAACGTGAGATCCACATGCACCTACACAAAATACCGAGATCCATGTGAGATCCCGTCCATCGGGCATACGTAGGCAGGTACACGGTCCGCGAGCGCGGGGATCTCCGTTCTCCGGAACGAGAAACTCGGGTGCGCGCGAGCGGCGCGGTGAAATGTTTTTGTTTTCTGCGTGCGAGTCATGTCGCGGCCGCATAAGCGGCGTGCTCCTTTCTAGAGAAACGGCTGGCCCGAATACCACCGTTGAAACGGCCTTGCGCGACTCGCGGTAAGAGCTCGGCAAGGCTCTCCGGATTTCTGCAAAGGCAGCGCGCCGCCGCGACTATCTCCCCCCGCGCGAATTTCAGAGCCGAATACCGATCCGCTAGGAATTGCGCCGCACAGGCTCGGGACGCGATCGTTTCACTTCGTCGACGGGGTATTGTCGAAAGTAGAAACAATAACCGATAATCTAAAACTGAAATTGCTAATGATATTTTTTTTTAACATATCTTACGCGTAAATATATATTTATATCACGATTTTCACAACTGATATTCTGGTAATATATCACACAGATTTTGTTACTTCAAAAATGAAATATTAAATTAAAAAGTAAATAATTTTAAATCATAAATAAAAGCATGAATAAATCAAATAAATAAATAAAAACAGTATTTTATTTATTTTTCTACTGCTTCTTAAAATACATTATTAATTTGTACAATACATTTTAATACAATTTCTTAAATTAAAGATATTATAAGTATAATTAGAATAACTATTTTTCCAATTATATGATATAAAAAAATAGCTGTCTTTTATTCTTGTACACTTTTATACAATTATAACAGTGAGCCATTTAATAACTATTTCTTTCAACAAGAATGGAATATTAATATTTGACCATGCACTATCGATATTTCGATGAATAAAATATATCTATTTTAAAATAGTTATCTCTAGTTCTTTTCTAATAATGTCCTATAGAACTCAAATTAACAATCTGTCCCACTTTGGCAGCTCGAATTTTAAAATATTTTTAAAAGTAAAAATGTTCTCCAACGAACTCTATTAAGGGAACTGATTCGTATGCTTATAACATGTGCTTGCGAATAATGTGATTTTATATGAAACGCATCGTATCTTCTCTGATCTTATTATCTATCGATTCTGCAGGCGAAATTGCGGTACGGGAGAAAGAATGAAATTCTCCACGATTTCGTCATTCTCGCTTCGATCGTTATCTTAATCTCAGAAGGACCATTATCCGCCATTCCGGAAAATACCGGGAGTTAATGCGATATTTTTCACCGGCTAAAGGTCCAGCGAGAAATTTGACAGGAAATTTGCGATCGCGTTGCACGGCCATTTGGCTATCGCGCCCCGGTGAGCACGAGCTCGTTGAGAATTCAAAAACGTCAAGGATTACGACGACTGGCGGAATCCTGGACGATTCTGCTGTAAGCGCAATTATCCTCGGATATTAGATGCCATATCCTCGCGATACGGAGATCTAGGTCAGTTCGGGCAAACGTGCGCGACTTGGATCACTTTTCACGACGAACGACCGGTCGGATTATGATATCTTTCATGTTTTGAAGTTGCAAGAAAACTCGCTGGGAGGATTTCCAGGGAGCTGAGCGGAATATTCGCGCGAATAATCGATAGAGACCGAAAGACACCTACGTGGAAAATGGGCACCATCGAGATTTAGGTCAGCCGGAATATACATACATATACATATGTGTACTATCTCGTTTCGCTTTAAAACATTTTCGGACCGCGAAGATGCTGCCGAATTTATCGCGAAACAACACGGCAATGTGACGAATCCATCGTACGAGATGAGATGTGCCGTCGTGGAATCGATTCTCGAAATAAAATTGCTTGAATTATAACTCGACTGAATGATAATTTGCCTGTAACTGCCTTAATTGCCTTTTCGCGCTTTCAAGTTGCGCTGCATGATGAAGTCTATCTTTATCTTAGCGGCAACAGTCTGCTTATAAAATTACGAGAATAAGTGCCACCTCTTGCGTTTCGCGTTCTTAGCTCTTTCCGATCCAATAATTTCAATTGATCTGTAACAACATTTGCAAACGTATCCGCATACACGAAGAATCCAAAAAGTTGTCCTCGATTTCTACAGGACGTATTTTAAAAGCCTTTCATAATAAATAGAACTTAAAGTTTTCTCTGTTTTACATAAATCCAATACATTGAATTGAATTAATTTTATATATATTTTCATTAAAAACGCATAAAAGTTGTTATAAAAATTAAAGTTAAAATATTAATAAAAGATATAATAAAAAACATTAATTATTTATGGTACACATTGTAGAAAAACGCGTTGAATGCATCGGCCGGAAGGGATCAAGATCCAATTATCACGGAATCATTGGCCGCGGTGGTGCATTTTAAAATCCGGTGCTGCAATTACGCGCGAGATATTTATCTCGCGCGGAGAAGAAAGTGTACCATATACAGCGCAACGCGTGGCGGCGAATAGATTTCTATAGTTTCATAACTTAGCGGCCGACATTCCGCGGAATTGCACCACTAATAATGGCTATGACATCATCGCGCCGCCCCTCTCTCCCCTTCCCCGTAATTGGCTTCATAAATTAGAAATATTAGATTTCCCTCCGAGCATAGATCCCCTTTGTCATCCGTTGATCTAACGGCCCGTCGATTTACGCCGGTCGATGTGCTTTCTAAATTGCGTAAAAACCCGCCAAACGGTATCATTACGCTCGCGAATTTATTACGGGCGCAGGAATTCTCGCGAGAGTTTCTGTCGCGAGCCGGGAAGATCTATTCGCCGAGATTCACCTCGCAGACACTCCGCGGTGTGCGGCGGTAGGATTTATCCCGCATCTAGCACATAAGATTGCGAAGTGGGTTGAATTTATTTATCTCTCTCCGAAGAAATTGCAGCAGACCCCTGCTATATCGCCGCCGTGACTCATCGTTCATTGCAGATATAATAAACGCATTATTCTGAAACACGTTACTTTAGGTTTTGTCGCTTTAAAATTATTTATCGCGTAATCGTTTACCGTTCAAACCGGATTCTAGATCTCCTTACTATGTCTCGTGTCTGCTGAACTTTTATAAGTTAACGTCTTTGGTATTATTACTGAATTTTGCATTACACGTCTTATGTTATACATGCTTTCTATTACTCGAGTAGACTCGGATAATAAAATTAATAGCACACAGTCTATCGCTTCTCCTTAGGGCTACTAATTCACGTATATCGCACGGAAAACGATCACGTCGTGATGGACAGGTACCGTTAGAATTTCGAGGGTAACGAGTCGCTGCTAGCGCGATAGATACGAATCTGACCGCGATGGACCAATCTGTACTATTAGAGGCCACCTAATAGCCTTTCTATTCCGCGGCTCGCCGATCGCTGTTGACGGGGAAAAAAAAGAAACGGAAAAGGAAAAAAAGAACGGCGCAATATCGAAGACGTTTGATCGACGCGGTATGGAACGGTTTTCGTTGCCCCCGGGGCTGATTTCTTTCGACAATGCCTATAAATCGCACAAACTTACGTACGTACGTACGTACGCACGTGCGTGCGTGCGTGCGTGCGTGCGCGAGAGGCACAAGGTGAGCTGTCTGTCGCTCTTTTGAAAGTCGAAACTGAGACGGAATTCACTTTCGCCGCGTCGGTTCGCACGCTCGCCGCCCTCTTTTTGTCAACCACGTCGTATCTCGTTCTCGAAACACGAACGAAACCCGACGCGGTGCGGCCGCGCCGAGGCCTCCGGCGTTTGAATTCCGCAATCTCAACCGCCGGCTTATTTAGGGCTTCGGGAAATTGAGGAGATTCCAGCCGGGACGTGGAGCACCAGTCGTCGCGGGGACCAGGAAGAAGACGACGCGACGGCAAATCGTCTCTGACCTCGTAAACAACGAGCCTTAAGTGAGCATCGCTCGTAGTCAATAAGAAGGGGGACTTAGCTTCTCTTTCTCTCCCTAAATTTACGCGCGGCTGTTTACAACGCGTTTCTAAATGCGGCGTTCGCTCGCGACGACCCTCGCAAACCATAGACGGTTTTACTCCGAGCTGGAAGTCGACCTACTCGTTCCGGGATTGGGACGCGTCCCCTTGACCCGCGGCACTCTCTCGCCGCAGGAACGAGAGTAAATTAGGAAGGCTCGAAATAGAGCCGTGCAGCGTGAATATCTAGTGTACATCCCGGGGGACACTTCCGTTGAATATTCAAAAATAATGTCATTTGCAAGTATTTTTCAACAACGTCGTTATTCGTTACTCTCTGCATTATGGTAATGTTGAAAAAAGATTTTCGCGATCTGTTTGAAATTTTATCGTGCACTCTGTGATAACGAAGGCATATTTATCGAAAGCATTATTACTGGGTCGACAATTTGTTTTACGCGGAAAACGAGAGATATTTTTACAATTTGTTATTCTTAAAAGAATCGTGGCATCATACGAAGTAGGTTAATTAACGTTATTTAATAATGGTGTGTCTTCATTAAGCATTTCAAGATAATACGTCTGGCCAAATATATCGCTAAGATATTTTCGCAATTGCACTTTTCAATGAAATTAAAGAGCCACTTCAAATCAATAATGAAAAGGAGAAATGTGAATTTTACAATGTTGCGAATCAAAGTCGCCCTTTAATTTTGCTGAAGAGTGTATTTATAAGACGACAAATATATTACGCGATACCTCAAACTTGTCACGACAGTCTAGACGCGAGACGGTCACTCCCGCGTCTGTTTCCTTAAGAATTAGCGCGTATCCATAAATAAGTCGGAGTTTCCTGTTATTTGAGTCTTGTTATTCACATATATGTACGCAGTGGCTCTCAATAGCGATCATAATTGCTAATCGTTTTAAAGGACTTTCTATTTGATTAAATAATTTTCTGTAATGTCTGAGATGATGCGCTTGTCTTTCCACTCGGATCTTCAACTCGAACGTGAATCTACAAGACGCTAAATCAGGCGATTGGGAATTCGGATAAACACGTCATTCTCCCGCGACGCGTTCCGCAAAGTAGCAACGGCACGGAACCGCACTGTCGGGGGATTTCACGCCGATTTCGACGGCGATCGTAAATCTCGATATCGTCGCGGGCGCGAGCGACACGTGGTCCCGCATGAGCGGCGACGAAACATGCACTTTCCCGGGGCGCAGGGTTTGCGTGAGGGCCTGGGCCGATGCAACGGCGCTACCAAGCAACCAACTGGCAAGATTAATGATCCAATATGGGTACCGCGGCGGTTACAGGCGGCGCACGGCGCGGCCGTTCGTGGAAGAGATGAGCCTCGGCCTTGCATCTTGCGCGAAGATCTGCCTCCGCTAATTGACTGCGACCTCTTTCACCGCGCCTCTTCCAGCCGAACGCCCGAGGGCCGTAGCGTGACGTGTGTAACCGCAAAAATCGCGCGTGCACGCGAAGCCGATCAACGACGTGGTGGAACGTCGATCTCCAGGGACGCATATGGAATATGCTTCAAAGCTCGCTATCGAAATCCGGTGTCGAATCGCGAAATTCAAGATTTCCACGTAACACTGCTTGCCAGTCGCAAATCCTGTCGCATGTCGCACGATATGAGCGATCTGATCATATAATCTAATCTGTTGTTCGGTCCGAGTCTGAGATCCGAAAAGTGAGAGATGGATGATAAGATGGCCTCAGATAAATTTAACAGATTACTTTTACACTAGTTCATTCTTGTTGAATAATATTCGCGTGACTGCTGCTATTATTGAACCATGAAAACCACGAAAATAACTCTACATTTCGCCGCGATATTATTTTTGGTCGTTCTTTAGTTCACGCCAACTGTCTAAAATAACTTTCATCGTGTTTTCTTGAATTATTAATAAATTTAATATAGAGTACGTGTAAGGCAAAAATATATCGCGACCATTTAACGGGATCAAGATATTACTCTCGAGAAAATCTTTTTAATTTTAAAAAATTCTATTCTTAATAGACGTAATAAATGGGTGTATTTAATTATTAAAAAAGTATCGAGAAAAAAATAACACTTTTTAAAACGTTTATAATTAATTACACAGAAATATTTAAAAAAGTAATAAATATTTCTCAAAGACATTGCTTTCAAGAATATTATTATGCACAATGTAATAGTGTTAAAGTCATTGCACAATATAATAGTATTAAATCATCTTAACATCTAACATCATGAAGCGCCACTAACATCAGCTTTCTGAAAATAACAGATCGGTGCGAAGGGGCGTAGCTAGATTTTCTCTAATTGTCACATTTCCTCGCTCCTCGTCCAAGAACGAGTTACGAAAGGCCGGTGCCAAGCAGTCAAGCGGCCAGACAATCGCCTGGTGCGCGTGAAAAGAAAAGCGCCGAGTACTCGGTGGCGGCAATCTATTTATATAACGCGCAAATCCTGATCCGCATAAATAGCCGGACGTATTATGCAACATGTCATATATAGCGTAGAATTGCCTGGCGCTACGATGGCTCGTGCATAACGCGCCGTACAACCCTCAATAAACCTTTGAGCGCGTTCGCGGAAGAAAAACGCCGTCTCGTTTCTCGTCGTCCATTCGCACTCGTCCGCTCGCGAGATGTTATAAATTTATCCGCGTACGACACCTCCGCAATAAAACCCGGCAATATTTAACGCTACGGAGGGGCGTTGCCGCCGATCGTAAAATCATTATGAATCATCGTAAATGACGTGTCTGCCGATTCGAGCATTCCTCATTACTCGGAATAGGCGATTAAGGCATTTTCAAGGGCAGTTCTTATATTTTATATTGCGTTATTTAAAATCGATAAGGAGGCAAGCTAAATGTTTATCTAATAAACTGCAAATTAAAAATTGTACATGTAATGTTACTCATTACATAATTGGTTAGACAGAATTTATGTATTTCTTTATGTAAGTTTGTATGTTATTACATCTAATAGATGTCTTATCTTCAGCTGAATTACCATATCATATTACATAATACCATTTATAGGTATCAATTTATAGTTAGATAGACAAGAGACAATTATTATGATTGAAAACGTATTATAAACAAATGTATTATTTATTTTTTTATATTATTACGGCATACGCGTAATTAAGTGTATATTTATGCATTCGTCATAAATATTGTCTCGTCATCGCGAAGTCAACACATGACTCATCGTCACTGACACACTAACTGACTGGGTTGTTATTCACTGCTTACCACGCGCTTCCGCAGAATACGGAGAGTATGACGCTTTCGCGAAGATCATCCTCGTGAGATACTCTCGTGATGAATCGTCAATCTAAATTGTCACATGATGATGTCTGCTCCGAGAAAAAAAAAGAGACATTTTAAACGAGCGATTAATAATAAATTATCGGGGTCCGATAAGATGTCTAACAAGGCGATTAAATCCGGCGCGGCGCAACGCGGCGGGGAAAAACTCGCGTGCGGCCGCGTAATTTGTCGTTGCATCTTTAAGGCGCACCTGCGTCCTAATTAGGATATTTCGGAAGTCGTGGTCGGCTGCGCTGTAAAAGGCGGGAGGGGTAGGCTCGGGGCAGTACCTACCGCAGGATTGCCAGGAGACAAACGGCTCGTTCATTAGTGCGTGCCTGCAATAACGATAAACGGGATGTGTACGGTGAACCTTTGACTTCGCAGCGGCGAGCGAAGTCCGTGGAATGCTCCCCGGACTGACTCTTATTGGTGAGAACGACGCGCGTTCGCCAAGTATTTCCAGGTATCCAGCAGGTACTGCTGCTCGACCGAGTACACGCGCGTGCAGAACACCAGTAATACTTGGATGAGTGTTTCGAGGGATGGATCGTTGCCTTTTCCAATATCAGAGATACTTGATTCATATTCCTTTCAGCCTCGAGCGCATACTGAGAGAAAAATATAGTTACTTTTGGACCCAACCATAATTTTAAAACATTTCTAACAATAAATATGATTAACTTAACTATATGCATCATTATGTTAACCATAATTATCATTAGAAATATTATAAAATTGTGATTGTGTCGAAAAGTAACTGTATTTTTCTTTCAGTGCATGTATCAAACATGTACATATATATATATATATATATATATATATATATATATATATATATATATATATATATATATATATATATATATATATGTACATCTAGACACGTCTTACATTTATGTTGATACATCTTACATTTATGTTGAAATGAAAAATATGAATTAACCATGTAATGCAAAAGATTAATTTTGGTTGCCTCTAGCTTCTTCTTCTTTTTTCTGTTCAAGCCGATGTTAACTCGATTAAAAACGTAATCTAACAAAATAAATTTCTATCAATTTCTTTAAAATCGTCTCTTTCTCGTGGCGTGTAATTAGAGGTGAGAATATGAGTCTTTTCCTTTGCCGGATCTCACGGGCGTGAGAGGAAGCTCATTAAGGAATTCATTAACATAATTCATTCGCGGCTTTCGGTGCACGCGAGAAATACGGTCCGCGTGTTTTATCGCCCTTACGTGTTCCGTCGCCGTTGGAAAAAAAAAACGCGAGCGCTTCGTCACACTTCGCGCGCGGCGCTCGTTATCGCCAGCACAATATCGAACTCTCGTCTCGAAAAATAGAAACGCCGTACGCACACACGTACATACATACGCGCGCGCGCATGCACGATACAGCCGTCCGTCGTTTCCATGAATGAAACCGCGCGCCGGATACGCGGTTCACATGCACGCACACGCCGGCCTTTATCAATCGTAACGAATTCGCACGCCTCGACCGTGATGTGACGACGCGGCGCCGATAACGCCGACACGGTGTTATCGCTGCGACGTCGCGTCCTCGACACCGGTTGGCTTAGTTTTACAATTCTCGATATTCTCCCTACGGTCTCGCCCTTATTTCATCCGAATGCGAAGGGAGCCGCGCGATCGCGCAAATTAGATTGCCCTCCCGCCGCGCCACGTGCGCGAGCAGAGCGAGACACGCGACGCAACCCTAGGCAGATCTTATAAATCCTTTAAAAAAATAAACAGGAGAAAAGTGTAATTTTTTTATTCAAGAGAAAAAAAAATAGGTAGAAGTGGGCTGCAGAAGTGAAAAATTTAAACGTAATTCTAAATAAAAATTGAACTCCATCTTTCCTTTCGTAAGGCATACGTGCGTGACGTTTGCATAAGAGTCTTCACGCGAGCGCGCCTGTCACGGCAAAGGGATTACAAGGGTTACATCGCCGTCATCGTTATCCGGCCACGGTCTCGTGTTACACAACGGGCGGGATGCTCAAAACGGCTTCCTCTGCACGACTCCCGCCGTGGAAAGAAGATCTATTAAAAGCGGGCGTGACTGGAAGGCGCGCTATATTTTTGGCGGGCAACCCATTGACGGATGAGCGCGTGGCTTTAGTCACACGACTTGGTACGTTGCCCGCGGGCGCATACTTGCGCAATAATGTATCACTGAATCGTGAAATGTCAGAGTGCCCTCTGTCAGAGTCCTCCTCCACCCTAGCTGGATCGTCGTAAAAATCGCCCACGCTTTTGTTCGCGGAATTTCGAAGTCAAGGTCGTGTCAAGACAACCGAGCCACGTGCCGCTCGGTCGTGGGTGGATTTTGACTTCGCCCTACAGAATTCTCATTTCTTAGCTTCCTGTAATTTTCCGCTCGACCTTTCGCGGGAGAAAGACATTATAATATATCAATCGGAGTTAAGTAATTTTTAATTGGCGACATTCGTCTATGTTTTCGCAGAATGGAAAAAGCCGAGAATAGCGGAGCACGTTGCAAGGGTAACACTTAACTTAATCCTGCTGGTTGCAAAACGGCCCCGATATCTTCTCGCTTCATTCGCGGAAGACTATCTACCTGCGATTGGCGTTTGTACGTGCATAACGTGCGAAACGAATTTGCACCTTTCGCACGCATCCTCGCGTTCATCGATTCCAGGTATATCCGTTCGGCCGAGAGCTGTGCAAATCGCTGCGCGGATACGTGGAAGTTCGCGCGTAGAGCGGCTTCTCTCACTCCCTTTTTTTTTCTCTCTCTCTCTCTCTCTCTCTCTGTCTCCCTCGCGAGCGCAACGCTATCGATTCCGCTCCCGTTTCCGGGAAGCGTTTGCACAGCCTCGATCAATATTTACAACGAGACTCGGAGTTCCGATTGCACGCCCCTTCCGATTTGGCCGGAGTCTCTCGCGAGCGCGCCCGTGATTCTTGGCCGACTTCCGGTGATATTCACAAAGCGCGGACATTGAGCGAGCATCCGGATGCGCAAAGTCGCGTTTATGGCCCCAATGTACTTTATGGGGTTGTTAATGCGATCTCGTCCGTTATCCACCCATGTCTGAGTACGCCGAGCACTTGCATCTCGGTATTTAGTGGGCGTTCTCATGCAAGTCAAATTCGATATAAGACGGGAATTAAATAAAAAGTAAAATTAATGACTTATATATTATTATTATATGTGAAATAAATATTATATGTGTCAACTTTTAAAATATCTAAATAAATCTAGGTTATCATAACTTATCGCTGCTTCTACAAATACATGTACGCGTCCGTATAGAATGCGATTATATGTACATATATATGTATTATTCTTTCTTTCGATATTATTTAACTTTTGATCTAACTTCTTCTTTTTGTGTTTAAAGATTGACGAAGCGCAGTTCGATAAAAACGAACTGCGAAGCTTCTACCCCGTCGTCTTTTTCTGCTCCCTTGTCTTCGCGCTGGCCTTTATCCGATGTCTGTTGTACTTCGCTGCCACGGAACGTCAATATTGGCGGGAAGTAGGTATCTGTTTTTATCGAGTATACCGCCGGTTTCGCTCGTCGTCGATAAGATGTCAGTTTCCCTTCTCGGGAATTTCCTAGTGCTTGTCTCGCTACGTAAAAAACGATACGATGGCCTCGCCACGTGCGTTAATTACTGGCACGTGGGGCGCGCGCGAGCGCGGCTCGACGTAATGGTAAACGGTAATAATAGCAAGCGGCGCCGATAATTAGATACATGCGCGTACTGCGCAGACAAGGTAAGGAAAAAAAAGGGCAAGGCCGCGGCTTGCAACGCACGTAGTTGCGCTAAGTAGTCGTGTTATGACATCGCGATTGGGGAATTAGAAGAATCGACACGCTTCCCTTTCTTCTGCAAAACGTCGATGCCGTGAATCCGTTTCGGAAATGCGCTATATAGCGCCAACCGCTAATAGCCTCGACATAAATCAACCGGTCGACGAGGCACTCGTTATTGAATACAGTCATTAAAACGCTATTATATCCACTCCTTTATTTAAATGTCACCTCGGCGAAATCTAATTAATCACGCGCGTCCCGGCTGCGCGCCGCGCGAAACGCGCGCGAGAAATAATTGCACGCCGCGATCGCGATAAGGAACATTGATCGTGACACCCGAGGTTAGTAAAATAAAAAGGTAAGAGTATCCCTTCCCCTTTTCACGAGCGTGGCTTTTACTTTCTCCTAAATCGTATGCGCGCCGATATTTATCTCGACAGTGACGTTTAATGCGCACAACCGCGCCATTTAACCCGTGAATTTAATGCTCGAATTGTTGACTGTAATACAAAAAGGACAATTCTTATAACAGTTTGGTATCACTAACCTTTTGTCTGTCGGGTCAGAGTCTTATTAATAAAGATAATGTTTTGCTCCGGAAATGTCTCGTGGGGTCAGCAAATGTTCGATGATCCGGCAGAGCTCGGTGAAGATCAGATCGAGTTTTGGTGGCATTAATAATTTATGGGTGACCTGACGCCTGCGAGATGCGACTTATCGATATAGTGAATGCGAGTAAAATAGAAATGAACGTGATGCTTTTCGCGAGGGAGTGGGTGCTGATTTGGGCGAAAGGGCCGCCTCTAAAAATGCGTTCTACGTTACGCAAAACGCGGCCGTGGCACTCTCTCCACGATGAAGAATTGATTGTTATAGTTCCATAAAATCTGGTACACCGCTCGTTAGTTGATGACCTAGACGGTGGCCTCGCGAGCACGGAATGTGAATCAGCTGCGCGCGGTGCTCCCACGGGCGTTGTTTACAATGCAACGCCGTGCCGCGCGACTGAAATGCACGTACATACATGCGCGTGTGCACGCACTCATTATCGGAACGCAGTCAGGTGTACGTGCGTGCGTTGTCGGCCACTTGTACGAGGAAAGGTAAATATAGAAAAGTTGTTTACGGCGGATGGAACTTGACAATAGTCGATGATAAAAAGGGATATTAATAGATAATGTAAACGCATCGGCGAACAAGCCACGCGACATGTCGATTATCGTTGCAATTACACTACATGGACAAAGTCTGAACGAGGATATTAATTGCGCGATACTGAAGGATATGTATCTGGAAAAATATTTATGTAATAAAATACAATAAATATTTTTATAAAATAATGAATGGATATATCTGTGCTTTTATTGAAATTATTTCAAATCTCATTTCGTAAAATATTGTACAATAAATATTTGTAAAATAAGATGCTTGTACAACGATGCAGAACAAGTTTCATAAAGAAACAGATTAGACTGAAAGATTTGTAAGAGGCTCGAGTCTCATCGAATTAAACGTTGCAATCTCGCCGTACGGAAAGATAAAGGATAAGACGACGATAAAAGGAACATTATGAATTTCAAATAAACCGATATATGCAAATGCGACATTTATAGACGCGCGCCGGAGTGATCATCGAGCATTACCGATAATATTAATCAGATGCAAACGCGATGAGGCATCACATTGTTATTTATGTGCGGCCGCCGTTATCCTCGCCGGGGTCTCCGTGTCCCTCCGCAATATCTCACGCTTTTCCAAGCGGAAAAGATTATGTCTCGGCGGGTCTAGCGCGGTTTACGGTTGACCCAGGTCAAGGCGAGGACGTCTATTGTCGCAGCGGAGGTCACGATGCGCACAGGAAGTATCTGACAAGTGCGGACGGTTCTGCAAATATGGAAGAATGGTCGGGCAGGATCGTGAGAAATGCCGATGGCGGGAGATCGCGCCAGGGTACGCGAAACGCCCCAGGTGTGCGATGCGACTTCCCGGGAGCGCGATTTCCGATTTTTCGCCAAGTGCAAATATCCTTCGTAAACTGGGCGATGTGTTTGCGCGTGATTTTTTTTCTTATCTCAAAATTTCGTTGAAATAGGCGGCAATAGGAATTACAAGGAAATGGGACGCGGGTAAACGGGCACGTTCCCTTCCTCGTACGTACTCCATATCGCGCGTACGTGCTTTCACGATTATCGGATTCGTCCATTTCCCCTTGTAACGTGAGAATCCATCGCGGCGAAGCGGGACACGGATTCGTTTCACCGTAGAGCGGATGTTCCGCGAAATGGACGCGCGAGTGAGAAATCCGGCGCAGTTTACTTTGGCATGATTGGCGCCTTCGGTCTTCTCGCGTAATGCGCAATCGAACAGCCACGGTAGGCTTCGAATCGTAGTCACAGGGGCGTGACACGATTCCTCCCACAGATTCCGAGAATATTATTACTAGCGTTGGGCGTCTACACGTAGTTACGCAGAGTGTCTAGACCGTGTGTATGTGTGCGTCGTGTCGCACACATCGTCCAAACGGAGAAGTGATTCATTTGTGAAAGTGACGTTCGCGCAATTTTAACATTCCTAAAAATTGCCTTTCTGTTAAACGGATAAAATGGAAAACGGCTGTTTCTTATTCCCTGTCTGTTGCTCGCAAATCAGCGGTCTGGGTATCTAGATGTCCGTCATTCAAAATAACAGAGTTAATTAGGGTAAAATAGGGGTTTAAGCGTGCATCTAGGTATACACAGCACATCCAGATATGCATCGCTGATTACACCACAGAATGCGATCCGATCGGAGCAATTCCACGTGGCGACGCTTAAGGGCAGTAGGTCAGCCCCGAAATGGTCAGACGTCCTATCGATCCGGGACGCGCCGAGAGCGCGGTCACGCTTAAGTGCTTGCCGATTACTATTATTTAAATTGGCAGATCATTAGCGGGACGCGATCGCGGGTGTAATGACGACGGGTTACGCGCTCGCTGCTGGAAAATTATTACGTGGATTATTATGGAATATTTCAGGAGTGTATCTGGGTGACATTAATATGTGCAACACGCTATTAGGTGAACCGCCGCTAGTTGATTTATACGGCGACATTTGTCAAAGGGCAACAAACATACCTCGCATAATAATAATTTCACCCGGGATGCGTGCAATATTCATGAAAGTGAGGTGGCGCGGTGTATTTTGCGCGAGGGAAACGATACAAGAGAGGAGGAGAGAGAGTACGAGCGTACGTAAAATAGAGTCGTTAACATTGGCATATGCAGCCGGCGTTCAGCGTTCGCGTGTTCGCGCGGTTGTATTTAATTGCCGAAACCGCGAGTTAGCGAGCTCGCGCTCGCATTTATCTATGACGGGCGGGCGTCACGGTACGTGACGCCGGATCGTAAGTCAAATCACACGGTGCACGCGCTGGGAAGGAATTACAGGCTGAGATATCGAGCGCAGCCGAGGAAAGGGGGAAAAAAAGGATTCGTTTCAAGACCGCGCGTATAGGCGCCGTTCAATTTACGACGCCGCGGCCTCTCGCGCAATTATCCCGCCGCTCGGATGACAGGCGTACCGCGCGTGCCGCACGGTAATAATTACCGGTTGACAATATCGCCGCGCGCGTAATATTGCCTCTAATAACATATCGCGTGAACCCGATTCCGCGCTGATTTTCGTAATACGCCGCGACCGAGCTGTATATTTAGCAACATGGGAATGAATACTTTCGTTCATGCGATTATCACGAAGGTCCGAGCCAGCGGCCGTAAGCGCTGCTGCTCCTGGTAGGCTCCATCGGGAATATCTCCCCGAGTCGCATAGCAGACTGTGAGTTTTGGTGACTACAACCGTCTATTTGCGGAGCGCGGCATCAGACCGGACGCGACTCATTCCCTCGTGTCTGGGTCGAGTGCAGACGTTCGGCGGTGGCCGAAGACGCTCAAGCCGACGGCGCTCGAGTAGGTCAGTCCGGAAATAGTCAGACAATCGAGTTTTCCTATTAGTCAAACGTCGGACTTCCTCGAGACGACTAAAAGAAGAACGAGACCGGCTTACTAATGATCGCCGTTGCGCCCGATAACGCCATTATAATTGCGACGTGCGTTTATCAACTGCAAGAGACTGCGGTATTATATTATATATCGCGCCGCTATGAGTTCCCGTTAAGCACATTCGTTTACGGTACGACGGGATTCGTTCCGGCCTCCCCAGTAAGTCGAGCGCAGTCGGTCGTTACAAAGCGGTCATCGGTTTGTTCTAACGGATGATAGATTATCGTAAAGTAAAAATAGCATAATAATATTTTGCATGTACATTCGACGCAACACGAGTCTTATCCGTGCACGATTTTATGTATCATAATGTACTAAAGTCTCCAAAAATATTAAATATAAAATTAAATATATTTCTTAGATTTTCTAAGAAAAATAAAGTATCATTTCAGTTATTTTTATTTCCATTTTATAGACGATACTGTTGGTCGACCTAGATTCTTCGTCGCGTGCGTACTGATCTCTATACAATTCCTTAAATTATCGCAACAGTTACACGTCTTAAATGTCACCATAGAGAATTATTACCATGTACATCTCCCGCTCCACCGCGGCGCCAAAACACGGCGCCTCGCGTGCAGAGTCGAGGACAACAGCGGATTTCGTCGGAAATTTGCTGGCGACCTACTCTTTATTATTCGCGAATTAGCGAAACGGACGCGGCGCTTCGCGGATATTCCGGTGTCGGATCCGAGGCGGGTCTCGCGAGTGGCGCTCGCACGACGTTACGGCGAACGCTCGAGCGCTGGATACACCGAGGTTGTCGACGAGGCGACCTGGTCTCGGTGCCGCGTCGCGGCTTAGGGACAGTGGGTCAAGTAGGTCGTTCCCGCAACGTTCAGACGGCCGACAAGCGCGCAAGCGGAGATTACGTAACCCTCGGAGGGAGAAAGTCTGCGCTCCTTCTCCTCTCTCCTACCACCGACACCGCCACCAGCGTACTATCGCGATCTCCCTCTTCTTCCCCTTCTTCACCACCACCTCGCACCTTCACCAACGATCGTCCTCCTCACCTCGGCCGCGGATTGTTTACAAACAAATCCTTCCACCTTTCTAAACGGCTTTTACGGCCATGCGCTACAGCCTGGGCCGGCCTCCCTGGATCGACCTGGACGAACGGAGGAAACGGTCGACCGGAGCGTGGCGGCAATGTCGCTGCAGCTGGTGGAACTCACCAAGCAGCACTGCATTGCGCAAAATTGCAGAGAGCCAGAAAGCGCCGGCCAAAGAAAACGACTCCCGCGCGTCTGAGCGCGTCCTTAAGAAACTGTCCAACTACTCTCGCCCGCCACACTTCCGTCGTCCCGCCATGTCTAACTCGATCCCGTTCCATTCTACGTTACGTACAGTTCCTTTCCTCAGCTCCTCGCCACCGTTCGTTCTCTTGCCGATACTTCTCTTTACCGCCGTCCCCATCCCTCTCTCTCTTTCTCTCTTCCTCATCCCACTTAACGCCGCCGTCGCGAACGTTGTCGTTTCAACCTGGAATCAACTGCGAAACTCCTTCGAGAGTGAGATAGGATGAAAAAAAAGGATGAAGGGGAAGGAGGTAGTCTCGATGTAGAGAGAAGAGACCGGGACGAGCAAACGCGCAACTCCGCTTACTTTGCTTTTTACAGTCGCGTTCCAGATTCCCCGGAATCCGGTGCGCGTTCATAACTGTAGTTAATTGTTGTTTAGGTCGTGGTGCCTCTTCGTGGCAATGAGCGGCGGATAAAGATGAAACAGTCGAACGGAACGCCGCGCGCCGGCTGTTTCCGGATCGACGGGCTTTTCGCGAATCGATGGATATAGCAAAAATATAATTCAAGTTTTATGTCAAAAACATGAGAGATACAATGATTTCTCTTGAAATTTATTTCTATTATTATATTATTGATTCTAAATGCAAAGATTTTAGATAAAAATAATAAAAAAATAAAAAAAAATTTATTCGACGCTTAACAGACAAATTCTTTAAAAAATATGAGAAATATAAATCATAAATATTTTGCGTTTCTTTCTGAATCATAGTATAAATCTTAGCGAATAGTTTTCGCGTGAATGATTTATATCTCAATATATTATGTCGTTAAATCATATAGAAACATATCCACAAATTTATGAATCGCGATATAAAAATTTTCTTAGTAATTTGTTCCGTCGCGTTTGTCTATATATATATATATATGTATATATGTACATTAAAAGTCGAGTATAGTTGTAACGTATAGTATAAATCTTACTTAATTTTTCCTAGTTTCCCAAGTCATTGAGGAAGTTAGCAACTGTTTCTTCCATTCGCGCATTAGATGCCCGTCCGTTCTCACAGCGAGAGAAGTCTGCGATCGATCGTTGCATAATTTACTGCGCCGCGAGCACACGCGGTATAGACGATCGCGTCGCGAGGAGAGCGCAGTTAGCTCGGAATGACAAAAAGGACGAGAAGAAGAAACGAGAAAAACGAGCGCGATCGATACTCGATTATGCTCCGACAAACGGGGGAGGGAGATGGTGGCGAGCGAGCGTGGATAGAAGAGGCCGGAGCCTCGTTAACATTGCAATTATTCGACGCGGCGCATCCGTTTTATTGAGGACTGTCGATTCCTCGGCATCTCTCCTCGGCACGAAAGTCGGCTGCGCGTGTCGTCGATTGCGCGAGATTCGCGGAACGGCGAGTGGGCGAGAGCGCGATTCCGCGTCGTCGTCCTGCATGCAGGAGCCGGACGGATGGACGAATAAATGAACGGATGGTCGGACGGGAATTTCACACAAAACATAACCCGCATATAGAAACGCAGACACAGTGGCCTAGACAAGTAGGTCGCGGCGCAGTTCTCCCTGCTCGAACTCGCGTGCGCGAGTTATATCCACGTGTGCGAGCGTATGTCTATGGAGGTGCTTACATGTGGAGATGTCCGCGTGGAGAGAGAGAGAGAGAGAGAAAGAGAGAAGGAGCGAAAGAGCATAGAAAAGAGACGGAGACACGTGTATATGTGTATGCACGTACACGCGGTGGAGCGATGTACCTACGGTATTACGTAAACTAGGTGCCCATTGCTGCACCACACGTTACATAGGTAGACGCGCACGGGGGGGGGGGGCAGAGCGAGGGGTTGAAGCCAGTGTGGGACGGCAGTGGTGCAATTTTTTTTCGGATCATCCCCCGCGCGATTTTTCTTCGAGCGTGTGCTGTTATCGATCCACCGATGCAGTCAGGAAGAAAAGCTATGATTATTATCATTAAGTATCGTCATGCATTAGATTTTCTAACGAAAATATAGGTATATAGAAATTTTTGATAACGATTTCTATTGTCTTTAAAGAATTTTCTGAGTTAAATTTGGAAATAGTCACGAAAAAAATTAAGGCTAAAGTCTGAAAAAATCTGTATGTGTGAATAAAAAATACAACGAAGTATATTCTATTATTTTTTATAGTTCTTAACATTCAAAAAGCGAAATAGATTTGAAATGACTTGTCTTCTCCTCTCGATTAATTTAATTTCAGTTATACGGATAATTGTTTGCATGTATTAATTGTCATCAATTGTATGTATTTATTTATCGTCCATGCAGGAAAGCGATATGTCGGCACCAATGACAATTACTGACCGCGCAATAGTAGCGTTCGGCAAATCAAACTCCATTCTATCGCAACGGCGAGTTACGACAGCTAAGTCGTCGAGCTAAGTTCAGTGTTAGAGATTTTCGCTGTTCAAGTAACGGCAATCGAAATTGCCGCAACGGCGAAGTTAATGTTCATGCATACTTCTCAATGCTGCAACATATGTGTACGTCGTATTAACATAACTTCGCCGTTGCGGCAATTGAAATTCCTCGTTTGTGCAACAGGATGGTAGTTCCGGTATAAAGTCAATCGTAGTCTTGCTATCGTAGACGTAATGTTGCTGCGACATAGCTGAATCGATTCTTTCTTCCATCAAAGCGTCGAAAGGGGGGTCCACCCCCCTCCCTCTCTCTCTCTCTCTCTCTCTCTCCCGGAACGAAAGTTCCGTTCAAGCGTGCATTTGTTCGCGCTCGAAGATAGCATCGAGCCGTCGTTCGCTCACACGTATTGCACGTAAGTACATCGTTACGTAGAGTGCACGCGCGCGCGCAGGTGAGTCGGTCGTGCGGGGAAAGAGGAGGAAGAAGAAGATGCGTATAACGAAGAGACAGCCGGTTGGTCGGTCGATCGTTCGGCGCAAATTGTCCCTGTGTGTCGAAAGTTTATGGCGAATTATTGCGTCGCAATATCTAGACGGAGGCCCCCGGTTCGCTGACTATCTGGCCTACTTCCATGTTTTTACTCGCGCGCCGATTCGCAAGCGAGCGCACGTATACTCGCGCGTAAATAGCCGCTCGCGTATACAGGTGCGCTCCTCATTCTACGGCGCCGTTAGGCCAATGAGAGCGCGCCGGCCGTATTGAAATGCAGGTGAGGCCTTTACGGGAGACCCCGCGCGGTTTTCTTGGCCGCGGCGATCCTATAGACCGCGTGCCCGACGATGACAGATGTCGGTTAATCCTTTAAAATATCGCCGATTTCACCCCGGTCATGAACCTATTGATGGCGACCATTAATCAAGCTTTAAGCTGAACTCTAATATTTTAGAATATACATTTCTCGAAAAAAAAAAGGCAACGCGGAATAATTGAGTATCGTTATAGTGGTCACAAGTATGCGAGATGTTTCGTAATTACGGGCGGATTTTAAATTTAAAAGAGAATCAGGTTCTGTCATTCTTTTTTTTTAGGCCGGTCGTTTGAGGACCGAAAGTAATACAGAGCGCGACAATTCGTTATAAATTGAGTGTGCTTCATTGTTTTCATTTAACATTGGCTCGATACTAATAATAAACTGTAGAAAATTGTATCAGGCCAGCGTAATGGTTTCTGGAACGGCGGGACGTACGACGTAAGCGGTGACCTTTTCAACGATTCGTTAGAATTTAGAGAATCGACGACGAGAGAAGAGGATCGGCCGCGTCCGATGCAGACAGAAGAGAAAGGGTGAAGAAGGAGATGATTGCGAGCGACGTATACCTGGGTGATTGATCGCGTAACCGGTCGTCGCGACGTCCCGCGATGCTCCATGGGAATTGTAGACGCGTTTTCTGTTATTTTAGCCGGCGGTGTTGACGGAGAACATCACTTAGACTAACTTTTCAAAGGTCGGAAAGCAGTACACGGTACACGGACAACGTGCAGCGTATTGCGTAAATGTTTTCGTTAATGTGCCCGTCATTCTCCAAGTCAAAGCTAAGGTTACAATCTTAGAAAACGGAGTATCAGTAGTAAATTTTGAAATTTATCAAAATGCCAGGATTATGAAATTACAAAATAAAGAGAACAAAGTTTAAAATTCATGTTTAGAATAAAGTTTAAAATTCACGATAAAATAGCTTATTTTTTATCGCACACTGAGAGAAAAATATAGTTACTTTTCGCCTCAACCACAATTTTATATTTCTAACGATAATTACGGTTAACATAATAATGCATATAATTAAGTTAATCATATTTTTTGTTAGAAATAATATTTAAATTATAAAATTGTGGTTGAGGCCAAAAGTAACTGTATTTTTTTCTCAGTGCAGTAATTCAATAAAGTTTATAAATTTCAACATTTCTTTAATTAAGAGGAAATTCAGAGCAAATTGGACAAAGAATTCGTGAGTGAAGTAAGTCAAGTACGCGTCGTGGAATGTCTTGTATGTAAAATTGCCATAAGCCATTGCGTTCCGAGCGCCGACGTAAAAGAGTTAAGAGCCGGTGTTCGCGGTCAACGTCGACAATTGCGAAGAAGAAATCATGGAATGTTGACGTATCACATAGCTTTAGGATCCCGGCGGCGGCTAATACCGCGAAGCTTCGCTAAAGGGCGAGAACGTGTGCGCGGGGCTGTGCCAATGTAGCGTTGTGTAACTATCAAACGTTGTAATGTTGCGAGCAGCGTTGGTCACGGTTAAAGGACACGATCGACGCCGTTCGTCCGCGGATGGATTTGTTGAATTTTAATCCGCGGATTGCCGAGAATAGGTTGATGTGTGTGTGTGCCAAAGGATAAGGACGACCGTGGCACGCGAGTAGTCGGTCTGACATTATATAATTGCCATCGGTATCGTCGCAGCGGCGAACAATGTCGCGAGGAGTCGCGCGCGACAGCTTCGCCGCGACTGTCCGCGTCCGCATTCACGTCGCAGTCATAAATCGAATCGTCGGAGAAGAAGAGATACACGTGCGGTGCACGCGAACAAAGAGACCGTCGCCGCTTAATCGCGTAAGACGGCGCGAAAGACAAGGAACAAAGAGTAGAAGCAGAATTCAATTCACGAGCGACGCCTCTGGCGCGCATTATTGTTGCGCCTCGTGCAAATGTCGCTACGTTGTCGCTACGTTACGCATTGTCGAAACAATCGTCGGAATGCCGGCTTCTCGATGTCGGCATTTGCCGACGTTATCTGGAAGAAAATTGCGGAACGCGGAGCGAGAATTTCTCGCCTGAGGGCGTGGGTGCCCTCGGAAGGGTACCAATGCTTACGCAACATTGTGCAACGTTCGTTCGTCAATGTCTGACGCAATGACTACGGCTGCGTTGTCGAATCGATAGCCGCGCGTAAACACACGGACTTTTTAACAAAAATTGACGTTACACTTACGGAAAATCATTTCGCGCCCTAATCTAAAAAGCGATCAAATCGTAAGTGTCTTCCTGTTTACCTACTTGAATTACTTACACCGCGATATTTCTAATAGCCTACGCGTGATCATTGTCACACGATATATCCGCTCTCACCCAACAATGTTGCGAAACACTCGGCGATATCATATAAACCGCGGAACGTTATTCACATAAAATCCTAGTGGACATCGGGAGAGCCACATGGGTTTTCCACATCTACGATTCCTGCCGTACGACGGTTATCTAGTGAACGGGAGCATCTCGCCAAGTTTCATTCAACGGGACCCGTGGCGATTACGCAATATCGTGTAACTCGGCCGCACAACCGGTGTATGGCGGTATGTAAACGCCGCTGTTACAGCTGGCACAATTATCGCCCGCTATCGATTCTCAATATTGGCAATCGCCGCAATCGACGGCCGTTGATTGTGCTCAACCGCTGTCGTCGTTATCGAGAACGTACTCGAGAACGTCTCTTCTCTGCCCAGAACGGCAAAATTACGTAACTTTGCGCATCACCATACGTAGATCTGGGTTGCGCAAGGTTGCGTAATCTACTGGGAGAGGGAGAGAGAGGAGAGACCGACTGTGCACGTAAACGTATGTAAACGCCGTAATTATACGAGCGTACTTATCTGTCGATATCAATCGTCATATGCAAAGATCTCGGGAATGTGTATTATGACACAGGATAATCCACTGGACGGAGCTGTCAGATATTTCTTCTAGACTTTTCGAGGCCGTCTTAGCTCCTTCAAATGAGAAAGAAGCGAATGTAATGAAAATTCATGAATAAAATAAATAGATCCAAATTAGAAGTTTAACAAAGTAATCTCAACGTTAAAGATAGTTTAACGTTATGCTAATTCTTTAACATGATGTACTTTTTATCTTTCCTAACATGATATACTTTTTATCTTTCCGAATCAGAAGCGCATATTTAAAGGTTCTGTTTTTTTACATACACAGAGCACTCTTGTATTTTCAGAACGATTATTGTTTTATAATTAAACAAAATATTATTCGCTAAGTGTTAGAAACGCCTAGTGCTCCTCCAAACCGCGTCTCTAATATACGTTGCCTAATACGATTACGCGACATATTTTTATGCGGCGCGGAAGAAGGAGAAGAAAAACACTCGCACTTATACTAGGGGCGTCCGTAATGTTTCACGGCCGTGCGTAGCGGCGCGATATTAAGGATTAACGTGTGAGTTACGTGCGCCAAGTCGGCGCTACTCCCGGAGAAAAAAAAACACGTGTTTAACACAGTTATTTCGCGCGTACTTATTGTTAGCCGTATGTTTGTATTACGTTTTCATTATGGTCCGCGAGAGACGTAATTCGTGCGCTCGCGCGCCGCCGGCTGTTGTTCTCGCGGACGCGAGGAAGGAGGAAAAAAAAAGAGAGAGAGAAGAAAAGTCCCCGGGGCATAAATTATCCCGGAAGTGATTATCGCGTTGCGCGACGCAGATTACGCGGATGCGCGATAATAGAGCGACTGTGTTGCATTTCGGATAATAATAGTGCGCCGTCTCCCTCTCTCCCTTTTTTTCTCCTATGCGCCATCCTCGATCGGCGCCGATGCGCGTTGCATCGCGCCGTTCTCGGAAGAAAGCCGCTCTCGCATCTCATTACCGACGCCGTTGTAAATAACGGCGATGACGCGCAGGAAATTCCGCAGAGTCCGCGGCTATTTATAGACGCCGCGATATCGCACGCATTGCGGATGTGGACGATCGTTAGATATCCGCCAGGGGATACCCGCGCGCATGGGGAATTACCTTTCCCTGAAACGTATTCCACTCGCCGACGGGAACATTTTCCCTATAGTTTCAAATGTTTTCCAGTTAACACGTATCATTCGACTGTATCTTGGAGTAATTAGCTTTTAACGGTCACGGAGACTTTAATTGATGGTTAATGGAGATAAAGCGAGCTTCCCCCCCCTCCCCAGGGCATTATACAGCAACAATAAGTATGATTTAATAGAGCGTGTACAATATTAAATTCGCGCCTTTGTGCACAACGCGTTTTGTTCTTCTTGATATGCACAGTGACGTGACGCATTTGTCTGCGGTCTTTCTTCATCTGACACGACGGAATATTATTTCGCTCCTCATGGACGTCGCAGCGAGGACGCGCGAGAGCCTCGTACGCCATACATCACTCACGGCGTAATAACAATAGCGATATAACCGGCTAATCGTAATTACATAAGTGTGTCACGTAATAGTTTCAGCATGCGGCCTACCACTTTCCGCGAAGCACGTCAATGGCTTTCTTTTTACGCCGCGTGTTTACTTGTAAACACGCGTGACGGCTGCGTGGTTTCGCCACGTTCAAGAAACTCTTTCCATTCGATGCACAATAGCTGTAATTTACAGAAGAGCTCCCTGGCTCGCGACTTATTTCTTCGTCGACATTTTACAATCGTTAGAACAATTACTTTGCCATTAAAAGGATTTGTTTATCTTGAATTGTGACTTTTACCAAGCTCGTATTTATCTACCTTTTCGAAAACAAGCTATTTAATTAAATATAAAACATTGGAAATATATTAGAAAAGATATTTCCTGTTGTTTTTGCGATATTTTTTTCGAGCGAACGACGTAATTTCTGGATTTTCAAAACATCTCGGCATGCATTTAGCGCCGTATTTAGCGCGTTTCCGCGATCCGCGACTTCGAAATCTCGCGTTCTCGAGTGCACGTAACTTCGTCGGTCAAACAAAATGAAGAAGAGATGCAGGCGAGAGAGAAAAGAAGAGGGACGATAGGCGACACGCATCATTTGGAACGTGAGGTGCGCGTTCACTCGTATTTATAGCGATGAATGAAAAGCCGGATGGGAGCACACGGGTCGCTTTTACCATTGCACACACGTTGCGTTGTGCATCCTGTCCCCGTTCACTGTGGACTCCGCCGCGTTGCGCATCCTCCGCGTTTTCGTCGCGCGATTCGGGAAAATGTGCTCGGGCGCCCTGACGCGATCGGGCTGACGCTTCGACTCGGCGGACCGCAACACGTGCACGGAACACCGAAACGAGAAAATGATTTCATCATATGGCGCGCTGTCGTGTACCAGTGGCCCACGGCCACGTGGCGGTACACGAGTCCCGCGAATGCTCGTTCTATTTTTTTGTTTTCTACTGCGATTCGGACGAAACCTCGATGTTCCTCTCGATTGACGTTTATCATTGTGATTTTCTACGCATCGCGAAATCTACGCGTGAGACAGAGACATTGTTAAACGTTTCGAAGCCTTGAAAACGTGATAATATATTTAAATCTGTTTAAGTTAAGTCGTGAAAAAGAGAATCTATTAAGATAAAATTAAATTCAAATTGAATATAAACGACAATAAAATTTATATTACATCATTATAATTATAGTATTAATACTATAAGTATTAATTGAAATAATTAGTAATTATTGCGAAAGTAACTCGCAGTTTCTCATATAATATGCATTCCGAGTTCGATGAAATAATTTTCAAATATTGCATTGTGCGCGCGCGCGTGATAAAATTCAATTACATTTCGCCTCGGGAATACCTTTAATCGTGTAATGGAAAATAGTCCGCTTATGATGCCCATATGTCAGGCATCGGCGTATAGTTTACTTCCTGAAGATAATGCACGCACAGCAGGCGAAATAAGGTCAACTATCTGCGCAACAGCTCTCTCAATGGAAACGAGTACGTGGCCGCCGTCTGAATGACACGCATCGCGTGTCAAGGCTTTTTTTTTTTAACTCGCCGAGTTGTGCTATCCAGTTCTTCCTGAAATAACGACGAATTCGTTTTAACGTAACGCAACTTGTACGAAATCTTCGACCGAATTACGCAATCCCGCGTTTTTCCCCTTTTTACTCAAGCAAGGAAGACACGAGGCGAGTTTTGCCTTCAATTACATCTATGCATAAGTGCCGCAATTTAGCTTAAATGATAAGAGCGTAATTACAAAAATGAGCCTGCTGTTCGTTAATAAAACACATTTAGTGTCACGACCGACCTTTCGCGCGAATACACGTGTAAATTATCTGTTACGTGATGTAAACGTAACTAGGCGTAATGCGTCACCGTCGCCGTGTTTGTCGACTTTCAATCGAGAAAAATCTTCCGTATAAAGTATTTTCCAGACTGTTACATCCCGCTCATCTATTACAAGCACTCTCGATGACTAGGAAAATTCTCGCGGACGGAGAAACTGCGCGAGGGGGAGGAGATTTATGCTCCCCAGTCGCGCGCGGCAAGCACGATGCAATAGCATCTCGAATAAAACACGATCATTACCGCGCCGATGTAATCCGCCCAGCGTTTACGACGAAATAAACATTGCTCGCGCTGCAGACGGCGCCTTGGCAATCATGATGATCGACATCTCCTTGCCGAGAGAGAGATTCTTCTCGCGTTGCGGCGTTTGCGCCTCTATTTTTCATGCGGCGTTAATGCAACGTGTAAAGCCCGAGCAGATAAAGATTTTTTTTCGCAACCTTCAAAATGATACACGGCCTGTCGCTCTCATAATCTGTTTTCCTTATACGTCTATCCTGCCTGTGGATTTTAGTAAATATATCGGACTCCGTAAGCACATGGTATCGGAGCGTAAAATTAGACAGATGCGGAAACGACCTTTTAACAACTTATTGCCTAGTTTTATTGCCTGTTATTATTAGAATAAGAAACGTAGTTAGCGTAGCATGTAATTAAAACAAATATGTAACGATTAGAGATAATTAGAATAGATAAAAAGATCTTTCTTTTAATTCATTCATTTTTTCGAAGTAAAGGAACGCGACTCGTGTGTTTATTGCCAAGTTTGCCGGATTCGTCACGTGCTAATGACTAACTCGGAAATCGTTGTCGCAGACGAGGAAAACAAAGGGTTAGGTGATCATCCCTTACAGATGAGGTTTTCTTCGCGAGCGGCACATCCCGAGGGACCGACTCCAAAGACTGGTCTGGTACCGGTAATTACACCGGGTCGCTCTACTCCTTTTTGAAGTTGGCACGTCCATGGAATAAGTTTACCGGCTCAAATGTCAGCGGAGCTTTCTTGGTCTTTCTCGCTGATTAAGCCCCCCGAGATTAACTCCCTGATGGAGATGGAATTATTTCATCTCGAGTTAGTAGCCGGCGCGAAGCCGCTTCCACTATCTCGCGCGCCAAGTGTGTCCGGGGCTAATATCGAGACTGGACTCTCCCCTCATCGTCTATTAACCGTGATGAAATCGGACATTCTTGGAATATCGAGTGAAGTATTAGTATTATGAAGTTCTAAGGATTTCGTAAACTCGGCTTGCATATAGCCGTTCAATGGAATCCTATTTTTATCGATATCTCAAAAAGATATCGACGCGATATGAAAACAGAGAGTCATATTTAGTGCTAAGTACGATTTTGTTTATTATTGGATGCGGCGGCAATAAACAAATTTATTTGTTTTTATCGATACGACACGATTACGACTCTAGCTATTCCACACGTATTCGATAAAAACCGATGTTTTGGTATTAATCTCGCCAAGACCAGATAAAGACCGGAGACGTGTGTGGCAACGTTATCATGCGCCTGATAATATTACTACAATAATACGCGAGGAGAAATCGATAATATTGATGGAAATAAATTACTTGGAATGTAGAACAATCCATACTTCTTGCATTTTCGTTATCTTTTTGGAGCGTATGACGTTCTCCCAGTAATTCTCCTACGTTCTATTTCATTCTTCGTTTCTGCGAGAATTATGAGTTTTTCGTCTCTCCGGAATCCATCGGGGAGAACCGATATTGCAGCACTTGATTTTAATTTTACACTTAAAGGAATCGACGTTATCGGGTTTGCTCAAGAGGGTACAGGATTTGAGGATTGCCTTCATCTCTACACACCTTTTTTTCGCACTTTTCTCTTCATTTTCTTTTTTTTATAAGAAGTGTATTTATTTTAATATAAGAAGTGTATAATAACAAAAAATTCTGCAAGCTTTTTACCTTGCATTTTTTTTCTTTCAGGATTCTCAATTCTACACAATTTATAAAGGTAATAATATAGCATGCAAGAGAGTTATATGAATCGTTCTCCATTTTTTTTCCCTAATATTCAATCTTGTCATACTAAGTAAAAGAGTAAAACTAAAAATATTCAACACAAAAATCAGGATAATTTGATTATCGTGGCTTCGTATATTAGAATTTCAAATGTCCCAAGAGTACAAGTTTCGTGATCGATATCCGCAACTATTGTGAATTTAGATTGGTTTAGTCAGAATTGTGTGCTCGGTGGCGTTATCATTTAGAATTTCGCCCGCGCTAATAAATTTTACTAAATAATGCTAGTATGTTAATGAGACGGAATAAATGTTTGCGAAGAAAGCGGCCCCGGCTGTGGAATTCCATTGTTTAGTATCGATAACGCGTAAAACAGCAAATCGATGTAGCATGACAAATATTGGTCTGTTTGCATAATTTAAACGTCGTCATAAAATTTCGCTGCGGACATCCTCGCTATTTCCTCCACGAGGAAATACTCGTCACTTTTCTGTCGTCGATAGAGTGTACAGTTCGGGGCCGGATATATTTAACGAATAATGTTCGATGTAAACAAGGTGGATAGCGAAATTATGTA